>CM054165.1:29485015-29500015 GCA_028751875.1 Rapana venosa | reverse complement strand
CATCCCTCCCCCCTCACCACCACCCCCATCCCATCCATCCCCTAGCCACGCCTGCCTGCCTGCCTGCCTGTAAGGAATGCTCAGACTGACAGGCCCACTACTAAACAATGTCGTCTGCTGCCGTCCCCCGTCCGTCCATTCAGGGGAGAAAGACAAGAGAGAAAATAATATGAAGCTTGCCAGGCTGGCACAGCATTGTCTTGTATTGTATTGTATTGTATTGTGTTGTATTGTATTGTGTTGTGTTGTGTTGTGGTTGTATTGTGTTGTATCGTGTGTGTTGTATTGTTTTGTGTGTATTGTATTGCGTTGTGTTGTATTGTGTTGTGTTGTATTGTGTTGTATTGTGTTGTATTGAATTGTCTTGTCTTGTCTTGTCTTGAGTTGTATTGTGTTGTGTTGTATTGTATTGTATTGTACTGTATTGTATTGTACTGTATTGTACTGTATTGTATTGTATTGTATTGTACTGTATTGTACTGTATTGTATTGTATTGTATTGTATTGTACTGTATTGTATTGTCTTGTATTGTCTTGTCTTGTATTGTATTGTATTGGTGGATCGGTGGCCTAGAGGTAACGCGCCTGTCTAGAAAGCGAAAAGTCCGGGTCTGAAGTGTGCGGCGGTTCGTACCCCGTTTGGACCGGAAATTTTTCCCCCATCCATTAGACCATGAGTGGTGGTCTGGGCGCTAGTCTTTCGGATGAGACGATAAACCGAGGTCCCGTGTGTTACACGTAATTATTTAGCGCACGTAAAAAAACCCACGGCAACAAGAGAGTTGTCCCTGGCAAAATTCTTAGAAAAAAGCCACTCTGATAGGGAAACAAATACTTTGATTTGTTGCTTTACAAGATTCAGCGCTATATAAATTCCATACATTATTATTATTATTATTATTGTGTTGTATTGTCCACGACCTTACAAATGGATCCGTCCACTTCTGCTTCTCCTTCTCTCCTCTCTCCCCTCCCTCCCCCCTCCCTCTCTCCCCAGCCGCCTCTCAGTCTGGTCTGCTCGCCCCCTCCCTTCTCTCTCTCTCCCTCCCCCTCCCTCCCTCCTTCTCCTCCTCCTTTCCTCTGTTTTGGCATGGGGAGGTGGGGGGGGGGGGGGGGGGGGGTGAAGAAAGGAGGGGCGGGGGAGTGGGAGGGGGGGGGGAGTGGTAGTGTAGTGAAAGGAGGAAGATCATTTTTCATGGCTGAGAGTGATGAGATAGGAGTTGTTAGCCTAGGCCTTTTTACAAGAATTCATTCATTCCAGGTGTGTGTGTGGTGTGTGTGTGTGGTGTGTGTGTGTGTGTGTGTGTGTGTGTGTGTGTGTGTGTGTGTGTGTGTGTGTGGTGTGTGTGTGTGTAGACAGGTGGTAGTGGTGGGGATGGGGGGTGGGTGGGTGGGGGGAAGAGGTGAAACCCTCCTTTGTGTTGTTGTTATTGTGGCTGTTGATGCTATTTCTGGATGGATGGATGGACGTGTGTGTGTGTGTATGTATGTGTTGTGTGTGTGTGTGTGTGTGTGTGTGTGTGTATGTGTGTGTGTGTGTGTGTGTACAGACAAGTGGTAGTGGTGGGGGGGGGGGGGGGGAGGGGGGTGATACCCTCCTTTACTATGTGTTGTTGTTGTTGTTATTCTGGCTGTTGATGCTATTTCTGGATGGATGGATGGATGGATGGATGTGGGGGTGTGTGTGTGTGTGTGTGTGTGTGTGTGTGTGTTGTGAGGTGGTGTGTGTGTGTGTGTGTGTGTGTGTGTGTGTGTGTGTGTGTGTGTGTGTGTGTGTGTGTGTGTGTGTGTGTGTGTGTACAGACAGGTGGTAGTGGTGGGGGTGGGGGGGAGGGGGGGGGAGGTGAAACCCTCCTTTACTCTGTGTTGTTGTTGTTATTGTGGCTGTTGGTGCTATTTCTGGATGGATGGATGGATGGATAGATGTGTGTGTGTGCTGGTTTTCACATAAAAGGTAAGGTAAAGGAGTCCCATAAACTATAAGGTCGTAGGGGAGCGAGGCGTCAGAGACCTCACTTCTCTAGGGCCAGCATATTGAGGGCGGCGCCCATCTCCTCTCCCTCATTGCTTTATACCTTCCCTAACCCTAAAGAGGGCAGGTACCCATTGACAGCTGGGTGAACTGGGGGAACTGTACTGAAGCCAAGGCGCGCAAACGGTCACCCATCCAACTGGTAACCACGCTCGACGCTGCTTAACTTGGCTAGGGGAAAGCAAGTGCTCTGACCACTGACCACTGAGCTATCCCGTCCCCTAGTCAATGACAATGACAAATTCTTTTATTTCGAGGATAATGAATGAGCACCCATGTGCTTTTTTTACATCCACTTCCGCCCTTATTATATAATATATTATATATATATATATATATATTATATATATATTATATATATATATATATATATATATATATATTTTTTTTATTTTTATTTTATTTTATACCACTTTAAGTCACGAGATTTCTCTGCGTGAAATTCGGGCTGCTCTCCCCGGGGAGAGCGCGTCGCCACAAGAGCAGCGCACCTTTTTTTTTCTTTTCTTTTTTTTCTTTTGGTCTGCAACTGTATTTGTTTCCCTATCAGAGTGGCTTTTTTCTAAGAATTTTGCCAGGGACAACTCCCTTGTTGCCGTGGGTTCTTTTACGTGCGCTGAAAATTTTGTGTAACACACGGGACCTCGGTTTATCGTCTCATCCGAAAGACTAGCGCCCAGACCACCACTCATGGTCTAATGGATGGGGAAAAATTTCGGGCCCAAACGGGGTACGAACCGCGCACACACCCGACCCGGACTTTTCGCATTCTAGACAGGCGCGTTACCTCTAGACCACCGATCCGATATATTGGGGGACGGGATAGCTCAGTGGTTGGAGCACTCGCTTTCCCCCAGCCAAGTTAAGCAGCGTCGAGCGTGGTTACCAGTTGGATGGGTGACCGTTTGCGCGCCTTGGCTTCAGTACAGTTCCCCCAGTTCACCCAGCTGTAAATGGGTACCTGCCCTCTTTAGGGTCAGGGAAGGTAAAGCAGCGAGGGAGAGGAGATGGGCGCCGCCCTCAATATGCTGGCCCTAGAGAAGTGAGGTCTCTGACGCCTCGCTCCCCTACGACCTTATAGGTTATGGGACTCCTTTACCTTACCTTATATATATATATTATCATAAAATACAATAAAGCCCATACCAATACACTCACACAGTAAACGGGGGGGGGGGGGGGGGGGGGGGGGGGAGGAATATACACACACACAACCCCCCACAAAAAGTCACCGAAAAGAGGAGAGAGAGAGAGAGAGGGGAGAGATGAGAGAGAGAGAGGATGAGAGGAGAGAGAGACGAGTGAGAGTAAAAGAGAGGAGAGAGAGAGAGGGAAGAGAGAAAGCAAAACAAATAATAAAATTTTTAAAAAAGCAAAACAGAGCAAAACAAAAACACAGAAAAAAATAGCAAAGAAACCAAGAGCAAAATAAAAGCAGCAACAAGGGGAGAAGGGACAACCAAATAATCACCCCCTCAAAAAAAAAAAAAAACAAAACAAAACAAGATAAAACAACAACAACTCCACAATATCAAGGAGAACAAACCATGTAACAAATATCATTTTGGCATCGTGTAGAGGCACCACTGAAGATTTAGCATCCAGCTTCCTCCACTCTTCGCGGTTTCCAGCTTTCCATAGCAAGTCGTTCCACTCAAGGCTACCAGTCCACTCTCTGATGTTGTCTTCCCATCGTTTTGGCTGCACACCGGTATTAAAAAATCACCCTTTTCCTTCTGTTTTTCTATGTAACTCTTATATTCATACCGCACGTACTAAGGCATCCACAGAAATAAAAACCACTTTTTGTGAAAGACTAGCCTCTGACTCAAAACTCATGTGATTTTGAACAAATTTGGTAGGTTTGAAAATTTTCATTTTTTCAGCAAACACTGTACCCCCTCAGTCCTTTGTCGTCTGCTAGCTTCCTTACCGCAATATGCATGCGCGGGGTCAACGCTGTAGGAATACAGGCAAACCTCATTTGATGGTTATTTCCAACTTTCTCGTGACTACCTGGTATTGCTCTATGTCCTCAATCAAAAAAACAAGTGCACAGTCCATATTTTCACGCTTAAAAAAATCTGTGAAAATTACCAACATTTTTTTTCCACTCGCACTCTATACAAGATACTACATGACCCCCAAATTAATACCGGTGTGTAGCCTTTCTCTGTCTGCCTCTTCTTTCTCTCTCTCCTTGTACTGTTCCCTGTAGTAGGACAGTCTTGGTCAGTCCAGCGCAGCGTGGACGGTAGGAAGACACACAGTACATTCTCATCACTCCGCTAGTATAGCAACCTGGCAGCCAGCCTATAGTAGCTAACAGCCAGCCCCCTTCTATATAGGCCTGTCTCTCTGTCTGCCTGCCTGCCTGCCTGTCTGCCTGTCTGTCTGTCTGTACTGTCTGCCAGTCTGTCTCTCTGTCTGTCTGTCTGTCTGTCTGTCTGTCTGTCTGTTTGTCTGCCTGCCTGTCTGTCTGCCTGCCTGCCTGTCTGTCTGTCTGTCTGCTTGTACTGACTGCCTGACTGTTTGTGTGTCTGTCTGTCTGTCTGTCTGTACTGTCTGCCAGTCTGTCTGTCTGTCTATCTGTCTGTCTGCCAGTCTGTCTGTCTGTCTGTTTGCCTGCCTGTCTGTCTGTCTGTCTGTCTGCCTGCCTGTCTGTCTGTCTGTCTGTACTGACTGCCCAAAACATGGCCAGACAACTCTGACCCGCATTCCTTCCTTCTACTGCGCCAAGCATGTCTGCCTCCCTCCCTCCCCCCCTCCCCAATTAACCCCCCCCCCCCACCCCCCCCCTCTCTCGCCTTCCCCCCCCCCCACCCCTTGGCGCTTCTCCCTATTTCTCTCCCCTCCCTACCCCCCCCCCCCCCCCCCTCATGACCCATCTTTGGCCAGTTCTTTCCTCCCTTTGTTTTTGTCCTTTTTGGGTTTTCAAAATAAAATTTTTTTTTAAAAAAAGGTTTTTAAAGTGTTTTCCCAAAAACCTTTGGGGGAAAACCCTAGTGGTTGGGGAACATTGCGCTCGCAATCTGCGCCCCGGGGTTTTCCGATTCCCGTTAAAGGGGGGGAATTTTTTTTTTCCCTGGAGTTACCATCGTCCCGACTCCATCCCCCCAAAAGTCCTTCGGTTGAGACTATAAACAGGGGGCCCCCACACGCAGAAATTTGCGTACACTTTTAAATCCTGTTCCGTTTTCTTAAGATTTAACCCAATTGTGTGGGGTTTGGGAAAAGGTGACGGAATTGCCCAAAACCGCATTACCACGGGGTTTGGATGAAAAAAAGGGAAAAAGCATACCCAAGGTGCTTATTTTTTTTATCCTCGTATAAAAGAAAAAATTTAATTTTTTAACAGAAAAAAATTTTAAAATTATAAAACACAAAAACACAAAATTACAAAACCGTACCACACACACACCCCACCCAACACAACAAAACACACACACACCCCACCACACACACTTTATCACACAAAACGTACACACCACAACACCCCCAACCCCTTTACCACACAAACCCACACACACCACACACACACACAAAACAAAAACACAAACACACACACACTCAAACAAAAAACACACAAAAAACACACCACACAAACCCCACACACACACACACGTACTCACACACCACAAACACACACACAAAAAACCACACACAAAAACCACAAACACACATCCCACACCCCCCAAAAACACACACAAAAAACACCACACACACTCTTTAAAAAAACACAAACACCCACACACAAAAACACACAAAAAAACCCCAAACCACACACAAACACAAAACCCACCCCAACGTACACACACACCCCACAACACACACCCCCACACACCCACAAAAACAAAACACACATTTAAAAACACCATTTCACACACCAAAAAAAACAAAACACCACCCACACACGAAACCACATACAAAACCCCACCTTCCCCTACCCCCCCTTCCCCTCCACCACCCCCCCCCTATCCCCCCCTTTTCCACCCCCCACCCCACCCCTTTCCCCCCCCCCCCCCCAAACCCCTTCCCTCACCCCCCTCCCCCACCCCTTTCCCTTTCCACCCCCCCCCCCCCCACCACCACCCCCCCCACCAAAAAAACAACGTGTGTGGCCCTTGGACTTCTCTCTCTCTTCACAACCGTTAGGGCAAGACCGGTCTCTGAGGTCAAAGGGCAGAGTGGAAAATCGTGAGGGTAAAGCGAGAAGGGAGGGAGGGAGGGAGGGAAAAACTCACAACCTTATACATTTATACACACCACAGATTTGACTGACTGACCGTTTTCGTTTTCGGTTGTTGTTTTGTTTCTTTGGGCTTTTTTTCAGGGACAAATTCACACAAAATCTTTTATTTCGAGGATGATGAATAAGCACCCATGTGCTTTTAAAAAAAAAAATTTTTTTACATCTAGTCTCCCGCCCTTAGGGATGTATATAAGAAGAGAGAGATGAGAGAGGGGGGGGGGAAGAGGGAGGGGAGAGAGAGAGGAGAGAGAGGAGAGAGAGGAGAGAGAGAGGAGAGAGAGAGAGAGAGGAGGAGGGAGAGAGAGAGAGAGAGGAGGGGGGAGAGAGAGAGGGGAGGAGAGGGGTGAGTTGAGGGAGAGAGGGAGAGAGAGAGAATGGCAATTTTTTATTTGGGTTGAAAATTTTTTTTTTTTTTTTTTTTAGTCTCCGCCCTTAGGGATGTATATAAGAAAGAGAGAGAGGAGAGAGAGGGAGGGAGAGGAGGGGAGAGGGAGAGAGAAAAGAGAGAGGGGAGGAAAGAAGAGGGAGAGAGAGAGAGAGAGAGAGAGAGAGAATGAAAATGACAAATTCTTTTATTTCGAGGATAATGAATAAGCACCAATGTACTTTTTTTTTGCATCTAGTCTCCGCCCTTAGGGATATATATATATATATATATATATAAGAGAGAGAGACAATGACAATGACAAATTCTTTTATTTCGAGGATAATGAATAAGCACCAATGTGCTTTTTTTTACATCCAGTCCCCGCCCTTAGGGATATATATGATGATAAAATAAAATAAAGCCCATAGCAATACACTCACACAGTATACTGAAGAAAAGAGAGAGGGGAGAGAGAGAGAGAGAGAGAGAGACAGAGAGACAGGACAGAGAGAGACAGAGAGAGACACACAGACAGAGAGAGAGACACCGAGAGGGGACAGAGAGAATGTGTGTTTGTGTATGTGTGTGTGTTTATTTATTTTATTTATTTTATTTATTCTTTTATATCGAGGATAAAAGGAATAAGCACTCATGTGCTTTTTTACATCCAGTCCCTTGTGTGTGTGTGTGTGTGTGTGTGTTTTGTTTTGTGTGGTGTGTTGTGTGTGTGTGTGTGGTGTGTGTGTGTGGTGGTGTGTGTGTGTGTTGGGGCGGAATTGAACCTAAGACTGTTCGAGTTTTTTGTCCACCTGCTGGACTAGACGCTCAGTCCACTTTCCCAATCAGACTGGGGAGAAATTAAACGTGTGTGTGGTGTTCGTGTGTGCGCGCGCGTGTGTGTGTGTGTGTGTGTGTGTGTGCTGGTGCGTGCGTGCGTGCGTGCGTGCGTGGCTCGTGCGTGCGTGCGTGGGGTGGTGGTGCTGTGTGTGTGTGGTGTGTTGTGTGTGTTGTGTGTGTGTGTGTTGTGTGTGTGTGTGTGTGTGTTTGAACAGAACAGAACAGAACAGAACAGAACAGAACAGAACATCGTTTATTGGCATGGAGAAAGCTTTTAGACACAAGTAATAATAATTATCATTATAATGTATGGGATTTATATAGCGCTGCATCTTGTAAAGTAAAACAAATCAAAGCGCTTTGCATTCAAATCCTTCACACGCATGCAACCGTCCACAAGTACACAAAAGTGTAAGTGTAAGTGTGTGTGTGTGTGTGTGTGCGTGCGTGCGTGTGTGTGCGTGCGTGCGTGCGTGCGTGCGTGCGTGCGTGTGTGTGTGTGTTGCTTTTTTGTTGGTTTTTTTTTTGCTGCCTCATCTTCTGTGACGTCACCCGTCCTGCTGTTCCCACGCCGCTCATTCCAATCTCCCCGCCACAGCCATACCCAGATTCGTTATGTCTCATCCCCAGGGTCGGAAGTCCACAGGGAGCCCATCACTATCAGGCCGCCGTAGGGCCACCAGCCAGAGGGGCCCTGCACTGCTGCTGGGTCACTTTGGTGGTGTTCAGTGGTGCCTGTTCTGAGCTAACATACGCAGGACACCACCTACTAAGCCCCCTACTAACGACAGTATTAGCTCAAACGCGGAGCCAGACGGAGTGAGTTGCCCACCCGAGGTGGCAACCACCACAACGTCCCTCCAACGACCGTCCCCCGCGAACCCCCAACCCCAAAGGCTTTGACACAAACTCACCACAGGCACAGAAGTGTATGGGCAAATCGAATCTGAGGTCACCATGAAACCAGAGCAACCGGGACCACCGAATCAGAGGCATTTTTCTTTTATTGCATGATGATCAATGACAATGCGGATGACGTAATGCTGCTGCTGTGGAAGTGCATATGCTTTGAGACTACTTGACATGGTTGTACTCTACGCTTACTATCATAATATATCCCGGCGTCAACCGGGCCCGAGAGATACAGACACCTGCAGTGTCGGTCAGGTAATTTGAGCAACACTCTCAAACTCGCATCCGTTAAGTGGATGAAGCTCGACAGTGTGGTCCCAGTCTTCCCGCTGAGCCCACAGCACACTCACTCTGGGTAGGAGCCGGAACGGAGTCCGAAAAATCCCTATGACTCTTATGGGAATCGAACCCGCGATCTTCCAGTCCGTAACCCAAGGCGCTAACCACTGTGCCACGGCGGCTGGCTGTGTTGCTTTTTTTGTTCTTTTCTTTGAACTTTTGGTCATTGCAACATGTCCATGCAAGACTTCTTTTTTTTCTCCTTTTTTTTAAAGTTGTGTTTCTTCTTTTTTTCTTCTTCTTTTTGTGTGTGTGGCAAGCATGCCTGACTCAATCTCTCATTGCTACCTACATGTTCTTGTGCAGCCACCCTTGTCCATTCCACCCCACACAACCTACCTACCTACCCACCTACCTACCTTCCTATCTTACCTGACCTTGAAGATTACACAACTGTGAGTGTATATGGAGAGAAGGAGGAGGGAGGGGGTGGAGGAGGAGAGAGAGAGAGAGACGGATGAGAGGAGAGGAGGAGAGGAGACTGAGAGAGAGGAGAGAGAGGAGAGAGAGAGAGAATGACAAATTCTTTTATTTCGAGGATAATGAATAAACACTCATGTGCTTTTTTTACATCCAGTCCCCGCCCGTAAGGCTACATCTCAATCATAAACCCAATACTCATACACTCACACAGAAAAAAACAAGGGAAAAAATTTAAACAAAGAAGAAAAAGAAAAAAAAAAACCCAAACCAACCCCCCCCCCCCCCCCCCCCCCCCCCCCCCCCCCCCCCCCCCATCCCCAAAAAAGCCAACCTATAAAGTCATAAAAATGAGCATCTACACATTGTAAAATGTTACATATAGTTGTTACACTCAACAATAAGATATTGAAATAAGACATTCACTAGAACTCAAGTACAGTCACCATGTGAGAGAGAGTACATTTTTTTTTAAATTGCGAGGATAATGGAATAAGCACTCATGTGCTTTAGATAGCTAGCTAGCTAGCTAGATAGATAGATCCAGTCCTCCTGTGTATGCAGTTTTGTCAAATTTTGTCACATCCGTTCTCACCGGCACACAATGGCCTACTCTTCCGAAAAGTGGACCAGGTTTGTGTTATGTGCATAAGATGGTCTGCATAGTTACGTTCCCATACGGTTGATAGTCTAATCCGAAAAGAGAGAGAGAGAGAGAGAGAGAGAGAGAGATGAGAGATGAGAGAGAGAGAGAGAGAGAGAGAGACGCTTTTGACGCTTTGACCAATTTATTGTCATTGCCCAATGTGGCCTATTGACAAGGGGGGTTATACACGACTTTCTTTTGTAAATACAAATAAATACAAGAAAAATCACATGATGCATTTAGCGTAATGAAAAGCAAAAAACAAACAAACCCAAAAGAGCTCTCTATAAACGGATGCGACTTTAAGCTCTGACATGAACTCAGTTTCAAACTGAACACAAAGTAATAGCAAGGATGAACAACAGGAACCAATAAGCAATAACTAAAATAATTAAAAGAACATTCTAGAATGCTATGAGAGAGAGAGAGGAGAGAGAGAGAGAGTGAGGAGAGAGAGAGAGGAGAGAGAGAGAGAGAGAGAGAGGGAGGAGGGACAGACAGAGGACAGAGAAGAGAAACGACAGAGAGAGAGGGGGGGGGAGAAGGTGGGTGGGGGGGGGGGGGGGAGTAAAGTTACTGAAGGGAATCAAGTTGGTACGTAAGGCCTTGGGGGGGGGGGGGGGGGGGGGGGGGTAAGTGTCTGCACACAGTTTCCTTGCACTGGTTTTGATTGGTTTTTGTTTGGATTTTTTGGTTTGCTTTTTGGTTTGCTTGTTGGTACTGTTGGTTGGGTTTTTTTTTTGGGGGGTGGAGGGGGGGGGGGGGATTGTGGGGGGAGGGGGGGGCGGTTGGTTTTGTGTTTTTGTGTGAGGTTTTTGTTTTGTTCCTCTGTCAGAGCTTCGAGATTCACCAATGCTGAATGTGTGTGTGTGTGTGTGTGTGTGTGGGGATGGGGGGGGGGGGGGGGGTGCATGTGTGTGCGTGTGTGTGCGTGTGTGTGTGTGTTGTGTGTGTATGTGTGTTTGTATGTGTGTGTGCGTGTGTGTGTATGTGTGTGTGTGTGTGTGTGCGTGTGTGTGTGTTGTGTGTATGTGTGTGTGTGTGTGTGTGTGTGTGTATGTGTGTGGTGTGTGTGTGTGTGTGTGTGTGTGTGTGTGTGTGTGTGGGTGTGTTGTGCGCGCGTGTGTGTGTGTGGGTGTGTGTGTGTGTGTGTGTGTGTTTGTATGTGTGTGTGCGTGTGTGTGTGTGCGCGCGTTGTGTGTGTGCGTGTGTGTGTGTGTGTTGTGTGTGCGCGTGTGTGTGTGTGTGTGTTTGTATGTGCGTGTGTGTTGTGCGCGCGTGTGTGTGTGCGTGGTGTGTGTGTGTGTGTGTGTGTGCGTGTGTTGTGTCTTGTGTGCGTGTGTGTGTGTGTGTGCAGGTGCATGTGTGACCGTTTTGTTGTTGTTGTTGTGTTTTTTTGCCTACCATGTAGGTAGCTGCATTCCATCTGCAGGAAGAGATGTCTAAACACGACATCAATGCGCATGCGTGAGCTTTTGTCGAAGTTGTCATCACTAATATTATCACAGTTCTTGATTAAACCATTGACGCTGGGGGCAACAACAGCAAAGTGAGAGGCTGTATGACCAGTGGCTTTCTTTCCCTCTCATGGAATTCCACTTTACAGCTTAGTCTTTTAGTGATCGACTATGACTCTCTGACTAGGAGGCTTGACTCGCACAGTCCTTATGTGCTGCAGCCCTGGGGGCTAGTTGGCCTTTGGAGAACATCTCCAACGCTGACTGTCCTTATGCCTCTTGGCTGAGAGAGTGTGGGGATGTACTGTGGGCAAGGCATCTCCACTATAATCAAATTTCTGCCCAGTTTCCAAAACAGCAGCTGCCTCCTCTGCTGTTAAAGAGGTCATCGTCGAACACGACGGACAAACATACATCACTTCCCACTAACACGAATAATGCCTACTCTGCACGAGAGAGAGTGAGAGAGAGGAGAGAGTGAGAGAGAGGAGAGAGAGAGAGAGAGTGAGAGAGAGAGAGAAAGAGAGAGAGAAGAGAGAGTGCGGATGAGAGAGGAGAGAGTGTGGAGAGAGAGAGAGAGTAGTAGAGAGAGAGAGAGTGCTAACATAGGAACGAACACCACACACACACACTTACATCCCCCCCCCCCCCCCCCCCCCCCCCCCGAACAAATCTGTGTTTTATAGAGGCAAAAAAGGTCAGAAGCATACAACATAGGTGCTTTTTAAAATTCTATTTTAACAACCTGCCCTCTGTCTGTCTTTCTCTGAAGAACAAGGACGAGGACAACAGAGATGAAAAGAGATGATAACGGAGAGTAAGAGAGTGAGAGAATCTTTGAATTAATGAATCTGTGTTTTTCAAGGGTAACAGAATAAGCATGCGCATACTTTTTTCATCCGGCCCTTGCCCTGATTAGGGACTATCAACAAAACAAAGGTAAAAATCTTACTACAACAACGACAACATGATTTTTTAAAAAAAACATTATATATTTAACAATACATAATCCCTAACTGACTTGAGCATTAATTTCAAGAGATACCTAGATTTTTTTTTTTTTGGGGGGGGGGGAGTAAAGAGATATACGTTAATAAAAATATAATTCTCAAATAATTCAAACATTAACATGAAAACTGATACAGGAGGTAAACTGCTGATTCCACAGAAGAGAGAGAGAGAGAGAGAGAGAGAGAGGGGAGAGAGAGAGAGAGGATGAGAGAGAGAGAGAGAAGAGAGAGGAGAGAGAGAAGAGAGAGAGAGAGAGACCACAGAATTGCTGGTGCTGATAATTATAAGATTGTTGTTCATATACAGGTAAAATATTCTGTTTCATTAAAAAAAAACCCACCACCTACCATGTTTAGACCAAAGTACTAGAATTTCTTTCTTTCTTTCTTTTTCTTTGTTGAGCTTGATGATGATGATGATAAGTTCAATCTTTTAAGTGGTTTTCAATGTGGTTTTTTTTGTGTTTTTTTTTGGGGGGGGTCTATGTCACGATCACTTCACATATAATTACAATTATTATACCCAACTACAACCCCCCCCCCCCCCCCCTCCTTCCCTCCACCTCCTTCCACACCCTCTATACCCTCACCCCTCTCTCCCCCAGGCTAAATCACATACTGAGAAAAAGCAGAGGGAAGTGTGTGTGTGTGGTGGGGGTGGGGGGGGGGGGGGTGGGGGGGGGTGAGGAGAAGGGTCAGATGGACACTAAGATCAGGGGGTCAATGGCCCAGTGAGGTCTAGATCATCGCTCTGGTCAGACAATGAAGAGGGGGGGGGGGGGGGCGAGGGGTGGTAGTGGGGGGGGGGGGGGGGGGCTCTTAAGGTTGGAGGGAGGGGGTGGTTGGGGCAGTCTAGGAAGCTTTGCCCGTGCTTCCCTTGAAAAGGCTAGCAAGCAAGTAGTGTTTAGATAGATAGATAGATAGATAGATAGATAGATATAGATAGATAGATATAGATAGATAGATAGATAGATAGATAGATAGATAGATAGATAGATAGATAGATAGATAGATAGATTTGACAGATAGATAGTTAATGATAGACAGACAGATAATGATAGATAGATAGATGGATAGATAGATAGATAGATAGATAGATAGACAGACAGACAGACAGATAGATAGATAGATAGATAGATAGATAGATAGATAGATAGATAGATAGATAGATAGATAGATAGATAGATAGATAGATAGATAGATAGATAGATAGATAGATAGATAATCTCAATAAAAACACAACTGTGTTCACCTTCATTTCTCCTGTTGTTCCACACATGGGCAAATGTTCCCTTCTCTCTGAATCAATATCAGCCTGAGGAAGCTTGCTCACGTAGTTCCAGGGAAACTTTTGCTGATGATTGAAACAAAAGGAGAAATGAAGCTTGTGGTTTTAATGGCCATTTCCCTCTTTTACCTCCACTGTGTGCTTGCTTGAAGGGAGTGGTGCCCAGCAGATTTGTGGACATATTATCAAGGGAGAGCATCCCGAATTTTGCACAGGAAACTCTGCCGTGACTTAAAGTGGTATACAACACAATACAGTACAATACACTACAATACAATAAATACAATGCGCAACAACACAATACACAGCACAACACACACACACACACATAATAATTTTTATATATATGTGTGTGTGTTGTGCTGTGTATTGTGTTGTTGTGCATTGTATTTATTGTATTGTAGTGTATTGCACTGTATTGTGTTGTATACCACGTTAAGTGTGTGTAAGAAGAAAACATGGAATTTATATAGGGCTATATCTTGCAATTACAAATCAGTGCGCTTGCATTCAATCCGCTCCTACACACGCAACCAACAATGATTAACAATATTCTAACAAATTCAAATGTACACACTCACACAACATACACACACTCACACACACACACACACACACACACACACACACACACACACACACACACAGGTTATATATTTCAGCAGGGTGATGGAATTTGGGCTATATCAAAACTTCCAAGCACTGGCGGGTCTGCAGACTGAGGCCGTTCACAAGCATGACTAAATCGTGCCGGCAATGTGCACGCACGTTCACAATGTACGACCAGCGTAACTGCGACTGCTGGAGTGGTTAGATTATGCGCTGAGTAGTGTCCCCTGCGCTGAGTAGTGTCCCCTATGCCCTTCGCTGAGTATTGTCCCCTGCTGGCTCTTGCGTTCAAGTGTTGACAGGAAACGGAATACCTTTTTTTAAATTTTATTTTTATTTTTATAGAGTAACCATGAAATGGATTGGTAGTGGTGTGTGTGTGTGTGTGTGTGGTGTGTGTGTGTGTGTGTTGTGTGTGTGTGTGTGTGAGAGAGAGAGAGAGAGGGAGAGAGGAGAGATGAGAGAGAGAGAGAGAGAGAGATGAGAGATGGAGAGAGAGAGGAGAGAGAGAGTGCGTGTGTTTATTTGTTTATTTTTTTTTTATTTTAATCTTTTATATCGAGGATAATGGAATAGGAATAAGCACTTATGTGCTTTTTAATCCGTCCCGTGTTTTTGTGTTTGCGGTTTTGTAAATTCTGTCATCTGTTTCCCACCGAACAGGATTTAACGTTGTGCGTGTGTGTGTGTGTGTGTGTGTGTGTGAGAGAGAGAGAGATGAGAGAGAGAGAGGAGAGAGAGGGAGAGAGAGAGAGAGAGAGAGAGAGAGTATGGGTGTGTGTGTGTGTGTGTGTGTGTGTGTGTGTGTGTGTGTGTGTGTTGTGGTGTGTG
>CM054165.1:29462515-29480015 GCA_028751875.1 Rapana venosa | reverse complement strand
CAACTCCCAAATAGGGGCAGCCCCAAAAAAATGTACTTATCCCCCGGTGCTTTCTTAATTAATGGGCTAGCGCTGGGCGTCATAAGAAGGGGAAAGGGGAGAGAGAGGAAAAGAGAGAAGAGAGAGGAGAGGAGAGAGAGAGAGAGAGAGAGAGGGGGGGGGGGGGGTGTGTGTTTGGGGGTGTGGGGGTGTGTTGGTTTTTTGGGGGTGTGTTGTGGTTTGGGGTGGAATTGAACCTAAGACTGTTCATGTTTTTGTCCACCTGCTGGACTGCAGAGTTATCACTAGTAGCGTTCTGGTCCGCTCTTTTCAGGACAAGTCTAGTAGCAGTGCTCATTGTTGTGAACGTAGGCGCTCTATTGACTGAGACACACGGTCTTCCAGCCCGTGCACTGTTGCAGTCAGGTCGGGATAGCCTAGTGGTTAGCACACTGCGTTGGCAATCTGACGACCCGGTTCGAATCCCGTTCTAGGGGATTTTTCCCCTGGAGTTAACATCAAGAGTCTTCGGATGAGACTATAAACTGAGGCCCCGTGTGCGAACGCACGCAGAACATCTTGCGCACACGTTAATCTGCTCCGCTTTTCGTAAGAGTAGGCCATTGTGTGCGGTGGGGAACGGATGACAAAATTTACAAAACCGCATACACACTGGGACTTGATACGAAAAAGCACAAGACTGCTTATTCCATTATTCTCGATATAAAAGAATACATAGATTTAAAATAAATAGTTACCTTTTACCTAGTTGTCTGAGGGAGACAGAAGAGAAGACAGGATGGAACTAGCCTAGTCTGGACAAGCTCTGTCTGTCTACCTACCTGCCACTTGAAATCCAAGAATGAATGTAGGAATGAATGAATGACAGGCCCGGCAGACACGGCAAAAATTCCTCAGCTTTGAATGAATGGATGAATGGATCTGTAAAGATCTAGATTCTCCCAAACTTTTTTTTATATAAAGGTTGAAGCTAGACACGTAAAAATTTAGTTGGAAGCTAAATTTACCCTAGACATATCATAAACCCATTTACAACCGAAAAACAAGATATAAAAAAACACAAACCCAACAACAGGGAAACAGACACCTCGATATAGACATAGATAACCTTCATAACGCCTCTCGGATCCCCCCCCCCACCCCCCCTCCAACTTCCCTCCTCCCCCTGACAAAAACACCGCTGCTAGCGGGGTGAAACACAGAGGAAAAGAAAGGACGAAGGAAGGAAGGAAAGAAAGAACTGAATGGTGCGCGCGTTCACCACTATAGAGTCTAGGCCGAGTAGTACAGGTGAGGAATGCGAGCTGAAAGGAGGGAGGGATGGAGGGAGAAGGGGGGGTGGCGGGCGGCTTGGTAAGGAGGGAGAGGGTGAGATTGGAATCTACGGTAGCTGTTGAAGACAACATTCCTTTCCCCTAGCTGTGCTGTGCTGTGCTAGGCCTATGCTATGCTATGCGAGTGTTTCCGCCGCCTCGAGTACTAGTGGGGCAGGCAAAGCAACTTAGCGTGGAAAGAATGCTTCTCTGACGCACGCGCGCAGGGGACCGAACTCCCATTGTTCAGTCTTGCGAAGCAGACGACCGAAATCGGTCCGGTGGTAGTAGGCCTAGCCTTAGTTAGACCCTAGTAGGCCCTAGCTGTGTTTGAGCGAGTCCAGTTCAGCGTGCTTTCTTTCTCACAACGTGGAGGTACTTGCAAGTTTTGGGGAAGTTTCATTTTGGATTGTGTTTTAAGTATTTTTCTCTCTCTGTGTTATTTGAGACAGCTGCGGAACTTTTGAGAAATGCTGTTGTGAATCTGGAAAGTGTCTTGTCTCTCAGCTTTTGTGTTTTTTGTTTCTTTTGGATCCGAAGTACAGTACTCAGGTACAAAGAACAAAGTACGAAACGTGCGACTTTCTAGTGGTTTATTTATTAACTTCAACTTGTGAGTGTTGGGGGAAAAATCTGCTACTTTTTCTTTTATCAAACGATTGTAATAAGACTTGTTTACTGCTTTTATGCGATTGGAATACAAGGCGTGCGAGTTATTCGAGGGATACTGGACAGGTACTAGCTAAACCAGGATACCAACGGGACAGCCCTTTGTCCGTCACATACCTGCGCTATCAACTTGACAGCAATGGGAGTCCCAGGTATGTATGTATACATGTATGCCACCTTCCCATGAAATACCTAGGTTGTGTGTGGGGGGGGGGTGGTGGGGGGGGGGGGGGGGGAGTTCATCGTATGGCAGTGTAGGTTATCAGATATGTAGATCTTTTATTCAAATACCTAGGAAGTTTTTGCTGGTGGGTTTTTTTCGTTCGTGGGTACATGCCGGTGTAGGTTATCAGATGTTATGTAATTTTGTGTGTGTGTGTGTGTGTGTGTGTGTGTGAAATACCTAGGCATTTTTTCCTACTTGTTTTTTTCTATCGTTTGTCGGTACATTCTAGTATAGGTCATCAGGGTATCGGATCTGTACATGTATACTGTATAAAGGTTGGTTGGGTTTTTTTTTCACGCACTGAGCAGGTCATCAAGAGAACAAGCTTTCCAAAATTCACAGATACGTATCTTCTTCTGAGTGGGGGTGGGGTGTGTGGGGGGGGGGGGTGGGGGGTTGGGGGGGGTGGGGGGGGGGGGGGGGGGGGGGGGTGTTGTGGGGTTTTTTTGGGGGGGGCCTAATTCCTCAATACTTTTACTGAGTTACTGAGTGAAATCTTCTGCTCTGCTCTCTCTCTCTCTCCTCCTCTCTCTCTCTCTCTTCTCTCTCCCCCTCCCCTCCCCTCCCCCCCCCCCCCCTTTTCTCTCTCTCCCCCATCTCTCTCTCCTCTTCTCTCTCTCCCTCTCCCCCTCTCCTCTCCCTCTCTCTCTCTCCCCTCTCTCTCCCTCTCCCTCTCTCTCTCCTCTCTTCTCTCTCTCTCCTCTCTCTCTCCTCTCTCTCCCTCTCTCTCCCTCTCCTCTCTCTCCTCTCCCCTCTCTCTCTCCCCCCTCTCTCTTTCCTCCCTCCCCCCTCTCTCTCTCCATCCCTCTCTCTCTCTATCCCTCTCTCTCTCTCTCCCTCCCTCTCTCTCTCTCTCTCTCGAGAGTTCGCTCTCTCTCTCTCTCTCTCTCTCTCTCTCTCTCTCTCTCTCTCTCTCTCTCTCTCTCTCGTAGATGTTCGCTCTTTGTCCTCTGCAAATGGGAGGTGAGGAGGAAAAGGAGACAGCCCGATGCCTATGAGCAAACATTTTACTGTGTGGTGCATGCATGTGCGCTTGTGTGTGTTTGTGTGCGCGCGCGCGCGCGTGCGTGCGTGGTGCGCGCGCGTGCGTGTGTGTGTGTGTGTGGGGGTGTGTGTTTTGTGCGTGCGTGCAGTGTGTGTGGCTTAAACAATTGTAAACAAGTAGGCTAACTCACGTAAAACTCATTCACAACACACGCGCACGCGCACGCACACACACCCCCACACCACACACACACACACACACACCCCACACACACACACAACACCACACACACACACCAACACACCCCACACCACAAACCACACACACACAAAAGCGCACGCACAGTACACACACAAAACACAAAATACACACACACACCGCCCACACACAATCACTCACCCCTCACACTCACCACACACACCATCACACACACACCCCACACACACACACACAAACCAAATTCCTCTATTAGTATAATAGTCTCTGAGTCTGACTCTACCCCCCCCCCCCCCCCCCTCCTCTCCCCTTACCTACCTACATTCCTTCCAAAACCCCTCCCCCCCCCCTCCCCCTGTCCTTTATATTATTTTTTTTAACCTCATTCTTTCTCGGGTTACCCCCCATTCCTTCAGGTAAGCTTGCGTCGTTTTTTGACATTGTAATTTCTCTGCAAGGTGAGAGACTCATGGCGAAAGTATGCAAGCTCTTTTCTTCTTCTTCTTCTTCTTCTTCCTTCTTTTTTCCCCCCTTTTTCTTTTTCCCTCTCCCGTTAACCGCTTTTTTTCTTCTTACTTTTTTGGATTACATGTACATGTATGCAGGGCTGTAACGCGATTCCTTAAGAGTGTTGTCACCACCGTTTTTTTTTGTTTTTAGTTTTGCAACCATATGGTTTTAAAAAGACGAGAAAATGTGGAAAAAAGTTGGGTTTTTTTTTCTTTTCTAAGATCAAAGCAAACAATGAAATTAACAAACGAATAATAAAAAAAGATTGGTGATAGTATGGATATTTATTCTTTTTTAAAAATTCTTTTATATCGAGGATAATGGAATTTATGTATATATATTTTTATATTATGGATATGAATTTATGTGTTGGTGATTATCCTTTTCTGCTGTTGTGGGTGATTTATAATTTAAAGAATGTGTAGACTATGTAAGTCTACTGTACTGTTTATGCTTATTTCAGACTCTACTAAAGAGAAGCAGAACAGTTCCCCCAAAGGTTTCGTTTTTCATTTTGAGAAAGGGGAAACGAATTTGTATTGAGGGGGGTTGGTTGGGTGGTATTTGGGAGGGGGGAGTAGGATAAGTAATATAGGCAGTTATGTTATCTCATGTTTATCTGATAAATGTGTGTAAAAATCGATGATCAAAATCAAACCGTTCTTCTTCTTCTTCATCAGTTGATCAAAATCAACTCCTCCTCCTCCTCCTCTTCCTCCTCCTTCGAACGCTCAGACAGCAACTATTATTGTCTGTCATATGGAAGAAAATGCGTTGCCCTGCCGTTAAACAACTGGCAGGTCAGGCCCAGCACATCCGATTTCGGTGTGGGAGAGAATTGTTATAAATCATTTTATACAAGTCTTTCTGTCTCTCGAGAGAGAGAGATGAGAGAGAGGAGAGGAGAGATGAGAGAGAGAGAGAGAGAGAGAGAGGGGGGGGGGGTTAGAAAAGGCAGGAGAATGAACCAAGAAGGCAGAAAACAGACGAGAAGGAGGTGACAAGAAGAAAAGGAACAAGGCAAATAATATTATTCCATTATCCTCGATATAAAAGAATTAAATATAAAACAAAAGAATGAAATATAATAATAATAACCAAAACGAAGTACCAACCAAACAGACTAAAACAAAGACAGGGATAGAAAAGATGGAGATTCTAGCACAGAATTTCCAGAAGGTGGGGTTGCTATTTAGTAAATTGACAATGACAGGCCCTTCCTGGCATCCCCACAGGGAAGTTCAGTATCATAATCACAACAAAGTTAAGAACTAAAGCTAGGGTTTGTTCTCAGAACACCATACAGGCACACTGGTATGCCATTCTTTTTTTTTAAACTCCAGACCGGACAACCATTTACGAAAACAGCAGCCACACTGCACATAGCCGATGGGCCACCTCGCAACCCATGGTGGACAGTCAGCAGCAACAACAGCAGCAACAGCAGCAGCAACAGCAGCAACAGTTTGACAGAGTACCGCCCCCTCCCTACCCTGGGCATTCCAAACAGCTGTTCAGCAATATGCCAGGTGAGAGAGTGTGATTGAGTGTAGTGAGAGAAGGATCGGGCGCTTTTCTGTTCAGAAAGTTTGCTTGCTCTGTGACAGTGATTATTATGTGTTTTTCTTTGTCTGTTCATTGATTCTTTGTTTGGTGTTTTTGTTTATAAATTTAGTCATGTATTAAAAAATCTAATCTTTTCAAAGGCTAAAATTAATCCGTTTTGTATTTCTGACGGGTTTTTTGTTTTTATTATTCTTTTGTTTTTGTTTTTACGTGTATGTGTGTGCGTTGTGTGTGTGTGTTTGTGTGTATGTGTGTGTGTGTGTTGTATGTTGTATGTGTGTGTGTATGTGTGTGTGTGGTGTGTGTGTTGTGTGTGTGTTGTGTATGTGTGTGTGTGTTGTATGTTGTGTATGTATGTGTGGTGTTGTATGTTGTGTATGTGTGTGTTGTATGTGTGTGTGTGTGTGTTAAATTTCAATTGTCTTTCATATGTGTAGATTCTGTCTTTTAAAGAAATGTGTATACTTAAAAATAGTAGTGAGTCATTAATACTGATTGCTTATCATTATGCGATGAACTCTTGCTTTTTCAGTTACTGTTAGTATTCACGTTATTTTTTGGGTATATTGCCGTTAGGTTTATTCTCCTGTTCAATTTGTTTGTAAATCCTCCATAAAGGGGTGAAAGGAATTAAATCTGGAATCTTGAATCTTGTGTGTTGTATGTCTGTGTGTGTATGTTGTTTTTGCCGTCAGCGCCTGGGCTTTATCACAGTTCTTGATTAAACCATTGACGCTGGGGGGCAACAGCAAAGTGAGAGGCTGTATGACCAGTGGCTTTCCATGGAATTCCACTTTACAGCTTAGTCTTTAGTGATCGAGTCTGACTCTGACTAGGAGGCTTGACTCGCACAGTCCTTATGTGCTGCAGCCCTGGGGGCTGGTTGGCCTTTGGAGAGCATCTCCAACGCTGACTGTCCTTATGCCCACTTGGCCGAGAGAGTGGGGATGTACTGTGGGCAAGGCATCTCCACTATAATCAAATTTCTGCCCAGTTTCCAAAACAACAGCTGCCTCCTCTGCTGTTTTGGAGGTCATCGTCGGACATGACGGACAAACATACACACGTATGTGTGTTGTGTGTGTGTATGTGTGTGTCTGTTGTCTCTGTGTGTATATGTGTTGTGTGTGTTGTATGCGTGTGTCTGTTGTCTGTGTCTGTTGTCTCTCTGTGTATGTGTATGTATATGCATTATATGTCAGTGTGAGTGTGTGTCTTGTTTCAGGGTTCCGACAGAGCTACTCAGGCAGCAGCGACACCAGCACCGACATGTCGCTGTCCTCCACAGAGAACCTGGCCTCCTGGCCCCCTCGACAAGACCCTCAGGGCGGAGGAGGGGGAGACCACCCCGGCCCCCCTCACCCACCCTTCCTTAGACGACAGCACCTTCAACGTCCTGAGCAGGCTTCAGGGAATCTCCTCAGCGGCTGCCTCCCCTAGCGGATCCATGGAGAGACTCTCGGCCTCTCCGGCCTGCAGTTCTGGACACAGCCAGTCAGCCTCGGCCACTTCCACCGTCCTCCTCTTCTTCCTCAACGGGTATGGACGATCTGAGCGGTTCTGGAAGCAGACCCGGGAGGTTGTTGTCAGCTCAGCAACGGCTGACCGTACCGCAGGCCTGGCAGCTCTCTCAGGGCGTCCCTCCTCCTCATTCCGGCCGTTACTTCCGCAGCTTGACCCCTACCTACCACCACCCTCACCCCTACGTCAACCAGGACTGGGTGGTCGGGGATGGCGCTGCGGGGGTGGTGTCGGACTTGTGCGGACAGCGGAGGAGCGCTCCTCGGGTGGTGACCTACGTTCCGTTTCTGCCCCCGCCGCCGGAATATCCCGGGTACCGGAAAGAAGGGGGGTCAACCCTGTGAGAGGAAAGCGGGTCAAGGTCGGTGTCTGTCCGACCCTGTGAGGTCGTTTGACGGAAGTGCGTGCCGGAGCGCGTGCAAGGATAGCGGACTGTCTACCGGATCTTACGTGGCGAGCGATACCATCTTTTCAGCCTTGAAACCTGGGTGAGTGTGTGTGGTGTGTTTGTGTTTGTTTTGTTGTTTTTGTTGTTGTTGTTGTGTGTGTTGTGTTGTTTGTGTGGGTTGTGTGTTGTGTCTGTTGTGTGTGTGTTGTGTGTGTGTCTGTTGTGTGTGTGATTTAGTGTATCATTGTATGCACTGTATTTGAGCTAAAGATGCGAGTACAGCCCATTGAGTTGCTACCGCAAAACTTTATATTGTATAAGAAGAAGAATCTCTCTCTATCTCTCTCTCCTCACTCTCCTCTCTCTCTCTCCCTGACTGACTGGCTCTCGATCACTGAATCTCTCCCTCCCTCCTCTCTCTCTAATCCTACCTCCTCTCTCTCTCTCTCTCTCTCTCTCCCGCTCCCCCTCTCTCTCCCTCCTCTCTCTCTCCCTCCTCTCCCTCTCTCTCTCTCTCCCTCCTCTCTTCTCCTCCTCTCTCTCTCTCTCTCTCTCTCTCTCTCTCTCCTCTCTCTCTCTCTCTCTCTCTCTCTCTCTTCTCTCCTCCCCCTCTCCTTCTTCTCTCTCCTCTCTCTGAAACAATAACATCTCTTTGTGGAATTGTCTTTTATAAAATGTCTTGCAGTCAGTAATTCATGTGTGTGTGTGTGTGTGTGTGTGGTGTGTGTGTGTGTGTGTGTGTGACATGACAACCATTTGGTTCCATGATATAGATCTATAGATGCTTGTGGTGTTCGCTCTGTTGTTGGTGTGTGTGTGTGTGTGTGTGTGTGTGTGTGTGTGTGTGTGTGTGTGTGTGTTGTGTGTGTGGTTGGTGTCACTGTGTGTGTGTCACTCTCTCTCTCTCTCTGTCAGCGTGTTGTGTGTCACTGTGTTGTGTCACTGGTGGTGTCACTATGTGTGTGTCACTATGTGTGTGTCACTGTGTGTGTGTGTCACTATGTGTGTGTCACTGTGTATGTGTCACTGTGTGTGTGTGTGTCTTCTTCAATTTAACGTCTGTTCACACTCAGTGATACTAGATGTGTGTGTGTGTCACTCTGTGTGTGTGTGTGTGTGTGTGTGTGTGTGTGTGTGTGTGTGTGTGTGTGTGTGGTGTGTGTGTGTGTGTGTGATGGCCTTTGTCCGGCGTGTGTGGGTACCGGTTTATCCAGTACACGCCTTTCGTCTTTTTATTTTTATTGAAGTTACTTTTAACTTTTGAAAATCTATTTCTATCTTCATTTCCTCAAACACACATTATAAACAGGAGAGTATTGAGCAAATTGATAATGGCGAAAAAAGGAGAGAGAGCATATCAATATGATACTCATATTCTTGTTTCTGGCTTTTGTGGCTGCATACTTCCTTATTTCCAAGTTACTTGAAAAAGCCAGTATCTGTTTATAAATGCCAAGTAAAAACGGGAAAAGAAGTACAAAAGAGAGAGAGAGCTCAACACTTGGCAAGTTGCTCTTGACAGTAAGATAACGAAACGATGACCTGTGAGATATTTTTTTAAAACTTTTTTATTCAGTTTATTTTTTTACATTGCACAGTTACAAAGATACAAAACATATAAACATATTTTAGAGAGAAAGAGAGAGAAGAAAGAAAGAAAGAAAAGAAAGAAGAGAGAGAGAGAGAGAGAGAGAGAGAGAGAGAGAGAGAGAGAGAGAGAGAGAGAGAGAGAGACTGTCAGGTAGGCAGAGTGTAAAACTTCCTTTGCTCTGAAAGTGAAACTATACAGTTTCTTCAACAATATTTCATTAATTTGTTTTATTATAGAAAGCGCCAACAGCAATTTATATATCTATGAAGTGTACATAATTTCTTTTTGAATAAACACCTATTTTAAATCATGAATCAACAAAATACTTCTAATATCGCTGAGAATGAACAGACGTTATCTTGAAAACATCAACAAAAGAATTTTCCCCAGTCGTTTTGACAAGTTTTACACGGTAGTCACCGATACACGAGAGAGAGAGAGAGAGAGAGAGAGAGACGGGGGAGCTAGAGAGAGAAAGAGAGAGGGAGAGAGAGAGACAGAGAGAGAGAGAGAGAACAGAGAAAAGGGGGGGAGGGCGAGGTGATGGAAAGAAAGAGAGCAGGAATCTTTAAGAAAAAAAACTCAACCAAGAATTGTTTTTAAAAGACATCTATATCAGTTCGCAAAACAGACCACCATCACGGTCACATCGTGCATTCCAGACTGTGTACACGCTTTTTCTTAGCTCTAAACAAGCTTAAGAAGAGCGATAGGCGTGAATTTTGGGTGAACATTATTTTGGTGGGGGGGTTTTCCAGGTCACTCCGGGTTCCCGATGGCTCACAGGGTGGTGCCGAACACATGATGAACATTCTCAACGAGGAAAACGGCAGACTTCAGGACGAGCTGGTTCAGTGCTGCAAGAAAATCGCCAAGCTTCAGAAGGTGAGCAAGCAGACAAACAGTCTGAAATACACAAACACTTCGTTTATCCGTCAATATCTCAGAGCTCTAGCCGAGGAAGAAAACAAAACCAAAAACGAAAAGGTCAGGTTAGCTTTTTATTATTATTATTATTATTATTATTATAACAACACCCCGTTTTTGTTGAATATTGACACAGATGGTGGACATCATTCCTTCCTTCCTTTCTTCTTCATTCGTTCGTTCCTCGGCTAGAAGCTCTCTGAGGTTGAGGTATACCAATGGTATATGACCGTTCCTGTCACCCCCCCTCCCCTCCCTTCCCCCCTCCCCCCCTCCCCCCCCCTCCCCCTCCCTCCCCTCCCCCCCCCCCCCCCCCCTTCCCCCATTCAGGTAGCCGCATCCGACTTCTGGGATGGTGTCTGAACACAACAACTGTGTGTTTGCATATATATATACATTTTTCTTTCAAATACTGTCGTCCATTCTTACTGGCACACGACATGGCCAGCTCTTCCGAAAAGCGGAACGAGGTTTAATTTAACGTGTGCGCAAGATGTTCTGCGTTGCGTTTGCACACACGAGGGGGTTGTCGGGTTTATTAATTTGATATATATATATCGTCTCATCCGAAGAACTTTGACAATCACGTAGTCTCATCCGAAGGACTTTGACAGTCACAATCTTACAGTCTCATCCAAGGACTTTGACAATCATAGTCTCATCCGAAGGACTTTGACAGTCACAATCATATAGTCTCATCCAAGGACTTTGACAATCATAGTCTCATCCGAAGGGCTTTGACAGTCACAATCATATAGTCTCATCCAAGGACTTTGACAATCATAGTCTCATCCAAGGACTTTGACAATCATAGTCTCATCCGAAGGACTTTGACAGTCACAATCATATAGTCTCATCCGAAGGACTTTGACAATCATAGTCTCATCCAAGGACTTTGACAATCATAGTCTCATCCGAAGGACTTTGACAGTTACAATCATATAGTCTCATCCAAGGACTTTGACAATCATAATCTCATCCGAAGGACTTTGACAATCATATAGTATCATCCGAAGGACTTTAACAATCATCCACTTCTTTTTTTTTTTTTTTCTTTTTTGGTAGTCGAGCTTGAAAGAAAGGGCGAGGCTGGGAATGGAATGGAACCCAGAACCTCACCGGTTTACTTGTTAGGCAGGCACTGAGTCAGGCAGGCGAAGGTTTTAACCGTCCTGCCACCTTCCTTTCTTACTGTCTTCTTCTTCTTGTTGTTGTTTCCTCAATGAATCACAAGGAGCAGTGTATGGCTGTATGGCTGGTAAAGCTTTAACAGCAACAAGCGTTGTTCATTGTTCTCTCCCTCTGCTAAAGAATCACAGTAATCAATCCTAGTTTACACAATAAACTGCATTTTGTTGCAGCTGTTGAACCATGACATTGAATCCATGTCATGATGGTTACCTGAGCTGTTGCGAACCGGTTTTATCTCCACCTTAGTTGGAACAATCATGTGTCTATGCCCAGTTCCCCTTCCCCACTGTCCCCTTGTGAATGTGGGCTTTGAGAAAGCTTACCACAGTAAACCCTTGTCATTGTCATTGTCGTTGTCGTGGTTGTTGTCGTTCCAGCTGGAGCAGGAGATTCACCAGGTGCAGGAGGCCTACCAGTCTCTGGTGAGGTCCACGGAGAAGAGGGAGCGTCTGGAGGCGGTCATCAAGAGCAGGCTGCAGGAGGAGGTGAAGAAGCTCCAGATACAGAACGAGGAGTTGAAAGGTAAGGGCCGTGTGTGGTGGTGTGGGCGTGGGTGTGGGTGTGGTTGGGTGGGGTAGTGGGGGAGGAGGGGGATATTGGGGGGGGGGTTGTGTGTGTTGGGGGGGGGAGGGAGGGTATGTGTGGTGTGTGGGGATGGGGGGGGGGAGAGGGGGATTGTTGTTTTTGTTGTGTTTGGGTGTGTGTGTATTTGGTTGTGTGTGTGAGACTCTCTCTCACACACACGCACATACACGCACATATGGGAGTATGTTTGAATCTAGTAAAATACTATATTGGAAACTCCTGTGCATAAAACTGTTCTCCCGGATAAACTGGCATAGTTATGATTATTTCTGTCTCCTGGTGGTGATGTTTTATTGTAGCGCTCTTCATCATTCTCTCCTTTTTAAAAAAAAATTTTATCCCTCCCTCCTTACCCCCCTCTCTTTCTGTCCCTCTCTGACTGTCTCTCCTCCCCCCCCCCCCTCTCTCTCTCTCTCTCTCTCTCTCTGTTTCTAACTCTCTCTCCCTCTCTCTGTGTCTCTAGTCTAATATCACTAAATGTGAACAGACTTTAAATATACAACAACACCACACACACAGGCACGCGCGCGCGCGCAACCACACACACACATACACACTCACACACTCGGGATGCATTCAGTCCCTTCAGACTCATACCTTAAACACAAACAATCAATAATAATAATAATTTTTTAAAACCCGGATCATTATAAATACTCATGGCAAAGAAAACTGCCAAAGTGATTTTTAAAGTTTGATCATCATAATTATTATTACAAAAATATCCCCCCCCCCCCCCCCCCCCCCCCCCCCCCCCCCCCCCCCCCCCCCCCCCCGCCCCTGATGAATTCGGACTGTGCATGTCGCTACAGAGCAGCGCCACCCATATATATATATATATATATATATAGATGTATATATACAAAGTACTCTAAAATATGACAAAAAGGCATAAACTTCCAATGACATTTATTTTTCAAGGTCTATGTCACAAAAACCTCACATGTTTCTGAAAATAACCCATATCTATATTTCTTTTCTCTTGATTTTCCGGCCTGCATGCCTGTATTTGTTTTCCTGTGAGACACGTACAATGTACAGCAAAAGCTACTACGCCCAGGGAGACTCAACCTTGTCATTACTACCTTTTCTATGCCATACCTTCAAATAACAAATTCCAGGCTATACTTTGGAGTTAAGGTCACCAGACCCACATTTTTTTTTTTTTTTTTTTGGCCCCAGAGAGAGAGAGAGAGGGCGAGAGGGCAAAGTCTTGCATGTCCCAAATTGTTTTTAGAAAATGGGAGTGTGGTGCAATTTCGGTAAGAGACCGGACCGACACTGCTGAAAAAAAAATGGTGTGACGTCACGATTTACGTCACGGTGACGGCAGCCTGTGATTACTGACTCTAGTAACTGCCTTTAGGTGATCAGTGCCAGTGACGCCCCTAGCGCTGTGGTGTTATGTCATTCAATACGGATGGGGGGGGGGGGGGGGGGGGGGGTTTGGTGGTCACATTAGTATGTGAACATTGATCAGTGAACATTGCCAGTGACCGACTAGCAGTGTTGTTATGTTATTAAATATGGGGGGGGGGGGGGGGGATTTGGGGGTGGGTCACATTAGTGTGTGAACTTGATCAGTGAACATTGCGCATAGCGGTGTGTTGTTATGTATTCAATGGGGGGGGGGGGGGGGGGGGGGGGGGGGGGAGGAATGACAACTAGTTAGATAGTGTGTGTGTGAACATTGATCAGTGAACATTGCCCATAGCGCTGTTGTTATGTCATTCAATGGGGGAGGGGGGGGGGGGGGGGGGCGATGACAGCCACGTTAGTGTGTGTGTGAACATTGATCAGTGAACATTGCGCACAGCAGCGCTGTTGTTATGTCATTCAATAGGGGGGGTGGGGGGATGACAGTCACGTTAGTGTGTGTGTGTGTTGTGTGTGTTTCTTTATGTCTCTCTGTCTGTCTAGTTGTCTGTCTGTTCTCTCTCTCTCTCTCTCTCTCTCTCTCTCTCTCTCTCCCTCCCTCCCTCCTCCCTTCTCTCTCCCTCCTCTGCTTGTCTGTTACTTTTGTGTGTGTGTGTCTTTCTTTAAATGTATTTCTGTCTGTCTATGTGTCTCTTTGTATCTCTCTCTCACTGTGTGTGTGTGTGTGTGTCTGTGTCTGTGTGTGTGTGAGTGAGTGAGTGAGTGAGTTGAGTGGGGTTTTGTTGTTATTGCTGTTGTTGTTGTTTTAGTTTTTTTTTAAACTACCCGACCGTTTTCTTTCGTTACCGAACTGTATCTTTATTTGTCCGTAATATAATCGATGTTGTATACATATATATAAAAACAACCACCACCCAACCAAACAAACACCAGTTTGGGAGATAAGCAACATGTATACCGCTGGTAATAATAATGATAATACAGGTTTAACCGGTCAACATGCTTGACCCTTCACCTCAAGAAAAGAAAACAGACTTGAAAGAAGAAAAGGGAGGGGTGGGAAGGGGGGTGGTGTGTGTGTGTATGGGGGAGGGGAGGGGGGCTAGGCTCAACTAGAGAGAGAGGAGTTGGGTAGCCTAGCCTAGCCTAGCTAGAGGCGGGTGGTGTGTGTAGTGGTAGGGGGTGGGGTGGGGATGGGGGGATATGCGGGTGGATTGATAGACTCTTCGGAGCCAGCCAGCTTGGAGGAAAGTGAAGCAGGAATTTCAGAGATCACGTTTCTCTCTCTCTCTTCTCTCTCTCTCTCTCTCTCTCTCTCTCTCTCTCTCTCTCTCTCTCTCTCTCTCTCTCTCTCTCTCGTGTGTGTTTCTCTCTCTGTCTGTCTGTCTGTCTGTCTGTCTTCTCTCTCTCTCTCTTTTCTCTCTCTCTCTCTCTCTCTCTCTCTCTCTCTCTCTCTCCTCTCTCTCTCTCTCTCTCGTGTGTGTGTGTGTGTGTGTGTGTGTGTGTGTGTGTGTGTGTGTGTAGTGTAGTGTAGTGTAGTGTAGTGTAGTGTGTGTGTCTGTGTGTAGTGTAGTGTGTGTGTGTCTGTGTGTCAAGTCAAAATTTTATTTCCAGATGGTACATTGAATAAGCAATGCATTTGCTTTTTTTCATCAAGCCATCTATCTAAGAACAAATTTCTTAATGATTATACTAAAATACTACATTATTGCATCATTTACCATTTGTGTGTTGTGTGTGTGTGTGTGTGTGTGTGTGTGTGTGTGTGTGTGTGTGTGTGTGGAGAGGAGAGATAGAGACAGACAGACATGGTAGAGAGCAGGACAATGCTTGGGGGAGCTAGGAAGGAAAGAGAGGGGGGGCTGGTTTGGGCGGGGAGGGGGGGGAGATGGATTCATGAGCAGGAAGGATGAGGGTGGGGAGGATGGGGGGGGGGGGGGGGGGGGGGGGCGTTGGAAGGCTACCTACGTTCAGAGTTGTATTTCTCTTTGTTTCTATTACACCAGAGATGGTTGTTGATTTTGTTGTTGTTGTTTGTTATGTTTTTTTCGGCTAGAGCTCCGAGGTTCGCCAAAGGTGAATAAAATGATAAGAATAGTAATAAAAGAATGATGACATTAATTTATGCGTATGCGGCTGTCCCTTCTCCACCCGTCCACCGACCACCCCACCGTTAGGTAATAATAATAATAATAATACATGGAATTTATACAGCGCTATATCTTGCAAAAAACAAATCAAAGCGGCATTCCGGCTTGTTGGATTCTACCAGAGAGATTAATGATTTTTGTTGGGGTTATAAAAATTAATGTGAAATGCAGTTCTGATGAAAGATGTACACACTCTAGGATCTGGGAGGTGTGTGTTGGGGGGGGGGGGGGGGGAGACGTAGGGGCAGGGGAGGTGGGGTGGGGGGGGGGAAGGTTGGTTGGGAGAGAGAGACTTTAAAAAAAAAAAAAGCAAAGTGGAGTGTAGCGGCAGTTTGGCTTAGGGATTAACCCCCACGTGGAGATTTGATGTTGGAGGATTTTGACGTGGGTGTATGTCTCACAGAGAGAGAGAGAGAGAGAGAGAGAGAGAGAGAGAGAGAGAGAGAGAGAGGGAGAGGGAGAGAGAGAGAGAGGGAGGGAGGAGAGAGAGGGAGGAGAGAGAGGGGGGGAGGGAGAGAGAGAGAGAGGGAGAGAGAGAGGAGAGGGAGGGAGAGAGAGAGAGGGAGGGAGAGAGAGAGAGAGAGAGAGGGAGGGAGAGAGAGAGAGAGGGAGGGAGAGAGAAAGATAGGGGAGAGGAGGAGAAAGATAGAGAGAGAGAGAAAGATAGAGAAAGAAAGAAAGAGAGAGAGAGAGGGGGGGAGAGGGAGGGGGAGGTGGTTGGGAGAGTGGAGAAAGCCTGGGGAGGGGGGGGGGGGGGTAGAGAAAGCCGGGGGGTGGGGGGGGGGGGAAAGAGAAGAATGAAAGATTGGAGCTACTACGGAGTTGAGCTTTTAGGTAAAGGCAAAAGATCTCTGATATATATAGACTTGACCCGGTCATGAATAATGGACAGCCGTCATGGAAGAAAGAGCTCTAGGGGAGAGACTAGAGACACTCACGCGCGCGCGCACACGCTCACACACACACACTCACACACACTCACACACACACAGAGTATTGCCCAGGGTTGTAATAATGTTTAGGTCTTTTCAGTGATTGCATGCAGTCTCAGTTGTTGTTTTTAAAAAGAAAGATACTTTTGTGATTAAGTACTTGCCGTCCCAGCGCGCGTTCGACGACGAAGAAGGAGAAGAAAAAGAGTCAAATGAAGTGTGTATTTCCAGGCTGTACATTGAATAAGGGGACGGGATAGCTCAGTGGTCGGAGCACTCGCTTTCCCCCAGCCAAGTTAAGCAGCGTCGAGCGTGGTTACCAGTTGGATGGGTGACCGTTTGCCTGCCTTGGCTTCAGTACAGTTCCCCCAGTTCACCCAGCTGTAAATGGGTACCTGCCCTCTTTAGGGTCAGGGAAGGTAAAGCAGCGAGAGAGAGGAGATGGACGCCTCTGCCCTCAATATGCTGGCCCTAGAGAAGTGAGGTCTCTGACGCCTCGCTCCCCTACGACCTTATAGGTTATGGGACTCCTTTACCTTTCCTTTTTCCTACATTGAATAAGCAATGCGTTTACCCCTCCCCCCCCCCCCCCCCCCCCCCCCCCACCCCCCCTCCGCCCCCATCTGGCTATTTTGATGAAAGAAGAAGGAGAAGCCCCTTTATAACTGGTTACAACCACACCGAAGAGCATATAGTTATATATTATATATATATATATATATATATATATATATATATTATATTTTATATATATATATATATATATATAAATGACAAAATATAGGGAAGAAAATCAAGTGCAGGTAACCAGTTACAACCTCATTCCCATCATTAAAAAAAAAAAAGGTAAAGGTGTCCCATAACCTATAAGGTCGTAGGGGAGCGAGGCGTCAAGAGACCTCACTTCTCTAGGGGCCAGTATATTGAGGGCGGCGCCCATCTCCTCTCCCTCGCTGCTGTACCTTCCCTGACCCTAAAGAGGGCAGGTACCCATTTACAGCTGGGTGAACTGGGGGAACTGTACTGAAGCCAAGGCGCGCAAACGGTCACCCATCCAACTGGTAACCACGCTCGACGCTGCTTACCTTGGCTGGGGGAAAGCGAGTGCTCCGACCACTGAGCTATCCCGTCCCATCATAAAAATGATTTTTGTCCAAGATTCTTAAAAAAACCCAAAACAACTCACTACAATATAAAACTTTGAAGACAGCATTTGGGGAATATTTGAGTTAAGGACCATGCCTTTGGCCTGACCTGACTCGAGTTTCGGCTCCTGGTTGAGCACTCTTCAGAGGTCCCGGCATAGGTAATGTAACGAGAAGGAAAAAAAAGCACCTGAGTGCTTATTCCATT
>CM054165.1:29442515-29457515 GCA_028751875.1 Rapana venosa | reverse complement strand
GTAAGACCGCTTTGCAGCAAAAAGTCACAAGCCATCAACCCCCCCCCCCCCCCTCCCGCCCCCCTCCCCCCCCCCCCCTTCCCATTCCCCCCCCGAGGAATGCTGGAAATGATTATCCACCACCACCACCACCATCACCACCACGCCTCTTGTTGTGCCCCTTGCAGCCAGATTAACCCCCTTTCTTTTCCCAAAGGCGCTCGCTAATCCGCATAAATCGGAGTTGTTGACAGCCTTTAGTAAGGAAAGCCTGTTTCTATTCCTTGTTGTCGCACAGTGGAGCCGTTGTGTTCAAATTGGTTAATGTAATTAATGCGGGTGGTGTTGATGAGGAAGCCTATAAAAACGTCCTTGCTTCGAATTCGGGCTGTATTGAGGATTGGTGGCATTTGGCGTTTTGAAAACAAAAGTTTTTGAAGAGATGTATGTAGAATGCGGCTGTATTTAATTAATTTATTTATTCTGTTTTTTTAATGATAATAATAATAATAGTGTATGGAATTTATATAGCGCTGAATCTTGTAAAGCAACAAATCAAAGCGCTCAAGGATCATGGAATATAAACACTCGTGTGTGCTTTTCTACATCTAGCCCCCGTGTGTATGCAGTTTTGTTAAGTTTTTTCATCCGTTCCCACGGCACACAATGGCCTACTCTTCCGAAAAGTGGAACGGGGCTTTAACGTGTGCCCTAGATGTTGAGATTTTTTTTTATAGTGTTCTGGGTTGTTTTTTGTTGTTGTTTTTTTTAAAAACTTTGTTGTGCCTATAATAGAACATAAGTTTCCATTTCAGGCATGTCTTGAACAACAAAAAATCCAAAACAAAAAAAGATGCAGAACTGGTTTTGATTGATAAAAGTTGTGGTTAGAAGTTTACACACGCACGCACACGCACTCTCTCACACACACACGCGCACACACACACCACAAATACACACACACACCACAAATACACACGCACACACACACGCACGCACACACACACGCACGCACACACACAGCACGCACACACACACACACACACACACACCACACACACACACACACACAGATTGAGCTTGCTGACGGACAAAACAAAACACACAGACAGATCAGGCGATATAATAGTGAAGAAGCCACTGATGATATGTGTGTGTTTGTGTGTGTGTGTGTGTGTGTGTGTGTGTGTGTGTGTGTGTGTGTGTGTGTGCAGTGGGAACACAGATACAGAGACTTGCAAGCTGCACAGTATGCACGGCAACCCCTCCATTCCTCCTGGTGAGTTGACAACCCCCCCCCCCCCTCCCCTCTACTTTTTTCTTCGTCGTCGTCTTCTTCCTTCTTCTTCTTCTTCTTTCTTTCTTCTTCTTCGTCTTTATCTTTTTCTTCTTCTTCTTCTTCTTCTTTCCTCTTCTTTCTTCTTCTTCTTTCCTCTTCTTCTTCCTTCTTCTTTTTTTCTTTCTTCTTCTTCTTCTCCTTCTTCTTCTTTCTTCTTCTTCTTCTTCTTCTTCTTCTTCTTTCTTCGTCTTCTTCCTTCTTTTTTCCCTTATCAGGTAAAGTAGCGCCAGCCTGGTCTTCTCCTGTTTTGTAGGTCTGTGTGTGTGAGTGTATGTGTGTGCGCGCGTGTGAGTGTGCGCGCACATGCACGCGCGTATGTATTCCTACTGTCCACCTGGGCCTATACAATTAAGACCACCTTTTAAAAAAAAAATTCAGTTTTGCACTGTATACCAAAAAAAACAACAGACCTACTTGCATGTCACCAGTATTTATTTATTTATTTATTTATTTATTTTATATCGAGGATAGTGGAATAAGCACTTATGTGCTTTTTTTACATCCAGTCCCCGTGTGTATGCGGTTTTTTGTCAATTCTGTCATCTGTTCCCACCGGCACACAATGGCCTACTCTTACGAAAAGCGGAACAGGATTTAACGTGTGCGCAAGATGTTCTGCGTGCGTTAGGCGCTCACGGGACCTCAGTTTATAGTCTCATCCTGAAGGACTTTTGGGGCAGAGCGGAAGAGTCTGCACTGATGTTAACTCCAGGGGAGGAAAATATCCCCCTTGAACGGGAATCGAACCCGGGTCGTCAGATTGCGAGCGCAATCTTCTAACCACTACTAGGCTGTCCTGTCCCCACCCACGTAAACACACGAAGCCTCTGTTTTTGCAGGGGCGAGCACACGTCTGGGATGGTCAGGAATTCCCAGGAGGTGGCCCAGAGACTGGGCGAGGAAGCGCAGAAGGACCAACAGCAGCAGCAACAGCAGCAGCAGCAACAGCAGCAGCAGCAGCAACAGCAGCAGCAGCAGCAGCAGCAACAGCAGCAGCAGCAGCAACAGCAGCAGCAGCAACGAGAAGCCGCTGAAGAACTCGGCCAGTCGCAGAGAAGAGTCAGAGAACTGGAAACCAAGTACGCGCGTTTGTCGTCTGCTTCTTTTTCTTGTTTTTTGAGAGAGAGAGAGGGGGGGGGGGGGAGAGGACCCCCTCAGTTTTGCACTGTATACCAAAAAAAACCAGACCTACTTGCATGTCACCAGTATTTATTTAGTTATTTCATTCTTTTATATCGAGGATAGTGGAATAAGTACTTGTGTGCTTTTTTTACATCCACTCCCCGTGTGTGTGTGGGGTGGGGGGGTGGATTTGGAGTGAGAATGTTGACGCTGGAGTTGGTAGTGTTGTTGTTGTTTTTTTGTAATGGTGTTTTGGTTATGCGGGTTTGCCGTATGCTTCTTTTTTTGAGAGAGAGAGAGGAGGGGGGGGGGGGGGGATTTGGAGTTAGCATGTTGACGCTGGAGTTGTAGTGTTGTTGTTGTTTTTTTGTAATGTTGGTTGTTTTGGTGTGGGTTTTGTTTTTTTCAAATTGTCTGCAGTGTCCCTGCGACCTGTTTTTTGCCCTGCACGAAGGTTGCCGCATTCCGGTTTCGGGGATGTGTGTTCGTGTTTCCGTGACCCTCTGACGCTGACAGGAAATGACAGGATCTTTAACGTGCATATTTAATCTTCTGCATGTGTATATATATAATACATGTAGGGAATGAAGGCACTGGCAGGTCTGCACTTTGAAGTTGACCTGGGAGATCGTAAAGATCCCCCCACCCTTAATTCACCAGACTCTGCCGAGATTCGAACCCACGACTTCATGGACCCGTGGGATTGCAAGCGATTGGTCTTAACCACTCGGCTATGGCGTTCATTTGGTAGAGCAGTTTGAATGAACTCGGACTTACTGAGGAGTGTATTTTTCATGTTTTCATCATAATTATCTTTTTGATTTACATATCATTGTTTATCACTGGCCTTCTTCCCTTTGTTGATATAGTTATCGTTACACATCATTGTGTCACTGACGTCCTTCCCTTCATTGACATGATTATCGTCACACATCGGGGGGACGGGATAGCCAGGTGGTTACAGTAATGTTTGTGTGATCTGCTGACCCGGGTTCGATTCTCGTTCAAGATTTTTCCTCTGGAGTTAACATCAATGCAGACTCCACTCTCTTCCCTTCGGATGAGACTCTAAACCGAGGCCCCGTGTGCGAACGCACGCAGAACACCTCGCGCACACGTTAAAAACCCGTTCCGCTTTTCGGAAGAGTAGGCCATTGTGTGCCGGTGGGAACGGATAACAAAATTGACAAAACTGTATACACACGGAGACTGGCTTGAAAAAACAACAACAACAACACCCACACGTGATTGCTTATTCTCGAAATAAAAGAATTAAAGAAAGAAATGACTAAGACTGCTTCTCATGACACCGTTGCTGTGCTGTGTTTGTGATGCCAAAGAAAAAAGGGGGAACTAACTCCGCGCTCTCTCTCTCTCTCCCTCCCTCCCTGTGTGCAGGGTGGCCTGGCTACAGAAGCGGTTGGCGGAGAAGCATGAGGCAGCCAAGGCGCAGAATCACCTCTCCCAGTCTCTGCCCGAGGTGTCCAACCTCAACCAGGCCGCGCATGCGCAGTCCTCCGCTTCCTCGCGCAGCATGGACGAAAGTTGCCGCCCTTGTGGCGTGGGGCTGCCAGCAGCCACCTCAACGCTCGGGCAGGACAAAGTGCAGTTATGGCAGGTGTGAGGAACTCACACACACACACACAGAGACAGACACACACTGCAATCCGTCTAATATCACTAAAAGTGAACAGACGTAAAATTGAAGTCAAACAACAACAACAACAACAAACACTGCAATACAATATTCAGAATCTGAATCACACGCCTGTAATGGAGGCGGGTGTTCTGCTCTGGCTCTGAAACTCCAGGCTGTCAGCGGTTCTTCTGGAAGCAGCTGTGCCAGACAGGCATCGTCTTGTGACTGGGCGTGGCTGGATGGAGGCTTCGGCACACGGGATGAAGGCCAAGGAAGGCTTGCTTCCCTTGTCTTGCTCGGGACTGCAGGAGTCAGGCGTCAGGCGTCAGTCAGTGCCAACTCCGCTCTCTGTTCCTGGAGGACCTGTGATGATCACAGCACCTTCTTCTTCTGGGGATGCTTCCAGAACCTGAAGGTTTGGGAGACGCTTTCCTTTTTTATCCTGTGGACAGCTTCCTAACCAGTCCAAGCTGCTGCTGTGCTGTGCTGTGCAGTGTAGTGCCGTGCTGTGCTGGGCTGTGCTGTGCAGTGCAGTTCTGTGCAGGAAGCTGTGTGACAGACAACAGCTTGACATGGAGACGTTCTGGAAAACTGCATGTTGGGAAGCTGCCTCCTCCTCCATCCCCCCCCCCTCGCCAACCTTGTTGTAGTAAATCAACCATCACTTCACAGTTTGAGTTGAGAGACTATTCCGTTTCCCCTCATCAACATCATCACCAGTTCAACTCTGCTGTTGTACAGGAAATTTAAGGATCACACCTTGACCTTGACGTTCTTCTTAAAAAAACTGCAAGTTGAGGGAGTGGGGGGCTTCCTTTCTCCCCCCACCTTGGGCTGTAGTCATCATCACGCCACAGGTTGCGTTAGGAGGCTGTAAGGAGCTCCTTGAAGTGTCCCAAACGCACGGAGTGAACTGCTGGGATGTATAAATTATAACACACTTCAGTAATGTCCAGAATTTAAACAGGTTCAGAGAACTCGGCTGTCGCTGCCTCTTCTCGTTGTGGAATCTCCTGTGGATTGTCTGTGTGAAATGACTGCTGAAGACAGGACGATACTGGCAAGGCGTGTGTGTGTGTGATCGCGTGCTTGTGCTGTACAGAATCTCTGACTCCTTGGTTGTCACACCTGGCAGGTTCTTGCAAACCAAGCGACAGACCTGTCCAGTGTGTGTGTGGCGGTGGATCTGACCACATGTCTGTCCATCTGACAGCTCCAGCTCCACAAAACAAAGGAGGTGTATTTTCTGGAATCTCAGCGACGGGGTATCAGATTCTCCAGACAATTCAGCGGCAAAGGGGGTGGTGGTGACACGGCTCGTTGTTTAAGTCGTTCAAGCGCACAAACGCTGGTCATTTAAAGAAAACCTTGGAAGAAAAAAGATCGACAACTCTTGCAAGTGGCAGCGAACTTGAGTATGTCTGGAGTCTGATGAAAGACAACTCGGAAACTGAATCGTATGCAAACCACCTTTTCACGAGCCGCGTTTTATTTCAAGATCTTCAACGAATCCCGCTTCGACTTTGGCACACCTTCTCCCTAAACTCCTTGAGGTGTGGGGTTGGGGCACTGCAGTGCACTGAAGACTTTTCCAGGTGACAGTGTGTGTCATGGACACCGTTGAACCCTCTCCCAAAGTAAATCCCTCCTGCCGCGTGACAAAATTTCTATCAGTTTACAGCCCCCCGAATCTTCAGCAGTTCAAAAACAAGATGGCGGCACAGTCTTACACAGTGAATTGTGATATCACAAAGAGAGAGAGGGGGAGGAGTGGGGGTGGGGGGAGGGAGGCATGGCTGGCGGTTTGCTGTCAACCATACCAGCCTTGTATACAGTCCTGTGCAAAGTTCCAGCCATGACCAGCAGACAGTGTATATTCCTCAGAACGAGAAAGTCTCTGATCTAGTGTGTTGACCAGCGCAAAGCATTCGTTCTGATATTTTCACTGACCTGATTCTGGAGACGCGACAGTTTGTGTGTGAATTAATGCATGCACGTGTGTGTGTATGCATGCATGCATGCGTGTGTGTGTATGCATGCGTGTGTGTGTATGCATGCATGCATGTGTGTGTATGCATGCATGCATGTGTGTGTGTGTGTGTGTGTGGCAGGAAGAGGTAGACAGACAATGAAAGTATATTTGATGAGGATGGGGGGGGGGTTGTTGTTTTGTTGTGTATGTTTGTATTTTTGATGTTTCACACAGATGGATTGCAGGGAAAATAAGAGAGAGAGAGACTGTGTGTGTGTGCATGCGCGCGCGCACGCGCGTGTGTGTGTGTGTGTGTGTTCAATTTTATGTCTGTTCATTTAAAGTGACACCCTGTGTGTGTTTGTGTGTGTGCATGTGTGAGAGAGAGAGAGAGTGTGTGTGTGGTGTGTGATTTTTTGCTTGCTCATAGTTATCAGGATGTGTACACACTCCGTATCTTGCCTTTGAACAAGTCATGCTTGTCACACTCAGGAGAAAGCGTGACATCAGTAAGCGTGCCTGTATATTGTCATCACAATAATAATAATGATAATAATAATAATAGTAATTGCTCAAGATTCCAGTCATTTATGTCTGCACAGAACAAAGGAGTCGGTGTGTGAGTGCAGGTTTTTTACCACATACAGTCAAGTCTTAAAGTTAAACATCACCAGTAACACTATATATTGATATATAGGATATTTTAGCAACAGATACCAATTTCACAGCACACAACCATCAACATCAATGTCCCCTCCCCTCCCCTTCCCATCGTCTAATATCACTTTGAGTGAACAGACGTAAAATCGAAGCAACAACAACTATATATTGCAACAGAAAAATAAGCACATGGTTCACATTATAGGGGGTTTTAATGTCATTCTTTGGCTAGAGCTCTGAAGTTGACCAGTGGTGAGATTTTGCGTATGCTGATATATGGAATAAGCTCAGTGCTGAATCTTGTAAAGTGAAGAAATCAAAGCGCTTGTGACCGATTTTGCCCACCACGAAGGTAGCTGCATTCCAACTTTGGGAATTCATTACCATTAACAGTTTAACACACTGTATCAGACAACTGAATATTTCCAGAAAAAATTTTTAAAAGCAGAAATCAAACCTTTAACATTAAGAACTTCTTGCATATATATATTTTACAATCTTGGGAGTAAAATGCTGCATCTTTTATTGTTATCAAAACAAGTACCATTTTTGGTCAAGTTTATATCACACATTCAGCGAAATGTTTATAACCTGACTTGTCCTACTTTTTTCTTCCTGTCATAATAATCTTCATCGCTTCCAAGAATTTCATGCACCAAACACGTTTTTCCTTCCAGTTCTCTTGTGGCCTCACTTCTGTTCCAAGACCTGTGCACCAAAAGCATATTCTTATACTATCACGAATTACATGTTAGGTACTGGTGAAAGAAATTGAGGGGAAAAAAACCCATGAACAATGTCAGACCCTTAAGCTTGCACACACTGGCTCTGAACTAATTGAAGAACAAGTGCAATATTTGTGTGTGTGTGTGTGTGGGAGGGGTGGGGGATGGTAACTTATTTATTTGGTGCTACTACTCTTACCGTATTGATGAGCCAGTTCTGTGAGTGTGTAGAAGGACTGTGTGCTGTGCTGTGCTGTGTAGTGTAGTGTAGTGTACAGTGAGGAGAAAGGCTGTAAACTACTGTGAAGCAAGTATTTGAAGAGTGTGTGTGTCACTCTGTGTGTGTGTGTGTGTGTGTCACTGTGTGTGTTGTTTGTGTGTGTGCGTGTGTGTGTGTGTGCGTGTGTGTGTGTGTGTGAAAGCTGAAATAACCACTTTTGTGCAGAACAAGATTTCTGTGTGCATGTTTTGACTGCTGTATTCCGACTGCCAACTTTTGTTTGTGTGTGTTTTATTTTATTTTATTTTATTTTATTCTTTTATATCGAGGGTAATGGAATAAGCACTTGTGTGCTTTTTTACATTCAGTCCCCGTGTGTATGCGGTTTTGTAAATTTTGTCATCTGTTCCCACCGGCACACAATGGCCTAACTCTTACGAAAAGCGGAACAGGATTTAACGTGTGCGCAAGATGTTCTGCGTGCGTTCGCACATGGGTGCCTCGGTTTATAGTCTCATCCGAAGAATGTGTGTGTGTGTGTGTGTGTGTGTGTGTGTCAAGTCAAGTCAAGTCAAGTCAAGTCAAAATTTTATTTCCAGATGGTACATTGAATAAGCAATGCATTTGCTTTTTTTCATCAAGCCATGTGTGTGTGTGTGTGTGTGTGTGTGTGTGTGTGATGGACGCTGTAACTGAGCGGTTAAGACCGTTTGACTTCTATCCCTTGGGCCCACCAAGCCCTGGGTTCAAATCACTACAGCGGCATCTGGTGAATTAGGGGCAGGGGATTTTACAATCTCCTACATCAACCATTAAAGTGCAGACCTGCCAATGCCTTGATTCCCTTTGCGTATATATATATATATACATGCAGAAGGTCAAATATGCACGTTAATGATTCCGTATTTCATGTCAGTGTTCGGTGGGTTAAGGAAGCACGAATATACCCAGCATGCATCCTGTACAATGAAATGGCCTACTCTGAAGTGGGAATGTGTTGGCTGAGGCCAGCAGCAGGCAGACCTCCTGCAGAGTGAACAACAAGCACAGGAGAAGACCTGACACTACGCACACCACCCTGTAAGGGAATTTTTTGGGGGGGGGGGGGGGGGGGGGGGTGAAGAGAGAATTGTGAATATGTTGAAAGAGACATTGGATGCTATTTTGTAAATTGGCTTTGTCGGTTGATTGTATCATTAAACGTGGCAATAACTGCAGGTTCCTCAAAAAAATGATAAATTGTTTACAATATTAACGATTCATATGTTTATCTTCATGTATGTTTTATGGCGTGTTCATACTGATATGTGTATTTTTGAAAGAGATTAACTTTCACTGTGAATAACTTGTTTGAAAAAATTTTTAAAAACCAAAAAAATGCATGATGATTTCTGAAATATGTGACAATGTAAACACGAAAACTGCTGTAAGACTGTCGATTTCTATGCATAAATAAATTTGAAAAATACTTATTGGAGAGTGAGAGGTTTTTTTGAGAGGCGTGCAATTTGAGGGGGAGAGGGAGGGGGGGGGGGGGGAGAGAGAGAGAGAGAGAGAGAGAGATTGAAATATTTACAAATCCACAAATCAGCACAAATCTCAGACTGCAACTGTTCTACCACTTGGAAATCAGAAAATCCCATTGGAGAGACGCTGTGTGATATATAAGGCCTGCATCAGACCTGTTCTCCTGTATGGTTCGGAGACGTGGGTTTTCACAAAAACCGTCGAACGTTTGTTGAAGAGCTGTGAAAACCGAATGCTGCGCTACATGACAAAGATCAAATGGGAAGACAGGATCACGAATGAAGAACTATGGAGAATGTGCAAAGTTGATGATCTGAAGTCTGTAGCTAGCAGCAATAGACTGCGCTGGTTTGGGCACGTTCAACGGAAAGCAGACCACCACATCATAAAAAGAGCAATGAACTTCGTAGTGGATGGAAAGAGACCAAAGGGAAGACCTAGCAAAACCTGGGCTGCCTGTATTGCAGATGATCTTAGAGAAAGGGGCATAAATAAGGAGGAAGCTCAAAACAGAGAGGGATGGAGAAGGCTCATCAATGTCAAACCTCCCCTGGGAGGAAGAAACATGACAAAAAAAGGAAGAAGAAGAAGAACTGTTCTACCACAGACACGCCACGCAATTTATTACCTGGCAGAATTTGCCAAAAAGTTACTTTGAAACGAAATGTGTCCAAGATCCCTGATCAGTTGGGGGTCGTTGTTTTTTTTTACACTATTTGACAAATTCTTCCATTCGGACAATGATCTCACACAGAATAGGTGCAGACAGACAGACCCCCAGCACACACGCCGTTCATAACGGGTCTGAGGCCAAAGGTCATTTATTTATTTATTTATTCTTTCATATCTAGGATAATGGAATAAGCACTTGTGTGCTTTTTTACATCCAGACCCCGTGGGCATGCGGTTTTGTCAATTCTGTCATCTGTTCCCCACCTGCACACAATGGCCTACTCTTACAAAAAGCGGAACAGGATTTAACGTGTGCGCAAGATGTTCTGCGTGCGTTCGGCGCACACGGGACCTCGGTTTATAGTCTCATCCGAAGGACTTTTGGGGAGAGTGGAGTCTGCACTGATGTTAACTCCAGGGGAAAATATCCCCCTTGAACGGGATTCGAACCCGGGTCGTCAGATTGCGAGCGCAATGTTCTAACCACTAGGATATCCCGTCCCCATGACATGACATGCATGTCTGTCATCACACAGACTTAAACGCAGATTCCAAAACAAATTGTCACTGCCGATAGTATGCGTGTGGCTTCTTTTTATTCATTTATTTATTTATTCTTTTATATCGAGGATAATGGAATAAGCACTCATGTGCTTTTTTACATCCAGTCCCCGCGTGTATGGCCTCTGGAGTCGTTTGAAAGTGCCAGCATCCCGCCCGCTAAGGTGTAGGTAGGTAGACCTGTGTGTTTCTCCGGCTGACTGATAGTTTGAAAACGGTGGTATTTGGGAGGGGGGGGGGGGGGGGGGGGGGGGGGGGGATGGGGGGCGGGGCCGAGAGCTACTGAGAACTAGTGACACAATGCCATTCAGACTGCGTCTGAACACATTCATTTGGAGTCTAAAACACGAAGTTACTTGGGGTCGGTTTTTGTTTTTGTTTTTGTTTTGTTTTTGGTTTTTGTTGTTGTTGTTTTTGGGGGGAGATTCCTGAGGCGTGGACCTGGCAGACACGTCCAAAAGGAATGGGTCTGGGGGATCAATGATGCCCGCCAAGCATGTCAGGACTCGTAGATTATAGTGAGCAGTTTCCTAAAAACTGTCACGGCTGATGGTGTGAAGTGTCAACTGATGGTGTGAACTGTCCACTGATGGTGTGAAGTGTCCACTGGTGGTGCGAACTGTCCACTGATGGTGTGAAGTGTCCACTGGTGGTGTGAAGTGTCCACTGGTGGTGTGAACTGTCCACTGATGGTGTGAACTGTCCACTGATGGTGTGAACTGTTCACCGTTGGTGTGAACTGCCCCCCCCTCCTGGTGTGAACTGGCCACTGGTGGTGTGAACTGTCCGCTAGAGCCATTTCTCACAGTGGCTTATGTCGATCCACTTCTCCTTCTCATACTGAAGGGTCCTCGCTTTATCGACAGGTCTTTTTCTGTGTCATGGCTCTGGAATAGCGCTTACACTGTTGAAAATGACTTCAGTTGTTGCCATAACTGTTTGCAAGTCAAAGACTCACGTTCAAACGAGGCAGGTGCAGAGAGAGGTGTCAGCCTGCTTGTCTTGTTTCAGGGTATGCTTTTTCTTGATCCTACTTCTGCAACTTGCAGGTGACATCCACCCTAACCCAGGTCCACCTGACAATATTTGTAATAGTGGCTTATCTGTTATTCACACGAATACACTATACACAGTCTTGCAGTAAAATCGACTTACTACAGAGGTAAGTTAGTATGTATGACGTTATATCTTTGTCAGAAACCTGGTTATCTGACAGTAAAACCAATGATGAGTTTATTCTTCCTAGTTTTCATCCCCCCCCTCCCTTAGACGTGATAGACCAGGAGATGCACATGGAGGTGTGGCAGTTTATGTTAAAAATAATTTAGTTTGTAAACCTAGGCTAGACCTTTAGCATACCTTCCTTAGAGCCTGTATGGATAGAAACAAAGTTAGGTCAAGATGTGAGATTGATAGGATCTTTCTAAAGGCCTCCCAATGCAAATGTGCTCTACTGGAGTTTAAATAGATCAATCAATTCAATCATCTGGTAATAACCCCCATAAATTTATTATTCTAGATGATGCTAATGCTGATTGTATTGTTCAACCACCAACTCATCGTCAAACATAATGTCCTCAAATCATTGTGTACGCCTGTCCTGTGACAGGTTATCCCAATGGATGACAGAGATGCTCCGTGAATAACTGCAGAAATGGACAGACGAAGGATAAAATCAAAACTCACGACACAGCAACGTCTGTGAACAACCAACCTGGCCTTGGCCCTGTTCCCCCCAGTCTCCAAACTGAACTGACCTCACGCATGCAGTGGTCAGGCAGGGAAAAAGCAGACGACACTACACTGCAGATTGGTTGACACAGCCCTCTTTCTTCCCCTGATGTACTTTGGCTCAAAGGACTGGTGGAAACTTGCTAAAACATGTGTCTAAAAACAGGAATGCCTCAGGATAGAATCCCTCCTATTGAAGGTAATAGTAAAGTTCATTATAGTTCATTAGATAAAGCTACTGCTTTTATTCAATATCTTGCCAATCAGTGTAGAGTTGAAAACAGTACTGACAGTCTTTACGCTATACAAAAATGTAATGGATTAGCTAACACACTCACTGTAGCAAAGGTCATGGTGACAAGCATTTTAAAAGATCTAGGTGTTACAAAAGCTATTGGTCCAGATTAAGACCACAAAAAGATATGTTATTGTTGTTGTTGTTGTTGTGCGTTCCCCAGCTTTACACCCTGGGGGTCACCCAGAACATGCACTCTGACTCACTCATCCCACCTGGGAATCACTGTGAGAAAGGAAGTACACCGTATGAAAAGTTTGCGTATATGACTATTTTCAAGTACCTCGCCATATAGGCAGCCATACTCCGACTTCAAGGGATTTTTTTTTCTCTTTTTAAGTAGAGTGCAGGTTGTTACGTTAAGAGCTTATCATGGCTGAAGGCAATCTCAACACAACATTTTACAAACATAACAACATTTTAGTGTAGGCCTTGGCAATTAGCTGACATCAATAACTGACACAGGTTTTGGCCTGGGCCCCCAAAAAAGGTATTAAAAGCTGCAGCAAATTTTCTGTCTGCACCTCCGTGCTGTCTGGTCAGTCGTTCACCACGAGAAGGTGAACGCCCATTCTTTTGGAAACTGGGTCATGTAAGCCCTGTCAGTATCATCTGGACAAGCGGCTGCCTAAAGCTGAAGCAAGAGCACAGCTGTGGGGTCCCTCTGTGCCCCTGTATCTGGTTCCCTTTTGAGCTGCATAGGCAAGGCGTCGGAAAAATAATGTGTGCAAAAAATATAGTCACTTACATATTGCATATTGATTACGCCGTCAGCGCCTGGGCTTTATCGCAGTTCTTGATTAAACCATTGACGCTGGGGGCAATAGCAAAGTGAGAGGCTGTATGACCAGTGGCTTTCCCACTCATGGAATTCCACTTTACAGCTTAGTCTTTAGTGATCGACTATGACTCTGACTAGGAGGTTTGACTCGCACAGTCCTTATGTGCTGCAGCCCTGGGGGCTGGTTGGCCTTTGGAGAACATCTCCAACGCTGACTGTCCTTATGCCCACTTGGCTGAGAGAGTGGGGATGTACTGTGGGCAAGGCATCTCCACTATAATCAAATTTCTGCCCAGTTTCCAAAACAGCAGCTGCCTCCTCTGCTGTTTTGGAGGTCATCGTCGGACACGACGGACAAACGTACACACACGCATATTGACCACTCCGAGTCTGCCTTTACTCCTGCTGACTCAAATACCTACCAGCTTTTCAGTATTTATGATGACTTCTGGGAACTTCTTCATTCTAGAACAACAGTACAAGCAATTTTCTTTGCTGATGGCTGTAGCACGTATCTAGAATTAGAAAACGATCACACCAAGACAGAAGTATTAAACTCTGATCTTTAAAAAAAACAAATTGAACACAGTTCTCGGCTCCTAGATGGAAAGCTAAATGTAAAGCAGCGAGGTACAGGAGATGGATGCCACCCTTAATGAGACATGTGCCGGCCCCTGGAGAAATGGAGGTTTCAGACACCTTGCTCCCCAATGGTCGCATAGGTTATGGGAACACCTTAGCCCTTTTTATGCAGAGAGAAAGAGAGAGAGAGGGGATAAAAGGAAAGGCGCCAACACCACAAATTGCTGAGACATTGCAACAAGGTTTCCAAAAGGCGGAACAAGGTTTTTAATGTGTGCTCAATATGCTTTGCGTGGTTGGCCTCGGTTTATAGTCTCGACCAAAGGACTTTTGGGGGGAGTTTATTTATATTTTATTTATTTGTTTATATTTTATACCACTTTGTCACGAGATTTCTCTGCGTGAAATTTGGGCTGCTCTACCCGGGGAGAGCGCGTCGCCACAAGAGCAGCGCCACCCTTTTTTTTTTTTGGTCTGCATCTGTATTTGTTTCCATATCAGAGTGGCTTTTTTTCTAAGAATTTTGCCAGGGACAACTCTCTTGTTGCCGTGGGTTCTTTTACGTGCGCTGAAAATTTTGTGTAACACACGGGACCTCGGTTTATCGTCTCATCCGAAGGACTAGCGCCCAGACCACCACTCATGGTCAAATGGATGGGGAGAAAAGTTTCGGGCCCAAACGGGATACGAACCACCCACCGCACACTTCCGACCCCGGACTTGTCGCATTCTAGACAGGCGCGTTACCTCTAAACCACCGATCCATTGATGTCTTTGAGTGAACTGCTGTTAGGTCTGTGCCCCTGTTGTAATGCGTTTGTAATCCTCCATACCCCTGAGCGGGAGGGAAGGGGAGTGGAGTCGGCACTGGTGTTAACTCCAGAGGGAAAAATCCCCTCCAATCGGGTGCCTGGGTGGTGGTGGCTGGATCCCTGGTCATCCGATTGTCAGCACCACATTCTACCCCAGCCCAGGAGAGAAGTTTAGCTCCCAAGATTAAGATCTAAGTCCTTACCCCCCCACCCCCCTCTCCCCTTCCCTTCCCTCCCGCTCAGGGGTATGGAGGATTACAAGCACATGACAAGAGGGGCACAGACCTAACAGTAACAGCAGTTCACTCAAAGACATCAATACCAACAGAAAAACTGGAAGAAAAAAAACCCGAGTGTATAGTATGGAGGGAACAATAATCTTA
>CM054165.1:29399623-29442015 GCA_028751875.1 Rapana venosa | reverse complement strand
GAAATGTTTATGAAACCAGCAGTGAAGCTGACACAGCATGGAAAATCATCGGGAGGTCTTGTACGTAAAATACTAGTTCCTTATATACGACACATGGATGATGATAGTGATTGTTGTGTGAATTTTGTATTAGATAGAGATTACTTCCATTTTTCTAAACATGTCCTATTTACATGTACATATGCCCCTCCTGAGAATTCGCCATTTTATTCTGTATCCGATTTTGATAACGGAATTTCCATGCTTGAAGAAAATATTTTAAATAAGATATTTTTGTTTGATGATCACGATATACTTTTGTCTTGTGACTTAAATGCCAGAACTTCTAATTGTTCTCCAAATCCTATTGGTATAGACAGCATACATGAGTGCAGTAGAAAAGATAGTGAAAATCACAGGAAAAGGCATTCTCAAGACATAGGTTTGATTTCCTTTGGTAAGAAATTGTTGGACATGTGTACTGGTTTAGATTTATGTTTTTTGAATGGCATTTGTAATGGCGACTGTGATGGTCGTTACACATATGTCTCGGATCATGGAAACAGTGTAAATGACTATTACATATGTTCATTAAGTTTTCTTGAATCTATCTTTGATAAGATCACACTAAATGTATTGGATCGAATGGAATCAGATCATCTTCCTCTTTTGCTTTGTCTTGATATTGAGGTAGATAGGCTTTCTGTTAAAAAGTTCCTTGATAAGAATAAAGAACAATTTGTGGTCAAATATAGATCGTCTCCATCTTTCGCTGAAACTTTTTTCGAGTCAATTAATTTAAACAAAGTAAAAGATGAAATACATAATACAACAGGCCTAATCAACACTGACGGTAGACTCAGCAATAAACAAGCTTTATAAAATCATACAGAGGCAAGAAAAATGTCTGAAGAAACAAATCCCAGTGCACATACCAAAACAAACAGAATGGTACGATCACGAATGTAAATTTGCAAAACGAAAGACGAGGAGACTTTGGAGGAAGTTAAAGCGATCTTTGCAAAAAAGATGACAGAGTATATCAAGGAGGGAATATAAGAATACCATCATAAGGAAAAAGAAAGTAGTTTAGAAAAGGAAGTAGATGAGTTAATGATTACAGATGTATCAGATGAAACTGAATGTGAAGAAGAAATAGACGAAGTTCAAGGAAGACATATAACACAGGAAGATGTAACACTGGCAATTAGAAGATTGAAGAATGGCAAATCAGCTGGACCAGATGAATTTATCAGGGAGTTTTTTTAAAGTATTCTGGGGAACCTGTTGTAAATTTTCTTGTAACATTATTTAATTACCTATTAGATAATGGAATTTATCCTTAAAGCTGGACAGAATCAACTATTTTGGCACTTTTCAAGAAAGGAGATGTAAATGGCACAAATAACTATAGAGGTTTATCGTTACGTAATATTGCAAGTAAATTGTATAGTTCTGTCATTATTAGTAGACTGCAGGGATGGGTAACATTAAACAATATAACAGGGAAACATCAAGCTGGTTTTTAAAAAGATTATGGCACAACAGATCACATATTTACTCTGTTAGCCGCCGTTCAAAAGCAGTTTGCAAATAATCAGAAATTGTATGTTGCCCTAGTAGATTTCGAAAAGGCTTTTGATTCTATTTCAAGAAAACTATTATGGCCTGTGTTGCTGAAAAATAGGATAAGGGGTAAGTTATTTACATGTGTTAAGAGTATCATAGAGCAGTGAAAGTTAGAATAAGACGTGGTTCAAATTTATAAGATTTTGTGAATTGTACGAAAGGGGTGAAACAAGGGGATGTGTGCAGTCCTGTATTATTTTCGTTGTTTGTGAATAAGCTTGCTACTGAAATTATTGAACATGGGAAACATGGTGTATCTTTTGATTTGACGGAATTGTTTATAATGCTTTTTGCAGCAGTTAGATAACCCAGCACACCCCCAACACATTCATGGGGGACTGGTGATCTAGAGGTAACATACCCATTCAAGAAAGAAAAGGTCACGTGCTCTATCCCTGTCTAACCCTGAACTCCCCTCCCCCCCTCTCCACTAAAGCAAAAGAGGGGGTCTGGGTTGTCCTTCAGGTGAAACGATAAACGTAGATACCATGTGCAGCATGCATTTCAGGGCACATGAAAGAACCCATGGCAACAAAAGAGTTGTGTCTGAAAAATTTCTGAGAAAAAAACAGTGTCACAGGTGAGACAAAGGCACATAATGTAAACAGGAATAATACAAACAATATGGCCAGTGGTCCTTTTGTGGTGATGCACTGTTTCAAGCCAGAGCATCCCAAGATCCACACAGAGAAATCTGCTGTCTGAAATCTTTTACATAAAAACCATACCACACAATAAAAAATATTACAATGACACACCCCCAACACACCCCAAAAAACCCACAACACACACCCCAACACACACACACACACACCCCCAAACCACAACACACACACCACAAAAAACCCCCCCCCGCCCCCACGCGCATGCACACACACACCCCACACCACACACATGCACGCACGACCACGCTCACTACCTACATCACCTGCGCATTTTCCAAAACCCAAAAAACCAGCACATCACACAAAACCAGTGAGTGGTGGCACGCAAATATGCACATAGAAAAACCATCGTAAACTCACTTGACCACAAAGTGTGAAATACACTCTCCTTCTTAAAGCTTTTTTAATCCCAGTCCATTTTTTTTTAAATTTTTTTTCTATGCTTTATACAGATTCAGACTGTTTGTGTGATACTGTGCTGATCATCATCAATATAACAGAGGATTGAAGATTCCCTAGCACGCCACAATCAGGCAACTCCTTCTTTCTTACATCGTGTCAGCAACTCATTCGGCTTTAAGCTACCTCTGTATGTTTCCTTCTAACCCTTTATGGATTTCTGTTTGTACTTTTTCCACACTCGTGCAAAAAATCTTTGATCCACCTCTTTATGTTTTCTGTTAAAGTGTTGGTTATTTCTGTTGGTACTTTCACATTACATATAATGAATCTTTGACCTATCTCTGTATGTTTCCTTTTAACGTTCTAGTTATTTCTGTTGGTAATTTTCCACACTCATACAATCAATCAATCAATCAGTTCCTTGACCAAGATGGTTGTCAGGGGACATGTGGGATTCCTCGGTTTTCTCCATGTCTGTCTTCACCTTTGTAGCAAAAAAACCTTCATTAAAAGGCAGCCCAGTCTGTGCGTTTTTTTCACTCATTTCTTCATCTGCTGCCTATGCTGCTTCCTACCTCAATTGGGGGGGGGGGGGGGGGGGGGGGGGGGGGGGGGGGGGGGGGGGGGGGGGGGGGGGGGGGGGGGGGGGGGGGGGGGGGGGGGGGGGGGGGGGGGGGGGGGGGGGGGGGAGGGGATACCCAAGTGGTTAAACATTGCGCTCCAATCTGAGCCCCAGGACGACCCCCTCAAGGGGGGATTTTTTCCCTAATTTTAACATCATGCTGACCCCACTCTCCCCAAATGTCCTTCGATGAACTGTAAACCAGGCCCCGGGCGAACGCTCACGAACATTTTTACGCGTTAAACCCTTTTCCCCGCTTTTCTAAAGTACCATTGTGTGCTTAGGAACAGAGACAGAATTTAAAAAAACCGCAACGCACGGACGAATGTAAAAAAAAACCCCCAAAAAAAGGGCTTATTCTTTATCCTTGATATAAAAGAAAAAATAAATAAAAAAATAAAACAAATAAGGCCCCTGCAGGTTTTGGAAGGTCAAAGCTTACACACTTTTACCACACACATGAGCACTTCAGAGTCTTTTTGTACTCCCCTCCCTTGCCTTTTCCTTTTACATCGTTTGTTCTGTTTAGTAACAACAAAGCGCAGCACTTGTTATGTACATGCTACAATGACAGGGTTCAATGTTCAAATAAGAGGTTCTTTAACAGCCTTATCTGTAATACGAGTAAAAAACTCAACAAAAATAACAAAAACAAGGAAGATACTGACCTCCCCTCTCTTGTTATTTTTAAGAGCATTCCTGCTCCCCGGGCCTGACTCATACCTTAGGGGGTCATTTAGGGTTTTTTAAAAAACCTTTTTTTCATCTGTACAATACACTTTTTAAATATAATTTTAGAAATTCTGGGGGTGACAGCCTGAATATGGCCCAAAGGGGCGGGGCTTACAAAACAAGATTGTTTTTTTTTTTTACCTTTCACTGATTCATTCCAAACTGGGGTGCAGTCAGTTAACAGTGAAGACAAAAAAAAGGGGTGGTTTTTTTTTCTTTTTTTTTAAAACCTGGTATCATAAAAGAACGCACCCAAAGAGCTAACGGGGAAAGGGTTTCCCTTTTTGTCTAGCTCTGCAGGCTTTGGGCCTTTATTTTACTTAATTTTGATATCTCCAACCTGAAGGAAAAATTTCCAACACCTGATCTATACAGGCACAACGCCAACACCCAGGGGCCCAAACCAGGGATCTTACGGGAAGCTGCACAACACTCCAAAGCCCAACACCCTTTGGTTCTATACAGGAACAACTGCACAACCCCCAAACCCAAACCTTGGACTATAAGTACAACTCCAAACACCCGAAGCCCAACACCCTTTTGGACTTAGGCACAAATCAATATCACTCCAGGGGACCCCCTTTTAGGGCCCCACTCCAGGGCCACCAATTTTAAACTAAAGAAGCCCTCCTCTATGTCATTTCACATCTTGCAATCGTGTTGAAAACTTTTTTGGGGCCATTTTTTGAAAAAAACAACACATATGTCCCCTCTCAAATTCATAAAACAACATTTACATATAAAGTAAAGTTTTTTTATACTTTTAGGACTAAAACAGATTTTTTTCTTTTGTTAAAAACAATTCAGTTTTGAGCACACAGTTGCTAACAAATTTTTAAAAAGCCTTTTTGTATATTGCTTTTACTTGACCTTCTTTACTTAATACCCTCATTACCATGTATATTGCCAATTTGGGGAAATGATTTTACCTTTATTTTGATATTTTTTTTTTGCTAAAGTGAAAGTGGTTAATTCTTGAGACCAAATGTAGTGAGTGTAGCCACAAAGTCATGGAGTTGACCTGCTGGGTTTGTTAAAAAGTCTTTAAATCTTTATTGAAAAGTAGTTTTGTAGTGGAACCGGTGTACATAAATTTATTTGTATTTTATCTATTTTATTCTTTTATATCGAGGATACTGGAATAAGCACTAATGTGCTTTTTTTACATCCAGTCCCCGTCTGTATGGGGTTTTGTAAATTTGTCATCTGTTCCCACCAGCACACAATGGCCTACTCTTAGGAACAGCAACAGGGGACAGGATTTAACGTGTGCCCAAGGTTTTCTGCAGGGGTTTTCGCACGGGGGCCCCGGTTTATACTCTCGAAGGATTTTTTGGGAAAGTGGAGTCTGCACGATGCTAACCCAAGGGAAAATATCCCCTTAAAACGGGAATCGAACCCGGGTCAATTGGGTGCAATTTTCTAACCATGGGTAATCCCTCCCAATATTTTACTATATTTAGAGAAATTCAGTACAAAGAAATAAAGTTAAAATTTGATTTTAGCAAAGTTCTGTCGGGATTTGAAAAAAAAAATAGGAACCAACCTGCACTTTAGTTGGTGTCTCCCCAAGAATTTTTTTTGGGAGAAAAAAATTAAATCCTCAAAAGCCATGTAGCTTACTATCTCACTTTTTGTTTTTTTTAGTAAAAAAAGCAAAAATAAAAAAGCCATCAAAATTTACAAAACACAATTTTCCCTTGAAAAGGCAAAGCATTCCACAAACCCACAAGAAAGAACACATTATTCCACACAAAATAATTTTTATCGGGCTCAAAATCCTTTTTCAATAAAATATCGGGCACTGCTTGTTTTTCTGCTTTAGGCTGTTTTTGTAAAAATTTTTGTTAAAAAAATCCGGGTTCAGGTAACCCCTACCCTCCCCCATAAAAAGTTCTAAATTGTACACACAAAGCAACTGACAGTTAAAGGGACGCTCATTTAAAGAAACTGATTCAAAAAACAACAGTATTTCCATTGTATTAAAACACAAAATGTCTAAAAAATGATCAAATTTTTGTATGATCAGATACAACCACCCCTTTGGTGCAGTAAGTCATTGAGTAAAGGGGTTTTCAATCCAATCTAATCTTTACAATTTGCAAGACCCAGTAAAATCGGGCCCTGAAATAAACATGACAACCCGGATGTACTGCGGGGCTGGTTATCAAGGTGCTGCGGGGGAAATGGCAGGGCACATGCATAGAAAGATGAAAAAAAAAAGTAATTCAAAGACAACTTTTTAAATTGCAGCTCATCTGCTCAAGACCAAGACCCCAAAAAAAATCCCCACCAAAAATACACACACAACACACACACCACACACCACACACACACACACAAAAACCCACACACACCACAAAGGAAAATGACAAAAGAAAAAGTGCTTACAGATGGGACTGATAAATGAGCACATAGGCTTGTTCTTTACTAAAATCAAAGAATAACAAATGACACATAGCACAACACACCCCATATATAAAAAATTATTATTATAATATATATATAATATATATATATATATATATAAAATATATATATAAAAATAAAATATTGTCCCAAGTCTGACGACCGGGGGGGCCCCTCAAAGACTAAACAACCATTTTCCCTCCATTCCTCTCTCTGTTCTCCTTCCTCAGGATTTTGTTGATTTCTAGGCCTTCCTTCGCTGATTTTATCCCCAAACTTTTCCCTTGGTCTGCCTCTTCTTCTTCCCCTTGGACATCCTTGAAAACTGTCTTGCAAGTCCTTTGGATCTTGTGACAGCCATACCAAATTTAATTTAAACATTTTTTCACGATCGTTAAAGGGTTCCATAGGCCAAGGGTTTGCGGATCTGTTAGCACGCTTTCGTTTTTATGGGGCCCCTTTGTAAAAAGCCAAGGAGTCTCCGAAACATCTCATCTCCACCCCTGTACTCTTCCCCCAAATCGCATCGGGGTCCATGATTCACAGGCATACAAAAATAGATTGAAAAGGGACGCATTATCTACTTGAGAAGTGAGATATTTTACCTCTCCAGATGGTGTTTATTTTGAAAAAGCTGTTTTTGCTTGATCCTGCATATACTTCTGGCTTGGATCCCTGGTCGATACAAGGGCCCCGGTACTTGAAGCTTTGAACTGTTTCCACTCGGGTCTTTAACCCGAATAGTCAAGCCGTTGGTGTTATTATCATCATTTGGTCTTCTCTGCACGATTTCCTGCCGTAGTTTTGGACCCCTTATTCAAGTGCTCTGTTGGGCTGGCAACTCTTTTTCCCTATCCTGCTTTTCCCACAATGTCACTGCAACGGGGGTTTTGTGATCTTTCCCCCTTTCCCCCACCAAACTGGACCTTCAGATTTTCCAGGCATCACCAGATTCTCTCAAGAAAGATTTAAAAAGAGTGGGTGAGAGTAGACAGCCCCCCTTTACCCCAAACTTTTTGTTCAAACCATCCCCAAATTTGTTTTTTTTAGACACTGCACTGGTCCTCGCTGTAAAGCGTTTAAGACTCTATCAGTTGCATTGATGCTGTAAAAATTATGGTTCCCACAAAGCCATCCAAAAACCCGTCAAAGTCTTTTTTAAAATCGATAAATACGGGGAAAAGGTCTTTTGATTTTAAGGACCGCCCATATTTTTCTGAGTTGAAATCTGTTTTTGGCTGCCCTGCCTAAAAACCCTTTTTCCTCCAATGAGGTCTCTGCTTGTGGCTTCACCCTATTCAATATTACTGCACAGCCCTTTGCTGGGGGGCATAGAGGCTGTTTGTGCGGAAATTTATGCATTGTTTAGTTCCCTTTTCTGGGGGGGGTGATAAAGATGACTTGTCCAGGTGTTGCCTTTTTCCTTACATATATATATTCTATATATTTATATATATATTTTATAACTTTTAGCTACAGGGCATAAGAAAACCCAAAAGCAAATGCTGAATAAATAGTAAATTCTTCTTTTATTTATACAGTTTCTCTTTACAAAAAAGCCCCCTTTTCTCCTCAGGGCCTCACACCAAAGAAAAAACTTGTGAACCAAAATGATATCTCAAACCTCAGCAATCTCAGTGTGTGACCCCCCTTAGTCACTGTTTTGGATCTAAAAAGGGAAAACTGCCATGTGACTGAATAGAATCTGCCTCTGGACATGGGTGCCCCCATAGAGCCAGGGTAAAATTGTCTCACATCAGCTTATAGGGCTGAACTCATCGTTTGTAGGGACCCTCACTGTCACCATCACTGATCCTCAATTCCGAATGCTTTGGGGTGCCTTTGAAGCTTTGTCACCCCCTTTTCCCAATCTTTGCGTCCTTGGGCTGTCTAAAGGGTTCCCACCCCATTTTTTCCCGCTCTCGATGTTTTCCCCCATCTTTTCCTTTTTCTCCTCTTCTTCCTCCTCCCCTCCTGGCCTTGTAGGTTTTTTTTAAAAGAAAACCCAAGGAACGTGGACATCCCAAACCACTCAGTTTTCTTGTCTGACAAGTGTTTTGAAGGTCATTGGGGCCAATTTCTTTGTGGATGCATCTCTTGACTCTTCATTCTGATGTTTTTTTGTATGAATCCTAAGATCTTCAGAAGCCCCTCATTTCTACAGCTCTTATTCTTTCTCAAGCCGCTGTGAGGTCCATGATTCGATGAAATTTAAAAAAATTTAACATGACTGAGAGCGCATCAGTCTGTTTTTAAACTGATGCAATTTTTCTGTTCTCCAGATGGTTTGAGCTTGGCTTTCGGCTGTGGTCGGGCAATTTTTTGACAGTATTCTCGTTTATCCCTCGTCTGTCACAAGACCCCAAAATATTTGAATCTGTAAAACGTTTTTAAGTTTCTGGTCTTTGATTTTGATTTCGAGGGGGAAGTTCTGTTTGCATCACTTTTTTTTTTTTCCCCTCTGATTTTCATACCAAATTTTTTTTGATTTTTTTTTCTCCCGGGTTCGCTAAGTCTTTAGTTTTGCTCAGACCACTAATCCCAATATAAAGCGAAACGCAAGTTTGTGATTTTCGCCCCCAATACCCGTTTTTTCATTTTTTCTAGTGCTTCTTCCATGATCCCTCAAGAAAAAAATTTTGAAAAAGGATGGGGCGAGCAGACAAAAACCCGGGCCCACACCGACCATCTTTCCAAAACCAATCACCGTGTTTTTGGGGAAAACCTGCACTGTTGCATTCTCATAGGGCTCTGTATGACTTGATTGGGTTGGCTTGAGTTTAGAGGTTTATTGCCCACATGCGGTGCCAAACTCGCGAATCTTTTTTAAAATCAATAACGACAGGTGTAGGTCCTGTTGATGCTGGAAAATTTTTTTCCATTATGATTTTATGTTGAAGCCCTTCTGTTTACGCGTCCGGGTCGAAACCACTTTTTCTTTTGCGATGATTTTTTCACCTGGGGGTTTACCTGTTCATAAATCTTGGGCATCACTTTTGCTTTGGGTGACTGATGAGCTGAGGTTTTGTATTTTCTGGCATTTTTGGAGTTGACTTTTTTTAGGAATTTATTATAAGGGATTTGTCCACTTTTTTGGGCCCATACCCAGTCTGCCAATGTTTTTGAAATCAGGGGAGTACGTCTTTACAGGGATCACCTCCTGCTTGCACCATTCAGCTGGGCTAAGAAACAGCTCAGATTTCCCCCGGTTTTAGATCTGAGACTGCTTTACAACTTCCCTCTCAGAGAGCGCATTATCTGATTTTGGGAACTGAGGGAAATTTTTCTGTTGCCCAAGGGTTTTTGAGCTGGGTCGGCAATTCTTAAAGATTTCTGTTTGATCCCTCGCCCTCACAGGGGGCTTTTTTCAGATACAGTGGGACTTCAGCACTGCAAACCCATTGCTAAAATGTAGTATAACTCATCACAATTTTCCATCCATCTGTTATGATGTTTTCCTCTTCTTCAAGCACTTTCCTTTTTTATCTTGTTTTGGGGGAGTTCTTGTGATTTTGTTGCTTTTAGGTTTTTTTAACCATTGAAAGGTTTTTCCCCACTGTCATTTTTTTCCATGCTGTTTCTACTTCCACATTTCCCCCCCTCCCCTTTTTTTCCATACATCTTTTTTTCCCCTTTTTTCACCTTTTTTGGTTGCTTTTTTTATATTTTCCCCTTGCCCCTTCTGCACCTGCTTCTGACTCTTCAGTTCTCTGCCTTATCACAAACCCTTTTACGACTTAACCCGAAACCCAGGGTTTCCTCTTTTTTCCCAAAGGGAGCCTTTTCTTGCTTCATTAAGGGAATCATTAAATGTTTGATCATATTTTCCCATTTGTGTCCCCTTCCAGGCCAAGAGGGGCAAATTCCCACCAATGTTTCTTGGGAAATTCTAATATGTTTGGGGGCCCCTTCAGCTTTTCTAGATTGAACTCATTCAGAAGCCCCCCTTTTTTCTGTTCTTTTTTTAAAGCTACTGAAATTCATCAAAACTACTCTGGTCGCTGCCGAGTCTCACCGGAAAGTTTCTGGTTTTGGGGCAATTTTTAAAAGCTTGTCGGAAACGGGTAGTACCAAATTAACTATCGGTTGTGGTTTTCCCCCCGGGCTGCCCAGCCACTCCAAACCTTTGTGACCCCAAAAGGGTGTTTGTGATTTTAAATCAATGCAACTGGCAAATTCAATATTTTAAAACCTCTGCGTAATGTTTTTGTACATGATTGCTCAAAAATGCCTTTCCAGTTTCTCGCATCTTTCACTACCTTGCATTCCACCCTTAAAAATCCAAAGTTTTTCTTTGTTATCATAAATAACTTCCTAAATTGGCTGAGAATTCCTAAACTTCTTTATCTCATGGTCTGTTTTTGGACATAAGCCTGATGATTGTAATGTTAAAGGGTATGCTTTGGTCGTATTGACATGAGTCGTTTGAGAGGGACGGCACCCCATGACGGCATTTGCAGTTTTTTTGTGTACAGGCCCCACCCATTTTTCACCCGTCTTCTTCCACTTTTGTAAAAGTTTATGACTTTCCGCATTTTTATTTCCCCAAAAGTTTTTCGATCTCTTTTCGCATTCCAAGGTGTTTCACCGAATCACCTCATTCTGTTCCAGCTCTTCCTTTTTTCCTCCCTCTTTTAAAGGGTTTAAACTTTCCATTTCCGATGACGATATTGTTTCGGCACAATTCAAAATTTGATCGCCACACATATTTCCACTCCCCCCGGTGACTCCTGCCATTGGAAGAGGCGGTCCGAACCGGGCGACGACCATCCTGTATGATTTTTCTTGAGTTTACATTTTCATTGCGTTCTCGGGGAATTTGCATGGGGAGCCCCTCCCCTCCATGCCAACCACACCGAATTCCTCCTACTTTTGGGCCCCCCGGTCTGAACACAAGCCGTTAATTTTATCCTGGACTGCCGCTTTGGCGTTTGTCTCTTCTGAAGTACGCCCAGTGATGCAGTGTTGTCCACCCCCCAAGGTTTTCACGCCCGCGAACAGGTCCCGGGTATGGCGCTTTGGGGCCAGCATGGAAGTTGGAGGGGGGAAAACAGTGCGTCCGCCCTTTTATTAAAAACAGCAGCGAAGAAACAAAGGACCTCAAGCTTTTGTTTTTACCCCCCACAAATGTTTTATTTTTGGGGGGCTTTTTATTTTTATGTTTTGTTAGTGTGTTGTTGTTTTAGTGGGTTTTGTATTTTTTTTTTGCTTTCCTTTTTCTTTTAGCGGGGTTTCACATGGGACAGCTTTTTTCTCAAAAATTTTATTAAAATGGGGTTTGGAAAACCTACCTTTATGTACTTGATAAAAATCCATTATCCGAATTTAAAAGATAAATTAAATGTTTTTTCATGCCATAAAAATTATTTCTTGTTATTGCTCTCAATTTATGTAAAAAAAATAAATTTTATTTTCTGAATAAAAATCTATTTAAACCATTTTTTAAAAAAGTATACTCACCATAACCCCCCAAAACCTCTTACATGAATTAGGGGACATTGGGCCCTAATTTCCCCCCGAGTTTTTGGAGACTCTGCACTCAATCATTTTTACAAACTGTACACTTTCTTTAGACCAAAAGGGGGTGACTTTATTTTTTCGATTAAAAGACAACAGGCAAAAAATTTTGATGACTGCAAAAGGGCCATTGGGGAAGGGATCTCAAAGCTACCTTTCCATACAGGATCTGAAACCTAACACAAAATACACCCCCTCGTCCCTGGGAAGAGGGTTGGAATGTTTAACACAACACATTTTCCAATTCACCCCTACCCGAAAGAAGTACTCTGTTTGCCAAACACTAAGGGGAAACAACAATCCCACCAGGTAAACGGGGCATTCTCATATCACTCTGTTTTATTTCAAAGGGAAGGGAACCCCATGGTGTTGACCGGATGTGGAGTAACCATCAACATCCGCTTTTTTGGGGTGCTGAGATTCTAAGTATTTAGGGAAAGCATTTTACTGCAAAACCCAAAAGTTTCCCTTTTTTAGATGTTCAACAAACAACATTTTTAACTTTTTAAGAAAAAACGGCTTTTCTGTATTGGGGAAAGATTTATAGCTAGCACAAAGAACAAGGTTTTTTTAAGGAACTAGTTTTGGGTTTTTCGATTTTATCTGCAGTTCATGTTGTTTCTCCCAAAAACGCAGTGAGTCCTGAGTTGACCCTTTTACTGGCCAGGGGTTGAACAAGAACGGCTTAAAGTTGATTTTATACCCCTTTTTAAACTGTATAATTTTTTAGTTTTAAAAAGTTACAAAGTGACACCCAAATGGTTTTGTGGTCACGGGGCTATAAAAAAACCAACTGGGTTGGATTTAATCTTTTTAATCACCATTTTTGTTGCAATCATAGGGGTTACATCCCCAAAAAGATAAACATTAGTGGTTAAGACTTTGACACACATTTTGAAATAAACCCTGAAACTCACTCAACAGCGAAACTTAGTGGGTGTCTAAGAGAGCCTTTTTTTAAAAAAATATTTAGAAAGGGAATCCTTAAAAAAATTGATAATGGGAACAAGTATTTCAAGAATAAAGTAAATTCCCGAACCCACTCCCAAGAAACTTTTAAACCCGAAACAAAAAAACAAACAAGCCCCACGTTTTAAGGGTATATGATTTATCAATAAAATGGCATATCCACAACACGAAAGATTAAAACAGTTTGGCATCTTCACTTAGTTAAAAAATATCTTTAGACCAGTTGGGAATGCTACCAAAAACTGTTAACAAAGTAGATCCTTACAAATTTAACGACCTGCAAAATGTGGGAAAGAAAATACTTTGGGGTAATGGTTTATTTGAAAAAGGGTACTTTATCTATTTTTTTTCCCAAAAAAAATCAGGTTTAATGTCACACTTCTTAATATCTAGATCTTGAAGCAGTATGTCATAGTACCACTGCTAAAAGAAATATAACTTCAGTCATTATCATCAAGCTGCTGACCAGTTGGTCTCATTTTTCATGTATCAAACAGGTTGGGAAAATTACACAAAATTCCTGCAACATTATGGCAAAGAAAGGTGATATTACTTCCCCAAATCATGTCTGACTTTGGAAAGGAGGATGTTTTGCTGACCAACTCGTCAAACTTATCCATCACATCAGAGAAACAGTTTTCCAGGAGGAAAAATACACTGACCACTTTTTTTAGACGTGAAAGTGGGTGGTGACAACAGGATCTGGCATGTGAGGCTTTCATAAGTTGGGGAAAAAACCCTTTGAAACCGAACTCATTGACAAAGCGTGGTTTGGGGCAGTTTCTTTTCAGACATGTTACTCTGGCACATCGTTTCCTAACTACAATGCCCTTTAATGGACACAAAGTTATTGTGATTCTGCTTTTTTTGCGTGACAGATTACCCCCCCCCCCCTTACCCCTCTCCCCCTCCCCATGGATTTTACAGGCCGAACATTTATTGGAAAAAAAGGGGAAATAACTTGCTTCAACCTCCCCACATCCATCCACCCAAAGCCGATTGGAAAAAGCAAGCTGGCCAGAAAGAGAATTCAATTTAAAAATTTTTAATTTTTGTTCCCAACACGTGTTTAAACCCTGATCATCATGAACATTTAAAAATGCTTTCTTTAGTAGTCATCAGTCCTTTTTTTTTCACTAGTCCATAACCAATACACCGACTGCATTTTTTTTTTTGTAAAAGGGTAGCCTTCTACTTTTCCATACCAAACTTATTTGGACTTGAGTAATATTTTTTAAAAATTTTTCAGGAAAGGGTGTTCTTTTTAAGGTTTTTTAATCTATGATCCTGGCATCTAAAAACCCAAAAAAAGAATTGGGAGTACCTGACAAAAACATTAAAACAAGCATCCTAAAAATTTTTTTAAATTTTATTTTTCACACATTTAATGCTTGCACTTCTTCCTTTTACTGCAAAACCCTTTAAAACCTCTGTGGGTTTTACAGTAAATTTTGAAGTTTCATGGATCGGTTATTTCGGTGAAAACAACCGTTTTTCCCTTTTACCCTACTGAATCATTTCTACGCCATTTTTCTCCATAGTCAACTGCACAGGGGTTGCTGAATGAAACCTGTTTCATTGTGACTTATCGCCCTGGCACGAGCGTGTCTGGTTAGAAAAGCTTATGAAAATGAAATATTCCCGGGGGTGTGGTGTTTGTATTCGCAGGTTAGTTTTTGTTTTTTTGCGCGCATTTTTAAGTGCGGGCATGGGGGTTGTTTTGTGGGAGAAGAGAGGAGAGCGAAGTGTGTGTGTGTGTGTGTGTTGCAACACGTGTGTGGTGTGTTGTGGGACAGGCAAGAAGACTTTTGGCACCTGTTCTTCGCTCAAGCCAAAGTTTCATGACTGCTAACACAGCATTCATTCCAGGCCAATACAATCCGGGAGCCTCTAGAGGGTTCACCACTATCGGTTGACAGCTTTTCCCTGGTTCCACCCCCCCCCCCCCCCCATCACCCTTTTTCCTCTTTCCCGCCCCCACCTTATGCCTGTGTGCTCTTTATGATACCCGGCAAGGGCCATCTACACAAACACCCTCATGGTGCTTGTGCTGTGGTGTAACTGAGACTATGGCCAGGGTTTAGCAACACATTACTCCCCTTGCGGTCTCCCCCCACGTTGCCTTCCCCCCCAATAAAGTACAAGGCAGTACCCCTGTTTCAAATGTCTCCCCAATACAGCACCCTCCTGCCCGGAAGTCTTCACGTGTACACCTTTTCGTTCCCTCCCTCTCTGAAGATAAACCCTTTCTTAAAACACCTTTTAATAGTTCACCCTTGGGGTTGCTCTATCCTATTTCTGGGCCTTGCTCTGAAAAGACCCCAAACCCCCTTTTCCAAAAGCCTACGAGACACTTTTAAAAACCAACCCCCCAAACTACTTTTTCCCAACCTAGGGTTTTTCCCCTGCTCCCCTTTTAACCATAATCAGTCCCTGCCCTCAAAATTCCAAAATCCCCTTTACCCCATCAAAAATTTTTTATTTATAGTTTGTGTGTTGTGGTGTGGTTGTGTGTGTGTGTGTGTGTGGTGTGTGTGTGTTGTTGTTTTGGGGGGGGGGGTGTATAAATTTTGATTATTAAAACAGATTGTTGAATTGCAAAAATAGGCTGATTGCAAGCAATTTGGTTTGTTTTTTCAAGGTAATGCTATATAAATTTCAATTTTTATCTTACAAAAGTCCCCCCTATCATGTATGTACGGAGTCACTAGTATTTCGGGAAAACACCGGAAAAGGTTTAGAACTTAAACGCAGGGAACTAAAGGTATGCCGAAATCAAACCCAAATCAAAAACATCTTTTTTGAAAAAAAATAAAAAAAGTCAAACTCTTTAAACCATTCAGCAAGACAGAAACTACTCTCCCAAGTCTCTGCACTACATCCATAAAAAACTTTTTTTTTTCCCCCACCTCAAAACCCCTTGGTCTGCAAAAAAAATCCTCTGCCCCAACACCCCAAACCCGTCTGAACTTCCACCCCTTTTCTCCCTTTTTTTCAACAAAGTCCACAAAATAAACCCCAGACTGGATCAACTCATTTCCGCATGGCCCCACTATCCCCCGTCCACGGCACTCCTCTCTTTTCTTCTACCCCCGAGTGAAAAATAAATCATGACAATTCGAAGGAAATGACTATAAAAACATGCACCTTGCCCATACTGCCCTGTTTTCTCACAATGCCTTCCCAAAAATTTTATCTATTTCACTAAAAAGTAAACTCTTTCTTCTGCAGACATTTTTCCCTCACTCTTAAAAAACCAAAAACCCAAACCCTACTGAAAAAGCACGACCTTTTCCCAACTTTTTGAAAATTTTTAACCCCGTCTCAAACTTACCATTTTGCTCTAAAGTACTAGAAAAAGTTTTTTCTCAAAACCCCAACAGTCACCTTCATTCCCAAAGCTCCTTCAACCCTTTCAATCTGTTTCGTCCCAACCACAGCAACCGAAACCCCCCAGTCCATACTTTAGATACACTTCACTTGCTTCTGATGCAAGGAAAAAACTCCCTCCTCACTTTTTTTTGATTATCTGCGCCTCGACACTAAAACATCAAATTTTTTTTCTCGCCTCCAAAAAACTTTGGGGTTAATGGGGCCCGCCCTCCCTGGTTACTTCATACCTCAAACAGATTCCATAAAGTTTTTTTGTAAACCAAATTTAATCAAAAAACCCTTAAAATGAAAGTGGGGTCCCCCAATATCAGCCCCGGGCCCGTTCTCTTCACTCTCTACACTGCTCCACTCCACTTTTAAAAACAACCACCAATTAATCATTTTTTCTATGTCCGATATCAGCGCATGCAGGATACTGTGAAAACTTGCCTTCCCTCCACAAATAAATTCTACGCCTTCAAGACATTCAAAAAAGGATAAACGAACAAATTACAACTTAATGCCGATAAAAGCGAAGCCATGCTCAAGGGAAACCCCAAAATAAACTTTACTCCATCACAAACAATAAATTCGGCAATGCTTTATTCCTTTGGCCCAACTCGGGGAGTTTTAGGAGTATTCTTGACAACACACCTCATGAAAAAATTTTTCACCCAACCTGCTCTTCAAATATCAACTACGGGCATAAGCTGATTTTGCAATACTTTTCCCCGCAATTCCAACTCGCAATCTCTCATTCTTCAGTTTAGACTACTGTAAAATTTCCCTTTGGGGGGCCCCAATCATTTATCCCCTCTCAACCATACAAAAAACTGCACTCGACGGTCCTAAAAAAAAAAAAAAAAAAAAACTGAAACAAAATTTCCCCTTTTCCCTTCCCCCTCTCTTTTTCTGGGTGCCTGTCCCACAAAAACGAATATAAATCAATACTCTCGTTTTTAAACCCACAAATCTGCACCATCTTATCTTTGTAACTGTCTTTACCTGACACCCATCCCCTTCCCTTCGTTCACCGCAATACTTTGCTTTCAACACCCAACAAACAAACCCCCCTTGGCTGTCGCTCTTTCTCTGTTTTTGGGCCCTCCACCGGAATCCCCCCCTCTTCACTTCGCCAAAAACCTCACTTAAACCTTTTAAAACAGCCTCAAAACCAAATTATTTTCCCATCTGACACTTCCCCTCATATCCGTCTCTACTTTCAACAGCACCCTTTACTCCTAAGGTGGTGTGTGTTGTGTGGTGTTGTGTGTGTGTGTGTGTGTTGTTGGTGTTTTTGTGGGGGTGGTCACTAACGGCAAAAAATTGAAAAATGTTAATTTTTTATATTTGAGGAAAGTTCATCCGTAAAAATAAGTCAAGCGATTTGATTTTTTTTTTTTACAAAATTCACGCTATATAAATTCCCTTTTATTATCATTAGATAGTAGTAGAATATATGTAGTAGTATAGTAGATTGTTATTATTTTTATTATTATTTATTAATTTTTAAACCCAGTGAAGTCAAGTTTTATGGAAACTATTGGTTTTATCCTCCCTTACAAAATATCTTTTCAGACAATTCCAAAAAGATATTTAGTAAATTTTAACTCACAAAAGGGGAAAAAGGAATTATGTAATTTGATATCTGCCCCAATCTGATTCATTCCCTGCAGATTTTTGTTTTTCCCCAGTTAAAACTTGAAAGTGGAACACCACAGAAAATCAGGAAGGGGTTTTTTCACGGAGGTTTTTGTTTTACACCCAAGATCAAATTCAGTACGCAGTTTCTTTGTAGAAAGTGAAGTTCCCTTTAAAGCAGGGCTTAGGTTTTGTCAATGCATGGGGAATTGTTTCACCCGGTCCCTTAGACCTTTGCTTCTCTGTTTGAAGAAACAAGTTTAATCTGTAATTAAGGGAAATTTTCGACGGGGTGGCAAAGACAAGCATATTTTTTAAACAATAAAGGGAAAAAAGAGGTTCACAGTTTTTTATTCCACAAAACACTTTTGCAATCCCAAAATTCAAAACATCAGCTCAAACCACTACCTTTTTTTAAAAAAATCCAGGTGGTCAAATATATACCAAAAATAAACTGGGAAAAAAAGTTATATTTCATTCATTCGAACTTGAAAATAAAATTTAAACATAACCGCACCGAAAAAATTTTTTCCCTCTTCTCAAATTCTCAATAAAAAAAAACAAAAAAACTGAAGAACAAAAAAAATACATGAGGAAATCATCTTTTTTCGCATTTCCGAAAACCTGGGCAAAAGAACTTTCCCTTCTTCCTTCGGGCAATAGCGGGGCCCGGCAATAGCGGCCTGCCCCCCCAACGTAGTTAGCGTTTTGAAATCTTTTTTTTAATTCCGTCATGTTTTTGTCACTGGGACAGCCTACCTTTTTGGGCCCGCACTAAAAACTCTCACAGCCAGGCAGCCTCTTGTCAGCCAAAACCTCAACACCAAACCCGGGGCAAAAGGGATAAACACCACTAAAAAAGCTTTACTCGTTATCTCAAAGTGTCAGGGATAGATTCAAACACAAGGTTTTTTTTGAGGACACACCATATTCCATGTCCTCAGGGACCTGCAACAAAACAAGTTGACTGTAATACGAAAGTGGGGGAGGTACGTGGTGAACACGAGTGGATCAGTTTTATGCCCCTAGCCCCCCTGTAAATTTCTGGGATCTCTGTTGAAAGAGGGGAAATTTAATAGCCCTTGGGGGAAAACCCTCGTTCTGACTATTGTTTTCTCTCAGCATGAAGGGGGAACGTTGTCAAAATATTTTAAAAAGATTTATGAAGGTGTTTTTGAAAGAAAAACCACAACTACAAAAAACACCCAAAAAGGGATGTAAATATTTTGCTAAAAAACAGAAACGGGATTCCGTGAAAAAAATGATGTTCAAGGAAAATGACTAATACATTTTAATTATCTACGTCGGGGCACAGTGCAAATTATTACTCACTTGACTCGAAATATCTGCTAACGAGGGGAAAAAGTGTATTTTATGTGAAAAGTTTATTTAAAAAAATAAGGAAGACCCATCATCACCATTTAACCATGCTTTTTTTGGAAAAAAAACTTTGGGGGTATTCACACTGAAGAAATACCTGAATAGAGCACAGAACGAGACTCAGAATCCCTTCCCCTACATTTGTTTTTACTCTCTAACACCACACAGAGGAGCTACTGTGACACCATTTGCTAGCTTAATGGCAATGGAGAGGCAGGCATAACATAACACTTTAAGCACAAGTACGTAACGAGGTCAGCCGTACTTTGGCAACAAACCTTCAGATGCCCCAAAAAAAAAAATAATAAATAAAAAATAATATAATAAAAATAATAATAAATTTATACGTTACTCTTTCCAAAGTAAACCAAAGCGCTTGCATTCACCATTTTTTACACAGTCAGCAACCCAAAACAAACAAATTTTAAAGATAACAGATATTACAAACATGGTAAGCCCAAAAAGATTTTTATTTGTGACGGGGTTTTTTATATTACAGTGGGGCGGGGTAAATGAAATGAACAGTTCAGAACTGATCCCTGTGGGGCTCCCCCATTCCATTTTGCAGGTTTAATTTTAAACTTTTACGCAACTGTCTGGAATCCGCCCGAAGGTAGAACTACAAAAACCGGTGAGGGCTGCCATAATACCGAACGTTTTTTGAAACGGAGAGAAAATTGAATCTATATGTAAAGTCGCTGATAAGTCGAGAAGTAAGGGGTGAGATTTTCTCCGAGTCAGAAACGATAGAAGCAATTAAGGTTGGGGCTAGGGAGTTTTATGCTGTGGTTGATTCGATAACAAATTTTAATGCAAGAAAAGACGTTTAAAAGGAGGTGGTTTTTAGCTGTTTTTGAAAAACTTTTTCAAGGATTTTTTGAATAAAGGTAGGTTGGAAACATCTATAATTTTTCAATTTTTAAGTAAGACATGCTTTTTTTTTAGGAGGGGTGACTAAGCATTTTGAGAGAGATGGGGTATTTCCTGAAACAAGAAAGGTTTTTCAATTCGTGATAGTGGTTTTAATAGCGGAGGCATTTTGGGAAAAAGGGGAAACAGGTATGGGGTCGAGATCGCTGATTTTTTATAGCCATTTCTTTTAAAAATGCATAATTTCTTTCTCGCTTGTAGATGCAAGGAAAAGAGAGTGCCAAGAACGGGGATCAGGGAAATGCGGCGGAAAGGAGTCTGATCCCGTCTGGATCACAAAAACATGGGTGGCCAAAAGTCTCCACACTTGCAAAGTTTTATAATAAAATGGGCATCACATGGAGTCTTTCCCAAACGGAAATAATGAGACATTTTTCTTTTTTATTCTTTTTTTTTTTATTTTTTTTACCACTTAATCAGAGATTTCTCTCTGAAATTCGGGCTGCCCCTCCCCGGGGGGAGCGCGTCGCCACAAACACGCCACCCTTTTCTTTTTTTTTGGTCTGCAAAATGTATTTTTTTTCCCTTTCAAGTGGCTTTTTTTTTAAGAATTTTGCCAGGGACAACCTCTTTTGCCCTGGGTTCTTTTACGTGCGCTGAAAATTTTGTGTAACACACGGGACCTCGGTTTATCGTCTCATCCGAAAGACTAGCGCCCAGACCACCACTCATGGTCTAATGGATGGGGAAAAATTTCGGGCCCAAACGGGATACGAACCATGCACACACCCGACCCGGACTTTTCGCATTCTAGACAGGCGCGTTACCTCTAGACCAACGATCCAATTTACATGTGGTGGATGTGTTTGTCTCGAGAACACTGGGGTTCTCAAATCTCATGAGCCTGTAGTGGAGGTATACAGGAAATACGCAAGAATTTAATACATTAAAACAAGACTTTTCTCGTAAGTTGAAGCTTTTTGTAAATTCTTGTGAATTTATTGTAGACCAGAACAGAGTGCACATGCCCACCCGTGCAATGGTCTGCATGCATACCATGCAAGTAATATGAAAATGCATACTATGCAACGAAACCAATACCACTCCATGGAATTTTTTTTTATATCAAGAATCTCCAACAGTGTTTTTTGCACACGGTGCAACAGTAAGACATCCCACCCAATGAAAACGATAATACTGATAACAACGTTTATAAAATACATGATGGTCCTGTTATATAGTATGAGGTAGTGTTGTCTGAAGCCCTAACAACTGACACTAGGCTGCAAGCTGTTTCTCATGTCCCACCTGGTCTACTATTAATTTGCAAGAATTTACAAAGAGCTCCATCTTACAGGGTAAGTCTTGCTTCATTGTATTTAATTATTCTTCTTGTTCTTTGCGTTGCCTTTTAAGGCTATATTACATGGTGTCGTAGTTTGGTTGGAGCGCCTGACGCCCGACACCTCTGATTTCAGCTCCATGTCGCATGACAAGGGTTTCCTCCTGGGTGTTCTTCGAGTTTTCTTCTCCATGCTTGGGTTTGGAAAAATCAAGTTTTCCGCTCTCCCGCAAAACGGGCTCCACCTAACTCTACTTGTTATCCGCCAGGTGCTCATCCACCCCTCAGCAGGTCTTTGCGAAACAGGGACACCAACGAGTAGGTGCCTTCTGTGAACCGTTGCGATAGGAGAGGCTATGCAGCACCCTTCTGAAGGGTACCCCTCTTGCCTGGCAAGCCAAACAAGAGGTTGCAGCTTCACTATCCCCGGGAAGCAGAGGTGTAGAGCGGATGCTCAGAAATGGACATAGTTCCCTTCACAGGCGGGACATCCTGTGGTCCCCGTATTTAATTATACGAAGTGGAATGCTGTCAGATCACCAGGATCTTTGGTGGAGAGTACAGATTCGACCAAAAAGAGAAAACAAGGATTTACGTAAAAAGAACATTATACTATTGTTCTAGTGTAATGGTCATGCGAGTGATTTTGGGAGTGAATCGTCATTTTGTTGCTTGAACCTGATTGTTTGAAAAGCAATGTATTGTTTTTGGTGATTTGAAAAGTTTCTTGATTTTGGAAGGGATGGGATCAGGGGAATACTTAGAATACTCATTGCTTTTCCCCCAAAGATCTGGGTATGGTGTCACTGTTGTGCTATGCTAGGGTGAATGCGAACAACGTTCTTTCTATACACACTCAAGCAGACACACACTACCAGTCCTGGCCGAAATTGTTGAGTCTCAAGATTTGTATCCTAACTCCAGTTTGTAACCAAAAAACGAGTTTGAAAATATAAGACCAGCCGCCATGGCGCAGTGGTTAAGCACCTTGGATTTCGACTGGAACATCGCGGGTTTTTCAGTCTCAAGAGTCCACTGGATTTTTTAAAACACTGGCCGGTGCTCCACCCAGAGTGAGTGTGCTGTGGCTCAGTGGGAAGACTGGGACCACACATCCGAGATTCATTCACTAAGGATGCGTGTTTGAGAGTTTTGCTCAAATTACCTGACCAACACTGCAGTTTGACTGAATCTCTCGTACCCGGTTGACCCGGATACAATATGATAGTAATGTAGAGTACCACCCTGGACCCAAATATGTGAGTTTGATGTCGTCCTGAGAGTGCCATGAAAGGCCAAGTAGTCTCGAAGTATAATGCACTTCCACAGCAACATCATTACATCATCCTCATTATCAATAATGAATCATTCATCCACACACAAATATATTGCTCTTATTCCGTCGAGTTGCTCTGGTCTCATGAGATCTCAGATTCGGTTTCTTCTCCAAACACTTAATGTGCCTCGGGTGGGCACTCACCAGGTGGCTCTGTAACTGTCGTTTAGTTAGGGGGCTTAGTAGGGGGTTCCCGAGTATTTTATCTCAGAACAAGGCACCACTGAACACCACCAAAGTGACCAGAAGCAGTGCAGGTGCCCCTCTGGGCTGGCGGCTCCACGGCAGCCTGACATTGGTGGGCTCCCACAATAGACCTTCGAACCCTGAGATGAGACATAACGAAATTGGGTATGGCAGTGCCTGTGGATTAGTAATGAGCGCGTGGGAGCAACAGGACGGGGGTGTTATAGAAGATGAGGCAGCAAAAACAAATTGAAAATGTATTTTCTGTCATTATTTTCTGTAGTAAGAGTTTCACGGTGAGGTGCCAGGATAAACAGGGAAGGTTGACAGTAAAAATAAACATCCTTACCATCTGGAAATTCAGTGCCAGGAATCCCTGTTTTCCATCCCTCTCTTCTTCTGCCTTGTTCCTTTTCTTCACTGTCTCCTCCTTCCTCCTTCTTGTCCAGCTCCTGCCTTCTAAGTCAAATTCTCCATGCCCCCCATTTTTCACTCCCAAGAAATACTTAAAAGATAACAGTTTCTCCTCCGAAGTTAGATGCGCTGGGCCTGACTTCTTAGGCGCTTAAAGGCAGCGCAAGGCATTTTCGCTCATATGACAGACAGCAGAGTAGCTGCCTGACCATTGAAATAAGAAGAAGGAGAAGAAGAAGACGGACAAGAAGGAGAAGAAGAAGGAGGAGGAGAAGACGAAGAAGAAGAAGAAGACGAAGAAGGAGAAGGACAAGAAGAAGGAGAAGAAGGCTGAAGTTTTGCCTCCAATATCACTACAGTGAATAAAGCAAGAACCACAGATGTTCTGAATATATAGACGTAGAAACACTATTGGCACATATTGATTAAGTGTTTACTTCTTGCTGCTTTTATTTGCTTTTCTTTATTCCGTATAAAAATATGTATGTCTTTGTGTACGTATGTACGTATGAAAGATAGACAGACAGACAAACATTAATGCATACATACACACATATATACAGACACATGCAAATGAACACATATATACGTACGTAGGTGCGTAGGTAGGTATGTACGTACGTACGTACGTACGTAGGTGCGTACGTACGTATGTAGGTAGGTAGGTAGGTAGGTAGGTAGGTAGGTATGTATGTTTGTGTGTGTATGTAGTATGTTTGGTGTGTGTGTTGTATGTATGTATGTATGTATGGCATGCTTGTCTTGTCCTTTATGTATTATGGATGCCTGCATGCCATGTATGCATATCTGTGTATCTGGTATGTAATGTATGTATGTATGTATGTATGCAAGTATGCAAGTATGTGATGTATTCAGTAGTATGTAAGTATGTATGTATGTATGTATGTATGTATGTATGTATGTATGTATGCATGCATGGCATGTATGTATGTATGTATGTAAGTATGCATGTATTGTGTATGTATGGAATGGATGGCTCGATGGATGCATGCATGCATGCATAACTGTGTATCTGTAAGTAGTGTATGTATCATGTACGTAGTATGTAAGACACATGTATGTAATGTATGTATGTATGTATGTATGTATGTATGAATGTATGTATTATGAATTATGTGTGTATGTATGTAATGTATAATAAGTATGTATGTGGTTATGCCTGTCTGTCTGGTCTGTATGCCTGTATGAATGAAATGAATGTATGTATCTAGTGTATGTTGTATATGAATAGTACGTAGGTAAGTATTTAGGTAGGTATCCCCTGATCCACCATCCATAAGTGATTCCATTTATGTCAACGCTTATTATCTATCTATCTATCTATCTATCTACTATCTTCTATCTATCCGTCCCCCATCTATCTTGTTACATTAATCTACTACTATCATCTATCTACTAACTATCTTCTATAAATCTATCTATCTATCTATCTATCTATCTTTCTATTCTATCCATCCATCCCTTCATCCATCTATCTGTTCATGTATCTATCTACTATCTATCTATCTATCTATCTGTCTGTCTGTCTACTATCTGTCTGTCTGTCGATCTATCTGTATGTCTGTCTGTCGATCCTATCTGTCTGTCTGCTTATCTGTTTCCATGTGCATCTGTCCAGTCTATGTATTGTCTCCTCATCGAAAAGCGCTCTCTCGCTTCACTCTCTCCTTTCCGTCTGTCTGTCGTTCTGTCTCTCTCACCTCTCTCTCTCTCTCCTCACTCTCTCACTCTCCTCTATTTCTCTCCGTCGTTTCTCGCTCTCATCTCTCTCTCTCTCTCGTCTCTCTCTCTTTGTGCTTCCTTTTGTTTGCCATTATCGTATGATGCCATTCAATGAGCTGAGAAAAGAGAATCAATCATCTCCTTGTATTATTGTTCGCTTGCTCTCTCTCTCTCTCTCTCTCACTCTCTCCTCTCCTCTCTCCCTCTCTCTCTCTCCTCTTCTCTCTCTCTCTCTCTCTCCTCGTCCTCGCTCGCTCGCTCGCTCCTCTCTCTCTCTCTCTCTCCTCACTCCTTCGTCATCTCTTCTCTCCCCCGGCTCTTCTCTCTCTCTCTCTCTTTCCCTCTCTCTCTCTCTCTCTCCCTCTCTCTCCTGTTTGTGTCTCATTCTTTTGTTTTAGTTTTCCTTTTGTTTTGGATTGTTTTGCCAATGCATCGTTTTGATACTATCAAATGAGCTGGAGCCAAGAGAAACAATCGCGCTCCTTGTTTATTGTTCGTTTGTTCTCTCTCTCTCTCTCTTCTCCTCTCTCTCATCTCTCTCTCTCTCTCATCTCTCTCTCCTCTCTCTCCTCTCTCTCTCTCTCTCTCTCTCTCTGCTTTATATGGTTCTGATAAGTGGGTATTGATACTGCACAGCAACACATAATGAGTCAGGCATCTATTTGCTTTGAAGCAATTTATATCAAAAATAGATAAACACCAAACGGTTTTGTACACATGAAACAAACAGACATCCACTTACAGTTAATTCTGCTGTGAGATTATTAGTTAGTTCATAAACAATTTCAACATGAAGAGCACAGGCTTCAATTCAATCTTATAGAATGCTTTTTGATTAAGTTGCAAATGGAAAGAAAAGGTGCGCCGCACAATATGTATTTGCTTTTCCTAGATACCGTTTGGATATGTCTGGTTAATCAGGTGTTAGAAAACTAAAGGTATTTATTGCTGTTATAAGACAAAGATTGATGGATTGGTCATTGGCAATGATTTGAAATAATCATAATCAAACCTATGAAAGATTATAGAAGTATGGACAATTATGTAAGCCTGCATGTATGAAGCCCTTAATTAAATCTTGAAATGATCAGCTTTTAAAATAAGCAATAATGGCTAAACCCAAAACTAGGGCGTGTCAGAATAAAAATTGCTCATAAACTGAGATACAAAATGCATCATAATCTGATAAACATGCTCCTTATGTACTAAAGCAACAGGAGATGGAGTATATTTTATGTCTTCAAAGTTGTCCCGCGTTTTTAATGACGTTAGGCAAAATATATCTCAGCAAAATATACCAAGCAGCCTAATGCATTAAGACTCTGTTTCCTTCTGTGATGTAGTAATCCTAATATAATTAGAAGAAACAGCTTTATATCTGTTGTAGCCTTTAAGATCTTCTTCTTCTTTCATCTGCCCCTGGTGCCTTTCGGCGTCGCAGGGAGACACAGACGTCTGTCTGCAGCTAGGCGGGAGGCTTGATGTAGTGACAGGTCATGGGCTGCAGGGTGTCAGCCACAGAGTCGCTCCATCGTCTCCTTGGTCTACCTCTGGCTTTCCAGCCATTGTATTTGGTGGTGTGTGCCCGTAGGGCTGGCTGGTTGGTCGGGCGGCATTCTAGTGAGGTGACCAAACCACCTGATCCTTTGTTGTTCGACATGGTGGAGAATGCCTTTAAGATAAGAGTTATCATATTGTTGTAAGGTTTGTTTGTTTGGGTTTATCTTTCTTATCTTTTGTCTTATCCCGGTGGATTTGTTTGCAAATGTTTGTGACAGCAGACTGCCCGTGTATTCCATCATTATTTAGTGATTGATCACAACCCCCTTCGTGAATGTTACCCGCTATTTTAAAACACATTCTGTCAGTGTTCAAAATTCAGAGTTCGCACCACCAAACTCAAACACAGCTAATGAGAGAAGAAATGCGGAGAAACATCTTGAGAATATGTGATTATGGTGCGACAAATCTAACTGACTGTAAAACAGTCTAAGATAGCAAAACCAGCTTTTCCATCAAAACAAATAACAGTCCTCCGTGCGTTTAGTACATCCAAGAGACTGACTAGTTGTACCCAGAGAAATATATCAGCTTAAACCCCACAGTTTATCTGACATGGTAAAATACATACGTACATAAAAAGTAAACGTTTAAGTGACCCATAACCACGGAGCACCTAAAAGGAAAAAAAAAAAAAAAAAAAGTGAGGTTGTCCGAGACCTCACTTTTCTTAGGCCAGTATATTGAGGGCGTGCCCATCTCCTCGCCATCCGCAGCTTTACCACCCCTCTGACCAAAGCATGTGTATATATATATCTTATTTATATATATATATAATATATTATATATATATAAGAATATATATATATATAATATATATATCTTCTTATCTCTCTATATATATATATATAATTTATATTTAAATGCAAGATGTTCTGCAGTGTTATATATATATATAGAGAGAGAGGTGTGCAAGTGTGTTTATTTATTTATTTATTCTTTTATTTTGAGGATAATGGAATAAGCACTTATGTGCTTTTTTACATCCAGTCCCCGTGTGTGACAGCTGTACTTTAATTGCCTCTTCTGGAGCAAGTACAGTAGATTACTTTATAGTTTTTGTGATTTGTTGTTATCCATGAATTGTACATCACTTGTTGAAAGCTTAACAGATTCTGATCACCTACTAGTTGTAGAAAATAAACAATTGTTAATGAAGATATAGGGATAAGAAATTTAAACACAGGTATGACATATGAAAAATTTATTTGGAAAACAAAAAAAGAAGCGAGTTTATGAGGTGTTGCAAAGCAGTATGATCCAAAATAGACTGATATCAGCTAGTCAAATTCTCGATACAAACATGGATAATGCTTTGAATGCTTTTTGTGAAGTGTCTGAAGGACTCTAGCCAATGCATGTTTAAGTGGTGCTTTCTGTTAATAAAAAGAGAAAGTCTGCATGGTTTGATAAGGAATGTTACAATTCAAAGAAAAAAGTCAGAAAAATCTAAACATTTTTAGAAAATTTCCTAAGGAAGATCCTAGAATATTATCAAATATTAGAAGTATGGGAAAAATTACAGATATCTTATGAAGATGAAGAAACAAATGTTTAGGAAACTTCAAACAGACAATCTAGGAAAACAAATGAATGATCTCAGTTTTGGAAACACTTGAAAAACATGGGATGGGGTGGCAAACAAAAGATTGATAACAATGTTAGCCTAGCTGACTGGTACAATCACTTTAAAACTCCATATCAAAACATTAAGCAAATTCCAGAAGAGGAAAACAGCAATGATAACGAACATTCAGAAGAACTAGATCATGATCTAAACCAAACTACTCCTGAAGGTGAAGTGAATTTGAGCCATTTCTAAAATTAAGAGAGCAAAAGCGTGTGGCATAAATGATATCTCTGCTGAAATGTTGAAAGCTGGTGGAAGCATTGTTTATAAATTTCTATCAAAATTATCTACTAAAATCTTTGACCAAGATTAATTCTAAACAGTGAGTCTAAAGCTTGCAATTCAATCTTATTAAAAAGATGAACCAGATAATGCTGATACTATAGAGGTGTATCTGAATTAAGCAAATTTCTAATACTATACTTCTATACTAATGCTTAACTATATACCAGTTTAGCGAAACCAATATTTGATTTTCTGATAAGCAAGCAGGATTTTGCAAAAACACTCTACTGTTGATCCATTTATACTATATAGCCCATTCCAGAAAAGTCTAAAGTAAAAAAGATAGGAAACTATATAAATAGCCTTTGTAGACTTTAGAAAGGCTTTCGACTCTGTGTGCCATGATAAATTTTTGCAGTGTCTAATTAGCCAGGGTATTAAATGAAAATTCTGTGCTTTTCTCGCTGTATTGTACAACTCACTGTTGTCATGAGTACGTTCAAAATCACAGTTCATTGAATTGTTTGAATGCTAATGTGAGTAAGGCAGGGGTGTGTTTTGAGCCCAACTGTATTTTCAATATTTATAAATCAATTAGCTGATGACATAGAGGAAAGAGTCAACAAGGTGTCCAATTCTTCTGGTGGTTGTGGAATTCTTATTATATTGTTTGGAGATGAGTATCTCTCCTGTCAACCACTCCCAGAGGCCTTCAAAATCAACTAGATACTTACACATGTGTTGTAAACTTGGAAATTATTTGTACATAATGGTAAGAAAATTATTATGGATTTAGAAAAGGAGGGTTTCTAGGACGACATGAGAAATTGTTTTATGACAGAAAGGGATTAGAAGTGGTGAATAGTTATTCTTATCTAGGTTTTAATTTCACCACTAAGATAAGTGTTTAAAGGGGTACAGATCAGTTAGAAATTAAAAGAAAGAAAGCTGTTATGCAATTACATAACGTGTTTAACAAATATAAGGAAATAACTTCAAGTGTATTCTTCAAAATTGTTGATATTAAAAATCTAGCCAATTCTGTTATATGACTCTGAGTGTAGGGTATAAATAGACTAGAACATATTGAAAAGGTGCATCTAATAGCCTGTAAACGATTTTTCTCCACAATATTAAGTTTATGCATATAAAGTGAGTGGGTCATCTACACCTTCCGACATGAGAAACGACATGAGAAAACCCCATAAGCATCATTGTACTGGATAATTATCACATATTGTCATCATTATCATTTCAATCAGATTCCAATAATGTTTTGCTCAAGAAATACAAGCAAACTACAAAATCTTCAATAATGATGAAGCATTTATAAAGAATGACAGATTAAAGTGGTTGTTTGATATTATTTTGGGGGTTTTTTTTGTTTTGTTTTGTTGGTTGGGTTTTGTGTGTGTTGTTTTTAGGTTGTTTTTTTCCTGATCAGTTTAAAGGCTATTTGCTTGTTTTGTGGGGTTTCTTTTATTGATATCGTGATTTGTTTTTTCTATGTTGTTTTGTGTGTATTACTTTTTCCTGCTTTGTTTGTTGGGGAAGGGCGTGTGTTGGGGCAGTGGGGTAGGGTGGTGGTCCCCTCTTGTTTTTGTTGTTTGTTGGCTGTGGCTCCGTTTGTTTATTTGGATGTTGTTGTTTTGCTGTTGTTGTTATTGTTGCAGTTGTTATTGTAGTAGTAGTAGTATTCAATTGTTTAGATGTTGCATTTGATGGGTTTTTTATGGGATTTTGTTTTTTGTTGTTCTGGTTTTATATATTCATGATAAATCCCTGATAAGGGCGGGGACTGGACCAAAAAAGCACATGAGTGCTTACTCATTATCCTCGAAATAAAAGAATTTGATCGATTGTTTGAGTGATCGATCGATGGAGTGAGTGAATTAGTGAGTGCGTGAGTGAGTAATCAGATTTCGATAAATTATGTTTTAGATATAGAAAACCTTTACCTTTATGACGACATTTGATACGTTCTGCAGTACAGACAGAAAATCCTTTATCCATTTGAATAGATTTTAATCAGTTGTGCTGTAAAGATAGAAAAAAATTACCTATATAATCACATTTTGATAAGTTCTGCTACATAGACATAAAAACCTTTACCAAAAAAACTATGGTCCCTTGAAAAGACAATCCTTCTTAGGTAATTGAATCACCCATGGTTTTAAGGATAGCATTTTATGGATGCAAAGAACGTAGAATAGTGATTATTGCCTTTTTTTGTTCAAACACCTCAATCACATCATTTAATGACAGAACACATTTTCCTGTGATTACTAGTATCTTTAACGGGCAACAACCCTTTTCTTTCCATTTGTGAACGTTGATTATTCTATGTTTATACTTGATAAGTCTGTTATTAAAGAGATGCTTCTGTCCAATGTGTTCTGCTAATACGTTTTCCAAATAAATTTTTGACGTTTTATCTATTAGAAAAAAAGTTGCATATGCATCTTTCCAAAATCCATTCTTAACTACTGAAAGTCCTTGCATTTTGTTATTCTACCAATTAACTTCGAACACGTATTGACCTGGGGCAAATTTGTTTCATACCAAAGAGGGATTACGCACCGAAGGTGCCTGTGCTTCTATTATGCATATACCAATCCAGAGCAAATTAAATACTCCTGCATTTGAAACATATCCACCATATTCAAAACCCAGTCATCATAATCTGTTGTTCAATATTTTCCGTTTGACTTTTTTGAACGTCCACCTATTACTATATTTTATCCTTTGCCAAAGAAATTTGTGTAAGAGTTGTTGAATTTGAAAGAATGGGTTTTAGAAGACAACTCCTGCACAAGTATGTGAACTGGACTGATCAAAATTTTTATAAATGAATTGCCCTGTAAACTTAGATATAGATATTTTTATTTTATAATATTTTATAATTTTTTATATTTATTTATTTTTCTATTTCGTATTCCATTGTTTTATCGATAGATAACCCCTTTAAAAAAAACACCATTTCTTTATCATGGCTAGTAAGTTCGTTAAATCTTTCTCCCCAACTTGTCTGCTATATCTTCAGCCATTTTCCAGTGCAAAGACTATTCCCAGGATTTTTATGTTATCCACACTATCAAATGCAGATCATTGTCCAACAACACAAACCTTTCCAATATTCTAATAAACTTTGTTGTTTTTTTTCAGATTTACTGTAAATCAGGAGAAACAGGCAAATTGTTTTATTATATCAGTTGTAAGGTTTAATGTGAATTACTATTCTTCAAATAAAGTTGAACTGCAATAACTAAGAGATTATGAAAATTCTTTACACTCACTCCTGGTAACTGTATTCCTTCCGATCCTAGAGTTTCTTATTCTAATAACTAGCAATTCTACAGCTAAAACGAATGCTAGAGGGGAAAGAGGACAGCCTTGCCTAATTCCACAATTAATTTTGAAGCTCTCTGATATCCAGCCCCCATAATTTATATGACTAACAGCATTTTTCATCAATATCATTACCCATCTCTTCAAATCGTGTCCAAAGCCAAATTCATCAAAATGTATTAAGCAAATATTATTTTGATACAGAGTCAAATGCTTTAGAGTAGTCTAGAGTCAGTAGATAACCTGCTTTGCCTGTTTCATTGAGATAGTTGATAGTGTCATCAATAGTCCGGATTATTGTCGCTATGTTTCTTCCTTTGTAGGCTATACTTGGTCTTCATTTACTAATTTTGGAATAACTTGACCTGGTCGGATCCCAATTGTCTTCGCTAAAATTGTATAGTCAGTATTTGCTAGAGTTTTGAGCCACCTGTATTTTTAGATGATCTTCTGTCTAACTTATGGATCAACGAATAATCCTTTTGTGTATGCATGTATGACAGCTCACTTTCTCAAATGATTCATTGAATATGCAGTTAGTATTTCATTTAATTTTGACCAGAAAAACTTTAAGAATCATAGTAATTCCATCCATTCCTTCCTGGAGCTGGAACCGTTTTTTTCATTCTTGCTAAAGCAGTTGAAACCCTCACTAACTAACACCAGTCCTTCCACATAGTTTTGGCATCTGTGTCCAATAAGCACGTGGAATATTGGTTTAACTGTTACTGTTATCTACTGGTCCCGTAACCCACCAGTGGTCGTAGGGACACTGCATGGTGAGAACGTTGGACCAGCTGGCAGCCACTTAGCGCGTCGTGGGCAAGGCCTGGGTGCATTGAAGTCCTTCCTGTCAATCACGGATTCAATCGGCCCCACTTCCTCCTCTGTCTGCCCCGTCTTCTCTTCCCCTTGACTGTTCCTTGCACAGATGGTCTTTGCAAGTCCTTCTGAGCGCGGTTACGAGCCCATTCCATCTGAGTTTTCCTCTTTTTCACCATGTCAGTAGGTCTTCAAGTCCCGCACTTGTTGAGTGATCCATTCTGCGGAACATTCATTGTTGGTGACATGGTCCATGTATGAGATGCCAAGTGGAGCCTTTCTGAGCATCCAATTCTACTTGCTTGGAAACCTCCTTTGTAGTCTGCGTTCAGTGTCCATGCCTCCCATGCGTAAAGCATGATTGAGATGACTAGCGCGTTTAGGTAAACTTTACCTCTCTGTGAGTTCCAAGAGGGTGTTCTGTCACTCCCATATGTCTTCAGACTTGCCATTGATGCTGCGTTTGTGCCGCTCTTGCTAGGATTTCGGCTTTGATCCTTCCTTACTTATGAAGGCTCCAAGGTACTTGAAAATGGTCAACTGTCTCCCATTTCTATTTCCGCAGAGAGGATCTTGTGAGATTTAGCTGGGCACTTTTACATGAGCTTGGTTTTCTCGGCGCTGATTTCCATGCCGGTACCGTGAGGATTATTTTGTCCAGCTGCTTCACTAGGTTGGCCAGATCCTCTTCATTTCCTGCCAGACGCAATGTCATCGGCAAACCATGAGGTTGGTGATTGTTTTGCCCTCCAATGCTGACGTGCCTGTTTGGTCTTACCAAGCGTCAGTAGATGGCGTTCAAGGAAACTTTTAAACATTGTCGTCGACAGCAGACATCCCTGTCGGACCACAACAGAGTACGGAACATTCCCCTACCATGCCCTGTACGGCACTGCACTGGTGGCCTTGAGTAGAGTTCCTTGATGGTGTGAATCAGCTACTTGGCCCATGTTTGAATTTGTTCATGGTGGCCCACAGAGCGTCATGCCATACTCTCTCATCGATGGCATCGATAAAAACAATAGAATGACCGTGGAAGATGTCCTTGTTGATTCTGGCTGTATTTCTCACCACGGAAACCCTAAGGTTGAATACCTGTTTAAGGTGCTTTCTATTTGTGGCCGTAAACCGGCCTGCTCTTCGGCGATGATCTCTTCTGCCTGTGGTTTCAGCCGTTCAGGATCACTTTCAGCATTACTTTGCGCATGACTTAAGAGGCGATTGTTTCTGTAGTTTTGGCACTGGGCTGGAGATTTCCTATCTTGGGGAGAAGTGAGATGAGTGATTGACATCCATGGTGTAGGCCACCTCTGTCTGCCAGATCTTGTTGCTGAAACTTGTAAGGATGTTTTGTCACTGCCTTCACCCCCTGTGATGGATCAGCTCTGCTGGGAATGTTTGTCAATTCTGCCAGATTTGCTTTCTTCAGCGTCTAATTGCTACTTCTACTTCCTGGCGTAGAATTGGAAGTTGTTCTTTCTTCGATGAAGGCTTGCTTGCAAGTACGCTGGGGACCACGCCTAGTGTCAGTTGATAATATAGATTTTCGGACAGTTATTCCGTCCATCTGCCAACGATTTCCTTCTTTTCTGTTAGGCAATTCCCTTCTTTGTCCTGGATTAGTTACTGTACGCTTGCCTGTTTTCTGTTTGGTGACTCTTTCACAATCTGGTATGCTCTTCCTGCTAATATTTCTTTTCAGGCTCTCTTCGATTTATGTACATTGATATCTCTTCCATTCCACCTTGGTCTTCCTCATGTCTCTCCTGATCCTTCCTTGTTTCTTCACTTGTCATCAACTGCTCCTGTAGTGTTCTTGCTCTTCTTCAGGTCTCGCTTTTGTCACACATATTCAAGATTTCAATCTGTGACCCATGGTTGTGTTTTTCGTGCGATGTTTTACCTCGAGTAGCATGCAGTCTCAGTCCATCACTTCGTTAAAACTGGATGGTCATCGTTTCAGCATCTTTTCAAGTGCCAGCAAGTGGAGCGAAATTTTTCCTCCTATTGGTTGCTTGGAAGGACTCGGCGATGGGGGGGTCCGTTTCATCTGTCAGGTTTAAACTTGAGTCTGATGATTCTTTGTCTTATTGATCCTTCATCAATTGGACTCTAAAGTTCAGAAGCACGAAGGTCATGATCGCTGCCCGATGTCTGCACTGGGAATGTCCTCGGCTGGCTCTGATGATGCAATCGAAACCGGTTTCTGCACCAGGATGTAGTCAGTCTGGTTGTGATGGATCCCATTGGGTCATGCCATGTCCACATCGTATGGCGAGCACCGGTTGTTTTGTAGCTGGCAAATTCAGTAGTTGGAATCCTAGCTCAATGGTGATCGCATTACAGGAGGGACCGCAGAATTTGCTCTTGCTGTAGTTTCTATCAGTGCGTCTCCAGCACACCTGGCGTTTCCAGTCTCCCTGGATATCAAGATGTCCCTTCTTGTTCACCTTATCGATGATGCCCTTAAATTGGTTGAGAATTCTCGACGTACTTCACATTGTGATCCGTTGTTGGTGATAGGTTTGAATCACTGTTGATGTTGAACTGGGCCTGCCCTGGTTGGATGGCCATAAGCCGCTGTTTACTGAGGTAGTACCCTATTACCGAATTCTGGATTTTCTTGTTGACAAGCGTGCCTACGCCATTGATATGTTTGTCCTGCTCTCCGCTATAGTAGAGCATATGTCCCCTCGACAGTAAGGTGTTCACCGTTTTCCTTCATCTGACCTTCATAGAGACCCTACAGATGCCAGGTGTACCTGTCAGCTCGTATAGCAGTTCTTGGAGTTTGCCTGTTTTGGGCCAGACTTCTTACATTCCACGTTGCGATGGTGAAAGTAGTCCCTTCCTCTGATCTTTTTTGTAGGTTCCACCAGTAGCACACTTTTGCCTCCGCCCTGGGGGCAGACGGAAGGCGCGGTCCTTGTTGACCCGGGCGGCGACCGATCGGGTATATTCTTAATTGTGTTGTCCACTTCAGGCAAAAGTAGCCTGGCGGCGCCCATCCCTCTCCAGGCGTGATTTTTGGGTTGGGTTGACTCCCCACATGTCACAGGTGGTACCGGATTCCATGGTTACCGGTAGCAGAGGACACCTCTGACCTGACCTGAGGAATATTGGTACCAGTTATAAATTCATCAGTTGCCTCTTTAACGTTTTCACGTTCAGTTTTCTGATCATACAAGTTTTTGTAAAAAAACACTTGACTGTGTTTGTGGTCTTAGAGATTGTCTTATTTCAATATCTTATTGTTGAGCGAAACAATTAGTGTACCTTACTTACAATGTATTGATGTTCATTTTTATGTCTTTATAGGGTTTGGTTTTTTTTCTTTCTTTCCCTCCTTGTTTTCATTGTATGAGTGTGTGGGTATTGGGTTTATTTAATTATCATGACATATAATTTGTATGAGTATAATATAGAAAAAGGAGTGTTGATGGTGATCGTGTGCTGTTTTGAGATATCTATATTGAGTATTATCTCTGAAATACACACACAATACACACACTACACACAACACACACACACAAACACACCCACACACACACACACACACACACACACCAAACACACACACACAAACACTACACACACACACACACACACACACACACACACAACCACACACACACACAACACACACACATACACACACACACTAACGGCTTCTGCATAAGGTGATGGAGGCAGGTAAAACTGTTTCTCTCTGTTCCTGTCGTTGCCCATCCCGAATCTTCCCTTTGTTGAGCCCAGTCTTATCTGTCACACCGTATGCAGCTAGTAGTTGTGTCTGGGTGGCAAGGGTCTTTTCAAGACTGTTATTTGCTCAACCAGTTGCAGAATGGTTGTGTGATTCAGATTCAGATTCAGATTCGGAATATTTTATTGCCATTTAAGTCATGTAGACTTATTTGACACAACAAAAACATCAATTATAATTATTATCTTTTATGGCTAAAAGTGATGTACACTTTAAAAAAAAACATGTTGCATTCTACTTCTCTTTTTTTCTTTTTTTTTAAACCACTCATGTACATATATGATGATATCTGCTTGATATATATCAACTGTGATTATGTCACTTAATTCATGTACACAGTTTTTGCGTTCTTTGTCTATTCGTATTTGATTTTTTAAAACACAATTATTTCTGGAGTTCATCTAATAAAAACATTCTTGAGTAAATGAAATTCATCTTCTATTATTGTTAAAGTATCCCTACATTATTCTTTTCTGTCCCTCTGATATATATAGGTGCCTCCCTTTCTCTATCATTAAAATTTGGAGAAGCTTGGCGAAATTTACAACACGTCTTATGGTTGTTATAGTTTATCAAATATGGTTCCAGTCTGTAATTCTTTGTACACAATCATAAACTTTAAGTTTTTTGCAAACTCTTTCTTCTGGTAGATACAAAATGTTTTATACATGTCCTCTAGCTTTCTTCTAACAGCAAAACACAACCGATGAACATTAATGAGTACTTTGGCTCTTCCATGACAGTTTGAATCCAATATGTGTACAAAAATATTTTCACACTGTGTTGATCCAATATCATATGTAATACGTGTCTGATACATATGGTCAAATACTATTCTGAAATAAGACCGGTTTTGTATTCTGTCAAATGAAATCCAAATACATAAAACAGTACTTTTCTCGTAATTGAAGCTTTTTGTAAATTGCATGTGAATTTATTGTTAGAACCAAACAGAGTGCACATTCCCCACCCGTGCAATGTCTCATGCATACCATGCAAGTAATATGAAAAAGCATACTATTGCAACGAAACCCATAGCCACTCATGAAAATTTGTTTTTATATCAAGAATCTCCAACAGTGTTTTTTGCACACGGTGCAACAGTAAAGACATCCCATCCCCAAAGAAAACGATAATATGATAACAACGTTTATAAAATACATGATGGTCCTGTTATATAGTATGAGGTAGTGTTGTCTGAAGCCCTAACAACTGACACTAGGCTGCAAGCTGTTTCTCATGTCCCACCTGGTCTACTATTAATTTGCAAGAATTTACAAAGAGCTCCATCTTACAGGGTAAGTCTTGCTTCATTGTATTTAATTATTCTTCTTGTTCTTTGCGTTGCCTTTTAAGGCTATATTACATGGTGTCGTAGTTTGGTTGGAGCGCCTGACGGCCCGACACCTCTGATTTCAGCTCCTATGGCGCATGACAGGGTTTCCTCCTGGGTGTTCTTCGAGTTTTTCTTCTCCATGCATGGGTTTGAAATCAGAGTTTTCCGCTCTCCCGCAAAACGGGCTCCACCTAACTCTACTTGTTATCCGCCAGGTGCTCATCCACCCCTCAGCAGGTCTTTGCGAAACAGGGACACCAACGATTAGTGCCTTCTGTGAACCCGGTGCGATAGGAGAGGCTATGCAGCACCCTTCTGAAGGGTACCCCCTCTTGTGCCTGGCAAGCCAAACAAGAGGTTGCCGCTTCAACTATCCCCCGGGAAGCAGAGGTGTAGAGCGGATGCTCAGAAATGGACATAGTTCCCTTCACAGGCGGGACATCCTGTGGTCCCCGTATTTAATTATACGAAGTGGAATGCTGTCAGATCACCAGGATCTTTGGTGGAGAGTACAGATTCGACCAAAAAGAGAAAACAAGGATTTAACGGTAAAAAGAACATTATACAATTGTTCTGCAACTAGTGTAATGGGTCATGCGAGTGATTTGGGAGTGAATCGTCATTTTGGTTGCTTGAACCTGATTGTTTGAAAAGCAATGTATTGTTTTTGGTGATTTGAAAAGTTTCTTGATTTTGGAAGGGATGGGATCAGGGGAATACTTAGAATACTCATTGCTTTTCCCCCAAAGATCTGGGTATGGTGTCACTGTTGTGCTATGCTAGGGTGAATGCGAACAACGTTCTTTCTATACACACTCAAGCAGACACACACTACCAGTCCTGGCCGAAATTGTTGAGTCTCAAGATTTGTATCCTAACTCCAGTTTGTAACCAAAAAACGAGTTTGAAAATATAAGACCAGCCGCCATGGCGCAGTGGTTAAGCACCTTGGATTTCGACTGGAACATCGCGGGTTTTTCAGTCTCAAGAGTCCACTGGATTTTTTAAAACACTGGCCGGTGCTCCACCCAGAGTGAGTGTGCTGTGGCTCAGTGGGAAGACTGGGACCACACAGTCGAGATTCATTCACATTAAGGATGCGTGTTTGAGAGTTTTGCTCAAATTACCTGACCAACACTGCAGTTTGACTGAATCTCTCGTACCCGGTTGACCCGGATACAATATGATAGTAATGTAGAGTACCACCCTGGACCCAAATATGTGAGTTTGATGTCGTCCTGAGAGTGCCATGAAAGGCCAAGTAGTCTCGAAGTATAATGCACTTCCACAGCAACATCATTACATCATCCTCATTATCAATAATGAATCACTTAATTCAGACACAGTTTTTGGTTCTTGTCTTTCGTTTTGATTTTTAAAACACATATTTTCTGATTTTCACATATAAAATACATTCATGAGTAAATGAAATCACTTCTATTTTGTTACAGTATCTACATTGTCTGCCCCTCTAGGGGATATATTTGGGTGCCTTCCCTTTCTCTATCATTAAAATGTGAGAGCTTGTGCGAAATTTACAACACGTCTTAGGGGTTTTTTTTTTTATAGTTTATCAAAATATGGTTCCAGCTGTATCTTTGGTAGCACATCATAAATTTTAGTTTTGCAAACTCTTTCTTCCCTGGTAGATCCAAATTTTTTAAATACAGTCCTCTAGCTTTCTTCTAACAGCATAACTAAACCCGAATGAACATTAAGAGTACTTTGGCTCTTCCAGACATGTTTGAATCCAATTGTGTACAAAATATTTTTCACTGTGTTGATCCATTTATCATATGTATTGGGCTGATACATATGGTCATATACTATTCTGATATAAGAGCGGGTTTTGATTCGGGTCAAATGAATCCAAAAGGATATTATCTGGCATATGATTTTAAAACCTCAGAATACTATGTGAGCGGTACCTTCAACATCAACAAGACCTTTACCACTTTTTATGATTTTAAGAAGGCATTTGACAGGGTGTGGCATGCAGCTTTGTGGGCAACCAGAATTTGTACAGCATCAATGCAAACCTGATCAGAGCATCAAGCAGCTGTACGCGAGGCCACCAGTGGCAGTGTACTACAACAACAACATTGGAGAATGGTTTCGAACAACAGTTGGAGTAAGGCAGGGCTGTCTACTCTCACCCACTCTTTTCAACATTTTCCTTTGAGAGAATCATGGCTGTTTGCACGGGAAAACATCATGAAGGATCAGTCAGCATTGGTGGCAAAACGATCACAAACCTCCGTTTCGCAGATGACATTGATGGAATTACCCAGAATCAGAAAAGAGCTTGCAGCCAAAAAGAACACTTGAATAAGGCCTCCAAAACATACGGCATGGAAATCATGCAGAGAAGACCAAACTGATGACTAAACACCAACCGGCATAGCATGATATCAGGTTAATGACCAGAAGCTGGAAACAGTTCAAAGCTTCAAGTACCTGGGGAAACCCTTTGTATCAGACCAGGGGTCCAAGCCAGAAGTAGTATGCAGGACTGCACAGACAATAACAGCTTGTCAAAACTAAACACCTTGGAGAGATAAGAACATCTCACTTATCTCCAAGATCAACTAATGCGCTCCCTTGTCATATCCATATTTCTGTATGCCTGTGAATCATGGACCCCGACTGCAGATTTTTGGGGAGAAGAGTACAGGCAGTGGAGATGAGATGCTTCCCGGGGACTCCTTGGCATCTCCTACAAAGACCACATAAGCAACGAAAGCGTGCATAACAGAATCCAGCAAACCATTGGACCCTATGAGAAACCCTTTTAAAAGTCGTGAAAAAGCGTAACTTAAATGGAATGGGCATGTCACAAGATCCCAAGGAATTACAAAGACAGTTTTGCAAGGCACTGTCCAAGGAGGAAGAAGAAGAGGCAGACCAAGGAAGAGCTGGGAGGATAACATCAGCGAATGGACAGGCCTAGAACTCAACAAAACCTTGAGAAGGCAGAACAGAGAGAGGAATGGAGGGAACGGGTTTGTTGAGTCTTTGAGGGTGCCCCCCACGGTCGTCAGACAAACGGGACAGATAATAGATATACAGATGATTTAAGGGCCCAGTGGAAATCTTCCTAATTCACCCAAAAAGTGGGTAGTACTAATGCTTTTTTATGAACGCCTAGATTGTTTACAAAATTTTACATGAAAATTCCATAAAAAACTGATTGGATGGGCATGCCTTGAACAGTTTTATCGAATATAGAAGTTCTAGTCTCCCATGTAAAACCAAACAGGAAACCAAACTTCATCGCCTCCATAATTTAAAACAAGGGGTTATCAATGTGTCGAATAAAAGATTTATTTCTTGTCTAAAATATTTGTCCTTTAATGAATCTGTCTCTTTATAAGGCGGTCATATGCTTTGTTGCCTTTTGTTTCATCTAGAATTGCTTTTGTTGTTGCTTGAAACTTTTCCCGTTCTATATGAAAAATGAATACGTAGATATTTATAGGTTTTCCTACTGTTTTCAATTTCATGTTATCCACTATTTGAAATGATATTGCGACATTTTAGCGAGGTGATCTATCCGTAAAAAACTTATTACATTCTGTTTTTAGTGTTTGTTTATCTTTAAACCCCCAATAATAGCAACAGCTATTACTTGCCAGTTTATTTCAGTTTAGTTTGAAGACCCTATTTATGGCGTGGGGCATCGTTGATAGTAATGCTAGCGTCATCAGCATAGAGTAAACAAGATATATCTGCTGCTTTTTGCCTGTATATATGGTGCACGCTGAATGCTTCTTCATCAATACGTTATTGACTCATGTCACCTATGTCCATCCAATTATACATTAAATATTGTGAAGCCTTAATGATATTTTCCTCTGATCGTACCCTCTTTTTGACTATGATTATCATTCTGTGTGTTATGCCTGTACTTTTGTCCTTAAATATTGTTGCATTGGAATACATTGTTTTTAATGACATTAAAAGTTCTTGCCTGTTATTCTATTTGCTTTACACTTTTATAAGAACGGACCCTGTGCCACAACATCCGAAAGTTTCTGGATGAAATCTACAAAGCTAGCATAAAGTTTTTAGTTTTTACTTTTGAGTGCCAATATCTATTAAATTGTGTTCAGTCAGGCACGATTATTGTCAGGTATGTTCTGCATGCTTTTTGAAACCAGCTGGTTCTTGACAAATACTTTGTTATTTTTTAACATATTCAGAAATTCTATGATTCATTTTTTTACACAACGTTTTCCAAATTATATTTCCCCCCCTCCCCCCCCCCCCCCCCCCCCCCCCCCCCCCCCCCCCCCTCCCCCCCCCCCCCCCCCCCCCCCCCCCCCCCCCCCCCCCCCAACCTTGTTATCTTTGTAGCTTTTGGGTTGTTATACGCATCCTTTTTTTTAATAGATTGCCGAACATTCACTCCTATTTCTAGTCTACAGGTGATGTATACCCGTTTTCTATACTAAATTGACACATATGTCGCCATTTTCTTCTATATATTAGACAAAATGA
>CM054165.1:29373020-29399123 GCA_028751875.1 Rapana venosa | reverse complement strand
CCCTCTGCTTCAAAGACTAAGATACAACAAGGGCCTGATGATGTTTAAGATAATAACAGGAAATGTTCCCTCATCCTTAAAAGACAAAGTCCCAAATGAATCATTCCAGAAATACTGAAAAGCCAAGTGTCCCAATACCAAGAATACATGTGTTCAAATCTAGTTTACTGTACTCAGGCCCTATGCTGTGGAACTCCCTTCCTGGTTCAATTAAACAATGCCAATCATTAGCACCGAACAAATGTCACTGACAAACGTATGTGTCCTAAAACTTGTGCTTCTGAGCAGACAGATGCATGCAAATATGGACTTGGTCAGGCCACGCACCAAAGCAAACAGGTGTAATTTCTGAGAAGAAAAATGTCACATGCACTATTGGTCAATTATTGACAGACATATCAGCAAAGCATGCAAAGCAGGTTGTGCAAAGTGTAAATATCTTACAAATAAAATTTCTTAATTATGTTAATGGATTATTACAGAAATGGGAAAAAGCTCACTTTGTTGAATATCTTCGTTCTCATGATTTTCTTTGTCTGACAGAAACTTTTAGTCTAGATGACTTAGTTTCACCTTTGTTTACAGGCTACATTGCATTCACATCAAAGGCAAAGAAACTTTCTCTGCAGTAAAGATACTCTGGAGGGGTCAAAGTAATGGTTAGAAAATCATTTGAAAATTCTGTACAGTTAATTCCATTGAATATTGAAAATATGGTGGCTTTGAAAATAGATAAAGATCTATTATGTACACACAAATATATTGTGTTCATTAGTTCTTATGTACCTCCCAGTGATTCTCCTTACTGGAAATTGCAGGAGGGTGCCTATGGCATTAAAATGATTGAACAATGATTACTGGATCTGAATGAAATGTATGATGATTTTCATATTTTGTTGAATGGTGATATGTATGCAAGAACTGCTTCTGAAAACATGTGCTTCTATGGGGATGATACTAAGTTTAATGAAATTCCTGTAAAAAAGACTGCTTTTCAAGGAAGTTTCAAGATAGTCAAACAAACAATTTTGGTGCACAATTGATTGAGTTATGTAATATCTTTAAATGTATTGTTCTAAATGGTTTGATTGAACAGAGAATTGATGACAGCTGTACTTTTATTGCCTCTTCTGGAGCAAGTACAGTAGATTACTTTATAGTTTTTGTGATTTGTTGTTATCCATGAATTGTACATCACTTGTTGAAAGCTTAACAGATTCTGATCACCTACCAGTTGTAGAAAATAAACATATGTTAATGAAGATATATGGATAAAAAATTTTAACACAGGTATGACATATGAAAAATGTATTTGGAAAACAGGAAAAGAAAGCGAGTTTATGGAGGTGTTGCAAAGCAGTATGATCCAAAATAGACTGATATCAGGTAGCCAAATTTTTAATACAAACATGGATAATGCTTTGGATGCTTTTGTAAAGTGTCTGAAGGACTCTAGCCAATGCATGTTTAAGTGTGCTTTCTGTTAATAAAAAGAGAAAGTCTGCATGGTTTGATGAGGAATGTTACAATTCAAAGAAAAAAAGTCAGAAAAAACTCAACATTTTTAGAAAATCTCATAAGGAAGATGATAGAATATTATCAAATATTAGAAGCAAGGAAAAAGTACAGATATCTATTGAAGATGAAGAAACAAATGTTTAGGAAACTTCAAACAGACAATCTAGGGAAAGAAATGAATGATCTCAATTTTGGAAACACTTGAAAAACATGGGATGGGGTGGCAAACAAAAGATTGATAACAGTGTTAGCCTAGATGTCTGGTACAATCACTTTAAACTCCATATCAAAACATTAAACAGATTCCAGAAGAGGAAAACAGTAATGATAACAATCATTCAGAAGAACTAGATCATGACCTAAACCAAACTATTTCTGAAGTTGAAGTTAATTTGAGCCATTTCTAAACTTAAGAGAGGAAAAGCATGTGGCATAAATGATATTTCTGCTGAAATGTTGAAAGCTGGTGAAAGCATTGTTTATAAATTTCTAACAATTATTTACTAAAATCTTTGACCAAGGGATTTATTCTAAACAGTGGTCTAAAGCCATAATAATTCCCATATACAAAAATGGTGATCCAGATAATGTCGATAACTATAGAGGTGTATCTTTATTAAGCATAATTTCTAAGTGCTATACTTCTATACTAAATGCTTCACTATATACCTGGTTAGAAACAAATAATTTGATTTCTGATAAGCAAGCAGGATTTTGCAAAAAACAGTCTACTGTTGATCACATTTTTACTTTGTATGCCCCAGTCCAGAAATGTCAAAGTAAAAAAGGTAGGAAACTATATATAGCCTTTGTAGACTTTAGAAAGGCTTTTTACTCTGTGTGCCATGATACATTTTACAGTGTCTAATTAGCCAGGGTGCTAAATTAAAATTCTTTGCTTTTCTCGCTGCATTTTACAACTCGCTGTTGTCATGTGTACGTTCAAAATCACAGTTCACTTAATTGTTTGAATGCCAATGGGAGTAAGGCAGGGGTGTGTTTTGAGCCCAACTTTATTTTCAATATTTATAAATCAGTTAGCTGATGACATTGAAGAAAGAGGTCAACATGGTGTTCAGATTCTGCCTGGTGTTGTGAATTACTTATTACATTGTTTGGAGATGATGTAGCTCTGCTGTCAACCACTCCCGGAGGCCTTCAAAATCAACTAGATATCTTACACATGTGTTGTAAACAATGAAATTATTTGTAAATGATGATAAGAAAATATCATGGTATTTAGAAAAGGAGGGTTTCTAGGATGACATGAGAAATGGTTTTATGACAGAAAGAGATTAGAAGTAGTGAATAGTTATTCTTATTTAGGTTTTAATTTCACCACTAAGATAATTGTTTAAAGGGGTACAGATTATTTAGCAATTAAAAGAAAGAAAGCTGTTATGCAATTACATAAAGTGTTTAACAAGTATAAGGAAATAACTTCAAGTGTGTTCTTCAAAATTTTTGACAAAATCTAGCCAATTCTGTTATATGAATATGAGGTGTAGGGCATAAATAGACTAAAACATATCGAAAAAGTGCATCATTTTTCTCCACAATATTAAGCTTATGCATATAAAGTGAGTGAATCATCTACACCTTCCGACATGAGAAACGACATGAGAAAATCCCATAAGCATCATTGTACTGGATAATTATCACATATTGTCATTATCATTACAATCAGATTCCGATAATGTTCTGCTGAAGAAACACAAGCAAACTACAAAATCTTCAATAATGATGAAGCATTTATATGAATGACGGATTAAAGTGGTTGTTTACATTATTTTTTGGGTTTCTGTTGTTTTGTTTTGTTGGTTGGTTTTCTTTGTTTTTGTTTTTAGTTTTTTCCCCCTGATTGATTACATGCTATTTGCTTGTTTTGTGGGGTTTTCTTTTATTGTTATCATGATTTGTTTTTCTATGTGTTTGTGTGTTATTCTTTCTGCTTTGTTTGTTGGGGAGGGAGGGTGTGGTTGGTGGTTTGTGGGGAGAGGTGGGGGTCCCTCTTGGTTGTTGTTGTTGCTGTTGGCTGTGGCTATTGTTTGTTTATTTGGTTGTTGTTGTTTTGCTGTTGTTATTTTTGTAGCTGTTATTGTTGTAGTAGTAGTATTCAATTGTTTAGATGTTGCGTTTGAGGTTTTTTTAAAATAGGGTTTTGCTTTTTTTGTTTTGTTTTATATGTTCATGATATATCCCTGATAAGGGCGGGGACTGGACCAAAAAAGCACATGAGTGCTTACTCACTGTCCTCGAAATAAAAAAAAATTGATCGATTGTTTGATTGATCGATCGATCGAGCGAGTGAATGAGTGAGTGCGTGAGTGAGTGATCAGATTTGAATAAATTCTGTTTGAAAGATAGAAAATCTTTACCTATGTAATGACATTTGATACGTTCTGCTGTACAGACAGAAAATCCTTTATCTATTTGATTAGATTTTAACCAGTTGTGCTGTAAAGATTTAAAAAAAACCCTATATAATTACATTTTGATAAGTTCTGCTACATAGACAGAAAAACCTTTACCTATGGTCCCTGAAAAGACTATCCTTCCCTAGGTAATTGAATCAATCCATGGTTCAGGGATTGCGTTTATGAGTGCAAAGAACTGACATAGTGTTATTGCCTTGTTTTGGTTCAACACCTCAATCATTTCATTTAACGACAGAACACATTTTTCCTGTGGATTACTAATATTTTTAACAGGTAAACATCCCTATTCTTTCCATTTTTGAAAGTTGATTATTCTATGTTTATACTTGATAAGTCTGTTATTAAAGAGATGCTTCTGTCCAATGTGTTTTGCTAATACGTTTTCCGAATACATATTTGGCGTTTTATCTATTTAAAAAGTTGCATATGCATCTTTCCATTATCCATTCTTAACTACTGTAAGTTCTTGCATTTTATTACTCTAGCAATTAACTTCGAACATGTGTTGACCTGGAGCAAATTTGTTTAATACCAAAGAGGGATGACGCACCAGGTGCCTGGGCCTCTATTGTGCAGTCTACCTATCCAGTGTAAATTAAATATCTCCTGCATTTGAAACATATCCACCATATTCAAACCCGGTCTTTATAATCTGTTTTCATTATTTTCCATTTGACTTTTTCGAACGCCCGTCTATTACTATATTTTCTTTGCCAAAGACATTTGTATAAGAGTGTGTTGATTTTGATAAGAATGGGTTTTAGAAAACCAACTGATCAGAAGAATTTTTATAACTATGATTTTCCCCTGTATACTTAGATCCCTTTTACACCATTCTTTAATCATGGTGAGTAAGCTCGTTAATCTTTCTCCCCAGTTGTCTTCTATATCTTCAGCCATTTTTCCAGGTGCAAAGACTATTCCCAGGATTTTTATGGTATCAACACTATCAAATGGCAGATCATTGTCAACTACACAACCTTTTCCCATTACTAATAACTTTGGTTTTTTTCATATTTAACTGTAATTCTGAAAAACAGGCAAATCGTTTTATTATTTCAGTTGGTAAAGTCATGTCATTTCTATTATTCAGCAATAAAGTTGAACTGCAATATCTTAAGATGATTAGTAATTCTTTCACTCCCTCCTGGTAACTGGATTCCTTCCATCCAAGAGTTTCTTATTTTAATAGCTAGCAATTCTAATAATAATAATAAATGGAACTTATATAGCGCTATATCTTGCAAAGACAAATCAAAGCGCATGCATTCGACCTAATCTTACATAGTCATACAACCAATGGCAAATAATCAATAGTTCAAACAGATATTACAAACATGGTACTGCAGACCAAATCTATGAAATAAAATTGCAATAGTCAAATGTTTTTTCAAAAGCACACACACACACACACACACACACACACACACACACACACACACACACACACACACACACACACACACACACACACACACACACACACACACAGAGGTCATATACTTTAGCAGGGTGATAGGACATGGGTTAGTGAAGGGTGGGATAGTTCTGATATGAGACAGGAGGGGGAAATCTTAGGTTTGAAATAAATATGTCTTGAGGCTGGATTTAAAAGTGTCATAGCTAGGCTTCTGGCGAAGAGAGAGAGGGAGCTCATTCCAGGTCGATGGACCCGAAATAGAGAAAGAGCGGCGGCCAACAGTAGATTGGTTGAATCTAGGTATTCGTAGGCACAAGGTATCTGCAGCAGAGCGGAGGGAACGTGAAGGAGTGTACAGGTTAAGACATTCACAGAGGTAGGAGGGTGCAGTTTTGTGGAGACATTTGTAACAGAGGGTACTGATCTTATATTCTACTCTCTGTGGCACAGGCAGCCAGTGGAGAGATCGCAAGAGGGGGTAATGTGCTCCGATTTTTTCTTTCTGAGAACTAGTCGAGCTGCGGAGTTTTGTATACGTTGAAGGGAGTGGATAGATGATGCTGGCAGACCAGACAAAAGAGAATTGCAATAGTCCAGACGTGAAAGAATGAGAGAAGTGACAAGTTTGGCTGTTGCGTCTGTGGACAGGTACTTTCGAATTGCACTAATACGCCGTAACTGATAGTAGCACGACTGACAGGTCTGGGTGATGAACTTTTGCATAGAGAGTGTGTTGTCGATAACAACACCTAGGTACTTCACAGCAGTGGATAGAGGGACTGATGCATTGCCAAGCTCTATTGAAGCTGTTGTAATGGAAGAGAGTTTGTGTTTGGTCCCTACAAGCATGGCTTCGGTTTTATCTGCATTTAGCTGTAATTTGTTCTGTGTCATCCAATTTTGAATATCTTCAAAGCAGTGGGCCATATCTGCCAGGAGAGAAGGCAGATTTTCAGGAGTAACACTGCTTTGAATCTGAGAGTCATCTGCATAAAAATGATGGTTGATTTGATGACGTTTTATTATATGTGACAGTGGGGCAGCGTAAAGAGTGAACAGAACAGGGCTACAGCTAAAACGAACGCTAGAGGGGAAAGAGGACAGCCTTGCCTGATTCCACAATTAATTTTGAAGCTCTCTGATACCCAGCCCCCATAATTGATGTGACTAACAGCATTTTTCATTAATATCATTACCCATCTCTTAAAAAGCCAAATACATCAAATTGTATTAAGCAAATATGATTTTGATATAGAGTCAAATGCTTTAGAGTAGTCTAGAGTCAGTAGATAACCTGCTTTGCCTGTTTCATTGAGATAGTCGATAGTGTCATCGATAGTCTGATTATTGTCGCTATGTTTCTTCCTTTGATGTAGCCTACTTGGTCTTCACTTACTAATTTTGGAATAACTTGACCTAGTCGGATCCCAATTGTCTTCGCTAAAATTTTATAGTCAGTATTTGCTAGAGTTATTGGCCGCCTGTTTGTTAGATGTTCTCTGTCTAACTTTATGGATCAAAGATATAATCTCTTGGTATTGTGTGTATGACAGCTCGCCTTTTTCAAATGATTCATTAAAAGATGCAGTTAGTATTTCATTTAGTTTTGACCAGAAAAACTTAAAGAATTCATTAGTAATTCCATCCATCCCTGGAGCTGAACCGTTTTTCATTCTTGCTCAAGTATGTGATGCCTCACTGACACCAGTCCTTCACATAGTTTTGCATCTGTGTCATTAAGACGTGGAATATTGGTACCAGTTATTAATTCATCAGTTGCCTCTTTAATGTTTACACATTCAGTGTTTCTAATCATACAAGTTTGTGTAAAAAGACACTTGTGCAGATATTATATCTGTGGGACTAGTTATCACTTTCCCTGATTCTGTGATTAGACGGGTCATTACATTGTTTTGCTTTCTTACTTTCTCCAGATGACAGAAATATTTGGAGTTTTTCTCTCCATCTTCAATCCACATAATCCGCGCTCTAACCTAGGCACCTTTAGCTTCTGCATTTCTAAGATTACTATCTTGTGTTTAACTTTTTGTAATTCTCGCTGGAGATTAACATTCTGGGGTTCTTTTATAATGTTAGTTTGTTTGAGTTTTGTAATTCAGCTTTTTCATTTCTTCTGTGAAAGGCTCGACATCCACCAAACTATACAAAAGTTTCTTATTTTTGCTTTTAACACCTTTCACTTGTTAAGAGAGCTTAATTGAAATTCATCATTTTGCAATTCCTTATCTAGAAAATCATTCATAGCTTTAATAAAGTGTTCACTTCTAAGCAAACTGTTAAATTTCCAGTATCCTAGACCTTGCTCAAGCTGACTCTTTTCTAGATCTTTGATCACAGCTTTGTGATCAGAGTTAGGAACAGGATAGTGTTCACAGGATGAACACAGGTGCACCGCATCGTGAGATAGAAGGCAATAGTCAAGGCCACGGGCAATAAAAGGACTGTACCTGTTCAAGGTGAAGTCTCTTTCGTCAGGATGGAAAAGTCTCCACACATCTGTGCATGAGAGTTCCTGCAGTACAGATTGGAAAGCTCTGACCTCAGACCTGTTTTTAGGATTTCCAGATATAACATCACAGTTATTATCCAACGCACAATTAAAATCACTGCATAAAATCAGGTTTTCTTCATTCAGGTCCTCAAGTTTCCAGTACAGTGCTTGGAGAATTTTTTTTCTACTGTGTCATTAGGACTGTAGATGTTAACTACGTTTAAACGATATCCTTTGTATTTTATCTTGACTACTAGTATACGTTCTTCAGCTTTTACTTGTTCAACCTCATCCCCTAAAGTGTCTAGAAATCAAAATAACTTGGCCTTTACTCTATGATGTTCTCTGTTGACTAAATATTCTACCTCCCCACTCTTTTTCCCAAGTTCGTTTATTTTTGTTGAAATATGAGTCTCTTGCAAACATATGATATCAAAGTTTTGTAATTTGAAGTACCTGAACAAAGTTTTATACTTCCATTTATTATTAATAATAATATTATTATTATTATCATTATCATCAATATTTTACGCGTCAAAGACAATGGTGCCTTTCATGTCTTAGGGAAAGGATCTGATGATACTGAGAAGTTTGGGAGGACATCATTTTGATCCTGGGAAGGATTTTGAAGAGGCCATCTTTACTGACCAGATTGAAAGCTTGGTGGGGAAGATGAATGCAAGTGAGAGTGGTTTTCCTCTGCTCCCTACATTGCTCCTGAAGTTGGTTGAGAGTAAAGATCATGTCAAAGCCAAAGTGGATCTGTTGACATGGAAACCACTCTGCAATTCAGGGCAGACTTGCTCTGCAAGTACTTGGAGCCTCTTCAGTACTACTCATGCAAGACTTTCCCAATGATGCTGAAGACGGATATGCCATGATAATTATTGCACTGGCTTTTGTCAGTTTTGTTTGTATATAGTGTGACGACGTTAGCATCCCTTGCATCTTGTGGTACTTTGTCTTCCCCACAACAGGCAAGGGATTTCATGCAACTCAGTAATGGGTGTCTCTTTGCAGCACTTCAGTACTTCACCAAGAATATCGTCTTTCCCAGGTGTCTTTCCAGAGGCAAGAGTCCATGGCTTTGCTGAGTTCATCTATGGCTGGCTCTTCCAGCTCTAGTAGACACTCTATGGCATTCGGGGTATTTTCTGTGACTCCATTTTCCCTTGTATATAGTTTAGTGTAGTGTTCTGCCCAGTGCTTCATCTGTTGTTCTCTGTCTTGAATAACCTCCCCAGTAGCTGATTTCAAAGGGGCAGTTTACTTTGCATTGGGCCCAGTGCCTGCTTGATGCTGTCATACATTGCATTGATGTTGCCTGTGTCAGCTGCAATCTGAATCTGGGAGCAGAGATGAAGCCAATAGTCATTGGTGCATTGCGTGGTACACTGCAGAATTTTGCTGCAATCAGCACGAAGAACCTGGAGGTTCTGCTCATGGAGACTGGTTTGTCAAGACATATCTCTTGGCCTCGATGACTGGTGTCATTTCTTCTGAGTGTGCTTCAAACGAATCCATTGGCTTGTTGGTCTTTTTGCCAAAGGTGGTCATGGAGGCATCGTAGACAGCATCACTGAAGTGTTCGTAGCATTCTTGGGCATTTGCAGTGGTAAGCCAGGGAGAGAATCCTCCAATACACGCACAAACTCCCCCACTTTTACTTGATCACGTGTTTTGCTGGTGTCTATGCGGGGTCTGCCTTCATTTCTTGTGTGGTGCAGTCGCTTTGCACGGAGCTTCACATTGCTGCACACCAAAGAATGGCCAGTTTCATAATTGATGCTCTGGTAGCTGTGAGTGACCTTGACGCTGGAAAGGTTGACACTTCTGATGAGGATCAGGTCAAGTTGATGCCAGTGTTTGGATCACTGGTGTCTCCCGGAGACTCAATGCTGAGGCTTTGTGTTGAAGAAGGTGTTACTGACGTACAACCCATGATGACAACAGAGCTCTAGCAAGCACTGACCATTCTGGTTCATTTCCCCAGTGCCCCCAACTGATCCAAGCAGATGGGCCAGCAGTTGTGATCAACACCTACTCTGGTGTTGAAATTGCTGGCAATGAACAGTAGTTTTTTTGTCAGGAATTCTCTTTATAGCAGCACTGAGGTCATCATCGAACTTTCTTTTGCTTCTGCTTGTAGATGTTCCAGTTGGTGCTTAGGTGCTGATTAGACTGACTGGTCCTGAGGATGGAGACAGCCGTAGAGACAAGATACGCTCTGTTCCTTCTGCTGGTGGGGTTATGAACCCAGCAAGTTGTATCTAACTGCAAATCCCTTGCCATGGTCTCTGACCTTGTCTGATGGTTTTCCCTGCAAAGAACAAGGTAAAGTCCCTCTCCTTCACTGATCCTGTTTCTGGGAGCTGGTTTCTTGAAGGGCAACAATGTCCATCTGCAGTCTGCTCAGTTCTCTGTCGATGACACCTGTCTTGTGAGCATTATTCACTTCCTGCAGGTCATCAGAAAAGCCTAGTATTATTGTCCTTAGGTTCCATGTGCCTGATTTGATGGTAGGAGTTTTCATTTTTCTATTGCTTGGTGCAGCTTGTCAGTTTTATTTATTTTATTTATTTATATCACTTTAAGTCACGTCAGATTTCTCTGCGTGAAATTCGGGCTGCTCTCCCCTGGGAGAGCGCGTCGCCACAGAGCAGCGCCACCCATTTTTTTCTCTTTTTTTCTGTCTACAACTGCATTTGTTTTGCTATCAGAGCGGCTTTTTTTCTACAGAATTTTGCCAGGGACAACTCTCTTGTTGCCGTGGGTTCTTTTCTATCTATCTATCTATCTGTCCCGTAGTCTGACGACCGTGGGGGCACCCTCAAAGACTCAGCAACCAGTTCCCTCCATTCCTCTCTCTGTTCTGCCTTTCTCAGGGTTTTGTTGAGTTCTAGGCCTGTCCATTCACTGATGTTATCCTCCCAGCTCTTCCTTGGTCTGCCTCTTCTTCTTCCTCCTTGGACAGTGCCTTGCAAAACTGTCTTTGTAATTCCTTGGGATCTTGTGACATGCCCATACCACTTAAGTTTACGCTTTTTCACGATCGTTAGAAGGTTCTCATAGGGTCCAATGGTTTGCTGGATTCTGTTATGCACGCTTTCGTTGCTTATGTGGTCTTTGTAGGAGATGCCAAGGAGTCTCCGAAAGCATCTCATCTCCACTGCCTGTACTCTTCTCTCCAAATCTGCAGTCAGGGTCCATGATTCACAGGCATACAGAAATATGGATATGACAAGGGAGCGCATTAGTCTGATCTTGGAGATAAGTGAGATATTCTTATCTCTCCAGATGGTGTTTAGTTTTGACAAAGCTGTTATTGTCTGTGCAGTCCTGCATACTACTTCTGGCTTGGATCCCTGGTCGGATACAATGGCTCCCAGGTACTTGAAGCTTTGAACTGTTTCCAGCTTCTGGTCATTAACCCTGATATCAGTGCTAATGCCGTTGGTGTTATTAGTCATCAGTTTGGTCTTCTCTGCACTGATTTCCATGCCGTATGTTTTGGAGGCCTTATCCAAGTGTTCTGTTAGGCTGGCAAGCTCTTTTCCTGATCCTGCTATTCCATCAATGTCATCTGCGAAGCGGAGGTTTGTGATCGTTCTGCCACCGATGCTGACTGATCCTTCATGATGTTCCAGTGCATCAGCCATGATTCTCTCAAGGAAGATGTTGAAAAGAGTGGGTGAGAGTAGACAGCCCTGCCTTACTCCAACTGTTGTTCGAAACCATTCTCCAATGTTGTTGTTGTAGTACACTGCACTGGTGGCCTCGCTGTACAGCTGTTTGATGACTCTGATCAGGTTTGCATTGATGCTGTACAAATTCATGGTTGCCCACAAAGCTGCATGCCACACCCTGTCAAATGCCTTCTTAAAATCGATAAATACGTGGTAAAGGTCTTGTTGATGTTGAAGGTACCGCTCACATAGTATTCTGAGGTTGAATATCTGTTCTGTTGTGCTGCGCCCTGCTCTGAAACCTGCTTGTTCCTCAGCAATGATGGTCTCTGCTTGTGGCTTCAGTCTATTCAATATTATCTGCAGCATGACCTTGCTTGGGTGACATATGAGGCTGATTGTGCGGTAATTATGGCATTGTTGTAGATTTCCTTTCTTGGGGAGGGTGATGATGAGTGACTGCGTCCATGGTGTTGGCCATTTTCCTGTCTGCCAGATCTTGTTGCAGATTTTTAGTAGGGCGCTGATCATGGCTTCCCCTCCAGCTTGGACCAGCTCAGCTGGAATGTTGTCAGCCCCTGCTGACTTCCCCTTTTTCAGCGATCTGACTGCTGTTTCCACTTCTTCTCGGAGGATAGGGTGACTGTCTGTGTCTTTGCTGTCGGGTACATTAAGGACTTCTGGATCTCCTGCGGTTCTATAGTTATACAGGTTGGAGCAGTATTCTGTTCTTTTACGTGCGCTAAATAAGTTTTGTGCAACACACGGGACCTCGGTTTAACGTCTCATCCGAAAGACTAGCGCCCAGACCTTCACTCAAGGTCTAGTGGATGGGGAAAAATTTTCGGGTCCAAACGGGATATGAACCACCGCCCACTTCCGACCGGACTTTTTGCTTTCTAGACAGGCGCGTTACCTCTAGACCACCGATCCACCCAGTTGTCACCCTAAACCCCACCTACCCAGTGAGGCTAACAGACCATGGTGGAGCAGCATCTTACTGGCTGGGAATGCCAAGCTTAAGGCAGGCGGTAGCTTCCCAGTGAGATGCAATGACATTTCCCACTATTGGAAGCAGCCCCACGGCCTGTGACTCTATGCCAATTGAGTATGCAGACTTGTAACGTGTAGTCTGCTTCTTGCTGTGATGTGTTGACACTGCAAAGCCTGGGTAAGTAAGTATGGAGGCCAAGCTGTTACCCATGCAGCATACCCCCTCCTCCCTCCACATCACTGGAATGATCCATTGAAAAGGCAATTTCCAATGCACATGGTTCCAGTGCCATTGCAGGAGTTGCCAGAACATTGCTGTATACAGTCTCAGACTGTCTTAGGGGCAAACCAACTTGGAGTTACTACCATTAAATACCCATCTGACACTGGAGCCAATCAGAGAAGAGGAGACCAATAGAGGATGAGATTGATTTCCATCTCCCCGTGACTCCCCCTTCCTGGTTTCACCCTTCATTTTCTGTGTCCTCATCCTTGCCTTCAGTTGAGGCCAATGGAGGACAGAGGCTTTCATCCCCAAACTTTGCCCTTACAAGGATGGAATTACTGGAAAATGGAAAATCATCTAAAGAGGTAAACACTCACAGAGTGTTGTCACCAAAGCCTAAATATCAGCAGCGTGACATGTTGTTGCCATCGAATCCAGGTAACCAGTCACAATTATTTTTAGCTGACTCCTGCTTCCTCCACCAAGAATCCTGGAAGAAGGTTATGACAGCAGCACCCCGGGCCTCTGACTCTGTTCCAGGTGTAGAAGGAGACAACATTAACCCTTCCAGATTACAGACTTGCAGTTTGTTGCATCTGTTTGCTTTCTTTTGCTGTATGTACCATGTAAAAGGTATTTATTTATTCTTTTATATCGAGGATAATGGAATAAGCACTCATGTGCTTTTTTACATCAAGTCCCCGTGTGTCTGCGGTTTTTGTAAATTTTGTCATCTGTTTCCACCGGCATATAATGGCCTACTCTTCCGAAAAGCGGAACAGGATTTAACGTGTGCGCAAGATGTTCTGCATGCGTTCGAACACGGGGCCTCGGTTTATAGTCTCATTCGAAGGAAGTATGTCTTTGTTAGGTATAAAATGCAAATCTGAATAAATCTGTTGGTAAAAAAAAAATTAGAAACAGTTTCAGAATGTCAGTCTTTTTCCTTAAATAGTAGTTTTCACATAAAAAAGATTGATATAAAAAAAATCAAGATATCCAAATAATACATTTTTTCAATAACATTTCATTCGGAATTTTTGGGGAGGGGCATACAACACCCTCCAACTCACTCACACACACACATTTAAAATTTTAAATCAAATCATCCAAATAACATAGCCAGGTATTTGTATACAGAGTCAAATGTCCATCAGTAGTCTATTAGATTATCAATGTTTCAAGCTTTATTTGCCTATTTGAAAGACCACCTGCGTCATTTATTAAATGAGTCTTGATGATAACAATTTTTCCTAAAGTACTTTATGTTTCATAATCTGATTACAGTAAATGATCAAAATCCATACACTGTTATCAAACAGTTAGTGAACACATACAATTAAACAATATTGTTATTTGTTCCTGTTACTGTCATCATTATATTGCTTTTATCATTATCTTTATCATGTAATGATTGGTCTCTACATATATAGGAAATACATCTGCCAGGTTGCAGAAGCACCATGTGTACTTGTAAAATTATGTCAAACGGTGCATTCTCTTACGACTTTTTAACTCTTGATCCATCTACAAGAAGTCAAGAAACAAACTTGGTCAGTGTAGCAGCTAAGTTCTTTAAAACGCATTACAAAAAAGCGTTTATAAGCTTATGGAATGGACCGAACTAAACCATATGTCTCTATACACCCCCAAAAACAAAATGCATGCTTATTACCACCAGACAAAGCGTCAGAACTTACCCCATAAACTTACTCCGATCAAAATTAAAAACGAAGTAATTGAACAAACCTATCACCACTAAGTTCTAGGAGTAACAATTGATGAAAATCTCAGTTGGTTCTACCATATATCTCAACTACGCAAATACACTTCCTAAAGAGTATACCAGCTGTCTAAAATCAAGCACCTTCTTGACTTTTATTCATGGAAACTATATTTGCAGTCTTAAATACAATCCTAAATAGACTATGCTTCTACCCTTTGGGATTCTGCTAGTGCAAACACTATAAAACTGTTACTGAGTCTGTATAAACGTGCTCTCAAACTGGTCCTTTTAAAGAAGACAAGGTTATTAGAAGCCGACTATACTCAGTTAAATATTCTCCCCTTACACCAAATATTAATATAACAAAGGAGTCATGATGTTCAAGATTATGACAGGAACTGTTCCATCATACTTAAAAGAAAAATTCCCTCAAACCAATCCAGAAATACCATAAAGCCTAGTGTCCCAATCCCAAGAATAGACTTCTTCAAATCTAGTTTACTTTACTCAGGCCCTATGTTATGGAACTCCCTTCCTGATTCAGTTAAACAACATTAATCAATAACAATATACAAAACTCACTTATCAACCCACTTGGTAACAATAACAAATCACAGTCCATAGCCTTGAAAACAAAGTTATATATCTGCCCTTACCTATCTGCCCTTTCCTTCACCTGTCTGTCTGTTTCTGTCTGTCTGTCTGTCTGTCTGTCTGTCTGTCTGTCTGTCTGTCTGTCTGTCTGTCTGTCTGTCCTCTCTCTCTCTCTCTCTCTCTCTCTCTCTCTCTCTCTCTCTCTCTCTCTCTCTCTCTCTCTCTCTCTCTCTCTCTCTCTTCTCTCTCTCTCCTTTTTGAATGTGTTACTGAATATTTTCATTGTTGTGTACTTGTGAGTTTACCAAAGTTTGGAAGCTTTAATTAAAAAATAAATTACACCATAGTTATAAAAAACATATCTATCATAACAATGATGTGCGTTAATCTGTACGAATAAAATCAAAAAGAGTGTTGATGGTGATGGTGTACTGTTTTGAGAATTATACTCGGTATTTTTTGTTTTGTTGTGTTTTGTTTGTTTGTTTACAAACAAAAAAGCGTTATCTCTAAACACACACACACACACACACACACACACACACACACACACACACACACACACACTCACACACACACACACACACACACACGGACATACATTTTGTTAAACGAGCTAGGTCAATTGAATCGCTAACATCTATAAAGACGTACACCTCGGATATCTTCAAAGATTCTAAAATTGATGAAAACGGTCTTGCTGTTAGACCGTCTTTTTCAGCTATCCCCGAATGGGAAATGAATAAGCCAATATTTGACATGTGTCATACAAATCTATCAAAAAACGATTCACCTAACATTCTTGCAAGCTTAGTGAATTCGCATATTGACACTCGCTATTCAGACCACTTAAAAATATACACAGACGGATCAAAACTTGATAACGAACAGGTAGGTGCAGCCTTCGTTATACCAGCCCATAGCATTGAGAAAATATATCATATAACTAGTGGCGTTTCTATCTTTACTGCAGAGCTCTTTGCAATATTTGATGGCTCTCAACTATTTTGGTCCACTTCCTCACAAAGATTTGAATATTGTACTATGTGTTGATTCTAAATCTGTATTGTGCGCATTAAATTCCTTTAATCAAAATATTAGAGTAGAAATGATCACCGAAATCAAACATGCTGTTCATTTATTGTCGTTGAAAGGCATCAGTGTTACTTTTTGCTGGGTTCCTTCCCACTGTGGGATTATTGCTAATGAATGGGTCGATAGAGCTGCGCGACGAGGAGCACGCAATGTTGAAGGATCATATAGTCAATATTTCGTTAGACTTGCGAGAGGGTTATGAACTTTTAAAGCATACTTCCTATAATAAGGCCATTAAAAAATTGCTAAATTCTAATTGTTACTACACTCAAAATTGCCTAAATTTATGACGGATGTACAAAACACTAATCGTTTCTGTGCAAAGTCACCTATGTCTGCTTCCAGAAATATATCAAGCTTGGCTTATAGATTTCGTTTAAATGCTTTCGCACAAAATACTGCAAGAACATAATATGCATGTGTGGAAAACAAATTAGCGCCAGGCATCTACTTACTGGTTGTCCTAGAATTAAAGAAATCGTTTCTATAACATTGAAAGATCCCTTACTTTTAGAATCATCTGTAACGCTTAAAAGCATCCTAAACAATGATATACTTCTTTGCAAAATTTCTGAATATTTGCTACACAGCCCAGTCGGTATCTTCCTGTGATTGATCTCTTGTTTTAAAGCTTATCATTTAAATGAATGTTCTGTAAACCTCTCTTAATGCCCTGTGTTTTTTACCCAATACTTTGTGCTAATATCTACGTTCCCAAAGTCCAAACTTTTTGGCTAGTTAAGTACCTATTGTTAGTTTTCAGTTTTTTCTTGTTCTATTTGTTATCCAAGACTGGTTAAAGATTTAGAAACATGTTCTTGCTTATTCCCCTAACAGGTTGTTTTTTTTGTTTTTTTTTTTGTGTGTTTTTTGTTTGGTTTTTTTTTTGGGGGGGGGGGGGGGTAGTTGGTTTTTTTTAGCAAGGCCCTAAGTTTTGTATAACTGTTTGTTGATTAGGCTATTTACTGGCACACAACACACACACACACACACACACCACACACACACAACCACACACACACACACACACACACACACCAACACACACACACACACACACACACACACACACACGCAAGACCCCCACACATTACTTGCATGTTCACAAAGCAAACAAGCGCGCGCGCGCACACACACACTCACACACACACCTACAGGAACACACATACATAACTCAATTTCTGTGATATATTTACTTACACGTACCACACGCGCACGCACGCAACACACACACACAACACACACACACACACACAACACACCACACACACACACACCACCACACACACACACACACACACACACACACACAACACACACAACAATTTACTCACATACCACTCACACACGCCAACATTTCACACATATACTCACACCATTCACTCACAAAACACTTCACACACACACTACACAACACACACTTACACACACAAACACATACACACACGCATGCACGCACGCACATACACACACGCACACACTCGTACATGCACACACATACATACACGGACGTATACACACTCTCATACACACACTCACACATGCACGCACACGCACACACACCACAACACACACACAAACACACACTCACACACACACAACACACACACCACACACACACACACACACCACACAACACACACATACAAACACACACACACACACAACACACACACAAAATCGTCTGATATCACTTTTTGGTGGAAGGACGTTAAACTGAAGAACTAACACACACACACACACACACACACACACACACACACACACACACACACACAACACACACACACACACACCCCCACACATATCTTCCTGTCTCACATCCAACAAGCTCTCGCTCTCCACTACACTCTCCTTTCCCACCTTTTCATGAAGCACATACATTCATTTTATGACTTTATTTACTTTCACGTGCTTTAGTGTGAGACGTATCGTACTACACAGTATTTACACTACTATACACAGCACACACAACACACACTACTTACACACATCACAACCCCCCGTGCAAATTTGTTATTGTAAATTCTGTCATCACTCCCCACCACACACAATCCACTTTAACAAAAGCAACAGACACAAACACACGCAAGACTACACACACACACACCTACGTTACACCAAAATACAAGGACTTTGCTGAGGGCAATCAAAGCACAACTGATGCTAACCTCCAGGCGTAAACATCCATACCACACTCACACATGCACGCACACGCACACACACACACACACACACACACAACACAAACCACACTCAAACACACACACACACCAACAACACCACAACACATACACACAACAAACCCCCACACACAACACACACACACAAACACACACAACACACACACAAAATCGTCTATATCATTTTGGTAAAGGGGCGTTAAACTGAAGAAAACTAAACCCAACACACACACACACACACACAAAACACAACCCACCACCACAAAACCACACACACCACCACAAAAAAACACACAAAAACACAAAACAACCCCCCACACCCCCTCCTTTCTCCTCTCTCTCCTTCTCCTCTCTCTCTCTCTCTCTCTCCCTTTTTTTCTTTTCTTTAAGTGTAGTGTTCATTTTATGACTTTTTGTTATTTTTTTTCTCTTTGCTTTTTTTTAGTGTATGGGTGTTTAGTATTTATTTTTATATTTGGGATAAGGAAAAAAACACTTTTGTGCTTTTTTAGTCTAGTCCCCCCTGTGCATGTTTTTGAAATTCTGTCCTCTGCCCCCCCGGGACCAATGGCCTCCTTAGAAAAGGGGGAACAGATTTAACATATGCGCAAGATTTTGCGTCGTTCGCCCCCGGGGCCTCGGTTTATAGTCTCATCCGAAGGACTTTTGGTGAGAGTGGAATCTGCACTGATGTTAACTCCAGGGGAAAATATCCAATCGAACCCGGGTCGTCAGACTGCGAGCGATATGGTCTGACCACTAGGCTATCTCGTCCCCATTTCTTGGTTTGTTTTATTATCATGACGTTCAATTTGTAGGAGTATAATAAAAGAAAAAGAGTGTTGATGGTGATCGTGCGCTGTCTTGAGAATGATATATTTAGTGTTATCCCTGAAATACACACACACCCACTCTCTCTCTCTCTCTCTCTCCGCTCTCTCTCTCTCTCTCTTCTCTCTCTCTCTCTCTCTCTCTCCTCTCATCTCTCTCTCTCTCTCTCTCTCTCTCTCCTCTCTCTCCTCTCCTTCTCTCTCTCTCTCTTACCCCCAAGATTTCTCAGAGTTGTTTATTCTTCTGCTTGCTGATGATGTTATCCTGCTGTCTGAAACAGTTGTAGGCTTACAAAAGTAGTTAAACAGCTTAAACAGTGCTGCAACATCACTTGATCTTAAGGTTAATCTGAGTAAGAGTAATATCGTTGTATTCAGAAAAGGTGGCTATTTAGCTGCTCATGAAAAATGGTTGTACAATGGAAATATCATGCCTGTGATTAATGTATATAAATATTTAGGAATCTGTTTTTCTACTAAGCTTAGTTTCACAACTGCATGTAAAGATCTGGCAAATCGAGGTAAACGTAGCCTTTTATTTGTGTTGAAAAAACCCACGAATATTGAATAATAACTCTTTTGACTTGTTCATTAAGATATTTGATGCACAAATACAACCCACTGTGTTATATGGTGCAGAAATTTGGGGCTTGGATGCAGCTGTAACACATTGTGAATCAGTGCACCTCTTTGCTTTAAAGCAGTTTCTAAGTTTAGATAGACGTACACCTAATGATCTTGTTTATAGTGAAACTAACAGATATCCTCTCTCTGTTAATGCTGCTGTAAGATGCGTTAGATATGGATTAAGATTCTGCATATGAATGAGAGCAGGCTACCTTTTAATCCTACAAGATGCTTTATGATCTAGATGTCAAAGGGAAAAACAACTGGGCAACACAAATACGTACCTGTTTGTGTGAACTCGGGTTTGGATTTGTTTGGCTCAATCAAGGAGTCGGAAATTGTAGAGAGTTTATTAACGCTTTCAGGCAAAGATTGATTGACTGCCGATGGCAGCAATGGAGTGATCATATACAAAGCAGTGAAAGATTTCGAATGTACAGACAATTTATAAGTTCACATGATGTCAAACCTTATCTAAAACTTGATATGGATATACATTTGAAAAGAATTATGTCTAAGTTTAGACTTGGTGTATCAGATATAAATGTTCATAAATTCAGATACAGAGAACATGATGTTGACAACCTCAGGCTGCTATGCCCATTATGTAAGCAAGCAGAGGAGGATGAAGTACATTTTGTGTTGTGCTGTCCAGTATTAGAGGATGTTAGGCAGAACTACATCCCTGTTAAATATAGTAGACAGCCTAATTTATTTAGACTCTGTTTACTCCTGGCATCAAGTCATCTTGAGGTTGTGCGCAGCCTCACTTTATATTTGTGTAAAGCTTTCAGAATAAGAGAGATATTGTTATCCTAAGTCATATTTTTGTAGCTGACTTTTTGTTATACAGTGACATGTTGTCGTTACTATTGCTTTTACCCCCACCAAAATGCTAAGCAGTTCTGCAACCCCCTTCATGTATGGGCCAATGGCCTTTTTGTGAATAAATCTTTCGAGTTCGAGTTCGAGTTCGAGTTCTCTCTCTCTCTCTCTCTCTCTCTCTCTCTCTCTCTCTCTCTCTCTCTCTCTCTCTCTCTCTCTCTCTCTCTCTCTCTCCTCTCTCTCTCTCCCTCTCCCCCCCTCTCCCCCCCCTCTCTCTCTCTTTCTCAAACAATCTACAAACTCACTTATCAACCCACTTGATACATCAACAATAACCAACCACAGTCCATAGACTTGAAAACAAGGTTATACATCCGCCCTTACCTATCTGTCCCTTCCCTTCACCTGTCTGTCTGTCTGTCTGTCTGTCTGTCTGTCTGTCTGTCTTCTCTCTCTCCTCTCTCTCTCTCTCTCTCTCTCTCTCTCTCTCTCTTCTCTCTCTCTCTCCTTTTTGAATGTTTTACTGATCTTTTCATTGTGTACTTGTAGGTGAGTTAATGAGAGGTTTATTTTTCTCGGTTTTTTTGTTTGTTTACTCCATTATAGATATAAAAAATATATCTACCATAACAGTAATATGTGTTAATCTGTACGAGTATAATCAAAATGGTGTTGATAGTGATGGTGTGCTGTTTTGAGAATTATATTCAGTATTTTTGTTTTGTTTTGTTTGTTTGTTTACAAATAAAAAAAGTATTACCTCTAAAATTCACACACACACACTCTCCCCCCCCCCTCTCTCTCTCTCTCGCTCTCTCTCCTTTTATTGCTTTGCTTATAGATATAATTGTTATGTCTAAGTCTTTATCCTGATAAAGGACGTAGTCATATTTTATATTTTAATTTTATTGAGTTTGTCGACTGTGTTTGTGGTCTTAAAGATGGTCTTATTTCAATATCTTATTGTTGAGCGTAACAATTAGTGTGCCTTACTTCAATGTGTTGATGTTCATTTTTATGACTTTATAGGTTTGGTTTGGTTTCTTTTTTCTTCCTTGTTTTTATTGTGTGAGTCTATGGGTATTGAGTTTATTTCATTATCACGACATATAATTTGTATGAGTATAATGTAAAAAAGGAGTGTTGATGGTGATCTTGTGCTGTTTTGAGAATTATATATTTAGTATTATCTCTGAAATACACACACACACACACACACACACGCACACGCGCGTGCGCGCGCGCACGCACACACACACACACACACACACACACACACACACACACACACACACACACACACACACACACACACACACACACACACACACACAAGTGTAGACTCCACTCTCCCCAAAAGTCCTTCCGATGAGACTATAAACCGTGGTCCCGTGTGCGAACGCACGCGAACATCTTGCGCACACGTTAAATCCTGTTCCGCTTTTCGTAATAGCAGGCCATTGTGTGCCGGTGGGAACATATAACAGAATTTACAAAACCGCATACACACGGGGACTAGGTGTAAAAAAGCACATAAGTGCTTATTCCATCATCCTGGATATAAAAGAATAATAAAACACACACACACACACACACACACACACACACACACACACACACACACACACACACACACACACACACACACACACAAACGGCTTCTGCATAGGTGATGGGGAGGCAGGTAGAACTGGTTTCTCTCTGGGTTCCTGTGGTTGCCCAGCCAGAATCTTCCCTTGTGGAGCCCAGTCTTTCTGCCATGCCCTATGCAGCTAGTAGTTGCGTCTGGGTGGTCTTTTCCAGACTGGTTATTTTCTCAACCAGTTGCAGAATGGTTGATTGTAGTTCGGCAATTGCGGAAGTGTTTTTGCTCACAACCAGGATGACTGTTGTAGTTGCCACTGGTAACATTTTGAGATGTAGATGTAGATCTATTTTCGGTAGACTGAATTTTTTTTCGAAAATTGCCCTTGAGGGTGCTTTTTTTTGGCTGCCTCATCTTTTGTGACGTCCCCCGTCCTACTGTTTTCACGCCGCTCATTCCAATCTCCTCATCACAACCATACCCAGATTTGTTATGTCTCATCCTCAGAGTCGGAGGTCCACAGGGAGCCAGTCATTGTCAGGCCGCCGTGGGGCCACCAGCCAGAGGGGCCCTGCACTGCTGCTGGGTCACTTTGGCGGTGTTCAGTGGTGCCTGTTCTGAGCTAACATACGCAGGACACCACTTACTAAGCCCCCTACTAACGACAGTATTAGCTCAGTCGCGGAGCCAGACTGAGTGAGTTGCCCACCCGAGGTGGCAACCTTCACAACGTCCCTCCAACGACCGTCCGCCCTTGAGGGTGCTTTATCGCTGCCGTCTTCATTACTTTAGCTTGTAGTCACATTTGCAGGATAGCATGATGTTGATCTAGTCCGTCTTGTTTTTGTCATTTTGTAAGCATTTGCATTTGCACTCGGTGCTGGTTTTAGACGCTGCTTGTTTTCGCCATGTTGATGACGTGACGTTCAACAGCATAGGGCTCCCACTCCACCTAGGCCTAAGCAACCTCAGCTGCCTGTAGGCCCAAAGAGGTCAGTGTGTCCAAGTCCAATAAGTAACACTAGGCCTAAAAAAGAAGAATCGAAAAACATCTGACGTCAAACCATGTAGTGCAGAAGAACATTCTGCTCTTCCCACTGTACTCCTTCTGCAAGACTCGGTTCTAAACGGCGTTAATGGCAAACGTCTAGGACAGTCTTATGGGTTCAGAGTGGAGAAAAGAAAATCATATCAAATCAGTGACATTCCTCTGATTATGAGTAGTGCCACACTGCTATTAAAAAACCGCATGCTGTAGTCGTTCATTGTGGGGTCAATGATCTGAAAGAGTCAGATCCCCAAGAAGCTAGCAAACACCTGGTTAAAAATGTAAAACAAGTTTTGGCTTCTTTTCCCCATACGAAAGTAGTGATAAGCAAAGTTGCCCCTGTGAAAAATCCCAGCCTTCAGATGAAAAGAGAACTGTTCAATGCAATGACATGTTCAGAATTATATAACCAAAGCAATGTGTCATTTGTCTCACATGAAAATATGTACACACATCATCATTATAAAGATCCATTTCATCCTAACGTTCATGGTTCAAGTATTCTGGCAAGAAACATTGGCAGGCACGTTCATGCCTTGTTTTTGGAAACACCAAAGAGGAAACCAAGAACTAGGTTTCATCGCATGAACCAGTACCAGCCACCACCCTACGCCTTTGAAGACAGCCAGCAACAGCCAGCCTACAGCCAGGGACAGTACCTCTACCAGCAGGACAGCCGCAGGTGGAGGCAACGTATCCGGCAGAATGATGTCCGTATGTTGAAAAGTCACTTGGAATGGTGACATTTTGCATGTCAATGCTTTGCACCAGCTGCAGTACAGATAATAGACACTGTAATCTCTGCTCACAGCAGCTGTTTCACCTGAATTGGAACTGTTTTTGTTGCTCTGTTTTAGTTACTTATTTATTTTTATTTATCTGTTTTCCTCATTGTGTTGTGATTTGATTGAAACAATTTACCTTATATTATTAGTTTACTTGCACTCTTTTAATTCAGCACCAGTTCATTCATATTTTACTCTATTTACAGGTTGCATTTGCATTTTTGTTTAAAACTGTATAATGCCTCTGAAAAATTCACAAATGCTTAAGATTATGCAGTGGAATGCTAGATCAATTTCCACTAATCTGCCATATTTAGTTCAACATCTTTCAAATAACAGGCATCAAGTTCTTATGTTACAGTCCCTGAATGTAAAGAAATGTAAGCTACCTAAACTTCAGGGTTACTGTTATCCACCTGTACATGAACATGTAGATGCTGTTGGTAAAATCAACACAGCAATATATATACAAGAAGGAGTAGATTATAATGTCTGTTGTTCACCAATGCCTAATAACATTCCAGATTCATATTCATGTGCAGCACGTGTAAAGTTTACAAATGATTTAGTCATGAATATTGTATCTGTTTATTTATGAAGGGAGCTAATGACTCTAATACAGAATGGCTACATTCACTCCAAGATAATCAGAAGTGGCTGGTAGGAGGAGATTTTAATGCCCACGCGCCTTTTTGGGATAAAGGAAGTATATCCATATCCTGCAATCGGTTTTTAGAAAGCATAACAGACTCTTGCCTGTGCCTACTAAATGATGGCAGTGTCATGAGAATACCTGACATTTGTACACACAGAGCATCAGCATTAGATTTGTCTTTGATATCTTCTGCTCTTGCTCCAGAATGTACATGGGTAACAAATGAAGATACATTGGGAAGTGATCATTTTACCTATTGTAATAACATTTAATGAAATGCCAACCCTCTGTGACACTGAAAAAGACACAATTCCAAAATTTAAATATAAAGAGGCCAATTGGGAAAAGTTTAAAAGTATCCTTGCTGCCAACAATACAAACAGCTTAGATTCTGATAATATTGACCAATTTTATTCCACTTTTACAAATGCCATTATTCAAGCTGTGCACTTATCAATTCCCATCATTAAATCACAAATCAAAAAAGTGTTCAGGGAACGTTTGGTGGACACCTGCTTGCGAAGAATCAGTGACTAACAAGCATTTAATGTTCAAAATATATCTAAAAATAAGACATCAGAAAACCATAAAAACAGAAACAGGCAAAAAATTATAGCAACATGGTCATATCTCAGGCAAAGCGACAATATTGGTCCTCATTTTGTTCCAGTGAGATATCAAGTCATACAGATTTTTTAAAAGTGTGGAAAAAATTTCATGAAATGAGAAAAGGTGTGACTTTACCAACTTGTCCGATTAAGCTAAAAAACAACGAATTTCCATCCAATGCAGTAAAGGCTGAGGCTTTTGCAGATATGTTCTCAGAATCCATGCATTGAAGGTCTCTCACTTAAAAGCATTAGGTACAGAAAATCTGAAGAGAACAAAAAAGAATATGAAGACCCACTTTCTAATAACACCGAATACATTAATGCCCCAATAACAATCAATGAAGTAAAAGATGTATTACATTCTCTTCCTAATAAGAAAACACCTGTTGGATTAGATGCCATATCCAATTATATGCTTAAACAAAACCATAGATATTCAAACTTTCTCTTCACAAGCTGCTGAACGCCTATCACAAACCTCTGACAACAATAACCCCTCTAAACATTACAATGATGTTCTCAGCCAACTGCTTGATGAGCATGCACCCCCCACTGACCGTTTCCTGCCTGATAGGCCATGTGCGCCATGGTACACCCATTACATCCTGGTCGCAAAGCGCAAATGCAGGCAACTAGAGCGGCAGTGGCGAAAATCAAAAACGGAAATTAATAAGCAGCTCTTTCGAAAACAAGTAAACAAAGTCAAATCTTTAATTCTTTCAGAAAAACAAAGTATTACTTTCCCC
>CM054165.1:29271334-29372520 GCA_028751875.1 Rapana venosa | reverse complement strand
AGAGATTTCATTGACAGGGCATCAAGAACTTGATAAAAGTAGTACTTAGTTGGAAATATTTCTTTTTTTTCTTGACCTTTTTAAAAATATAACTTTATGGCATTTCTTAATTTATTTGACTCTTTATGATATTTATAATTGAAAATAAACCTCTAAGATAGCATGCTTCCTCTAGCTCTTTTGCGAACCAAGGCAGGTTGACCATAAGGGTTTTATGCGGAGCATGTTATTCATAAATTTCACTAAAAGTCTTTAACCAAAACTAGATATTATGGCTAAGTCTGGATCAGTAATGTTGGATGTTTCCGGGAGCATTAAGTTTTTTTAACACTAGAAGGAAAAGCTGCTCATTCAATTTAGAAAAAGAACGATAAGTTATGGTCTTATGGCCAAGTTTGGGAATTCCTGTTCCTTTCCTTGTGAAAAAAATGTAAAGATTTTACTATCTTTACAGCAGAATTTGTCCAAATCTGATCCATAAGTAAAGTTTCTCCTGTTTTTACAGCAGAAATTATGGCTGTGTCAATGACACTTTAAAAAATCTGCCTAATACTCTAAACTATTTTGCCTTGATTCCCAGCTTGAAGAAACTTTCACTGGAAGGTAAGGGGTGAAGCTCTTTCTGAAATCAGTTAAAAGAATTGTTCAATACATTTGTTTTCTTTACAAGGAATTGCCATTGCTTTTTATTGGATGTCATCACACAATGGATTTTGTGGATATGAGTGGGCTGACAGTTATAGTGAAATGGCTGCTAAAGAAATAAACACACTGGGCCTCTCTCTTCTAACTGACCTCCCTGAGAATTCGTTGGTCCAGTGCACAGAATTTTCCGGACCGTGTCTGTGGGGTAAGTTAAACCTAGCAGAGCCCATCCCTCTCCTGAACATTGTCACTACAACAGACTTCATCATTCTGTCCAGTCTTCATCAACGTTACCATCATTTTGCTGGAGAAAAGCCATCCCCAGCTAGAACTGAGCCAATGTATCATTTAGGATTTCTTCAGCCTGAGTTTATGAAATTGTAAGAAATGTACCACTGTCACAATGCACTACGTAAATAGACTAGCCTATAGATTTGGATGAAATGCATTTAGAATCAAGAGTTGTTGGGGTTTTTGTAAATGTACTTGGATATATTGTGGTTCTAATTCATTCTTCATGCATGCTTTTTCAATGTGAATTATTTCAAGTATCAAGTTAACAGTATCTCTACATTAAAAGGAGAGAACCTCTCTTTCCCAGTACACATGCACTGTGTGCATTTGCACAAATATTGCCCATGCAGCAGTTTTTAGCACATTTCTATTTTTTTCATCATGTCAAAACTCTATTTTTGTATAGAAACTGGCAGTTTTGGGTAGGTTAATTCAATATCTTGTACTAAAAAATCCTTTTAGGCCGAATAATGTCTTTTCCATTCATTTTGAGAGTGAACATGCTAAAAATGACCACTGATGTACTTGCAACATACATAGTATTGAACAAAGCAATTACTTCATTTACACTAACCGCTAGCATGCCATTTTTTGTGTAGTAACAATCCCAATTTGCTCGAAGGTAAAGTAAAACCACTTGACTATTCAAGAGCTCAGTTGCTCCCACCCACCCCCCCCCCCCCCCCCCCCCCCCCCCCCCCCCCCCCCCACCCCACCACACACACACACACACAAACTAAGAATCCCTGGGTTCCTGAAGTCTTTGTTTCCACAAGAGTTCTGTCTTTGAAGCCAATTATAGAGTGAAACATGATCGGCTCACTGAAAGCAGGAGATGTTTGTTTAAACCGTTGTTGCCGACATACGGTGCCATGAACTGCTGCTGCTGTGCTCACAGCGGGCATTGCCCAGCGGTGGGTGACACTGAGGGAAGGGCTCTTAGAAGGTTCGTTACCCTAGAACGAGTTGCTTGTAGTGTAAAGAAAAGGTCATCAACAATTATATATATATGTTGTTCTAATTCATCCTCTTTGCATACTTCTTCACAACAAATTACCTCAAGATATTATGTATGTAACCACCCTCCCCCCCCCCCCCCCCCCCACCCACCCTCCCCCACCTTATGTAGCTCTGAAATATTATCTCTGCAGGTATTTTTCTAATTGCAACGCTTCACCAGGAAATGAGTCCTCTTTGCACTTCCCCGACTTTCTTGCTAGAAGGCACTTGTTGGCAGGAGGGGGGGGTCAAGTTGCCGATTTTGAGATTTAAATACATTATAAAACTATAGCTATTATTTTACCTTGCAATGAAGTATCAAGGCATAATTTTGTTTCGTTTTGCTTTAAAAACACATTTTTAAAAAAACAAACACCCTTGCCCTCATTCTGACCACCTATTAAGACACAAAACTTGCCAGTTTCTCTTGTTACCATGTTTCTGCAGTCTACCCTTTCACTTTGTAATAACTTTACATAAAAGCATCCCATTTTCAATCTGTTTTCTGTATTGGATAGCCTTTTTTTTTATTGCAGATTACCAACATTCGTTCAACTTTAAATTTTTTTAAATAGACCCCGGGAGCAATGCCATTCCTTACGTGGAGGAGCGTCACCATTGTGAAGTACTTCAATGATGTTTTTCCTGCATTCTTAAAGCCAGAATTTAAGAAATTTCTCCTAAAGGATAATCAGCTCAGGTTGGAGATAGTTCAGGAATCTAGTTCCAAGCCAAGCTGGTGATCAGCTTTAAGTTTTCTTGCTCTGAATGTGTTGATGTTGCTCCTCTGTGATGTAGGTCTGCAGGACTTGACTTTGATAAATGCTGGATAAAGGAGTGGAAGGGGACAAACTGATGAACATGGGGGTGATCTTTTCTTTCTTTCTTCTTTTCTTTCTTGTTGTTTTTGTTGTTCTTCTCCTTCTCAGTACGTATGCTCTGCTACACACACACACACACACACACACACACACACACACACACACACACACACACACACACACACACACACACACACACGGGACGGGATAGCCTAGTGGTTAGAATATTGCGCTCGCAATCTGACAACCCGGGTTCGATTCCTGTTCAAGGGGAAATTTTCCCCTGGAGTTAACATTAGTGCAGACTCCACTCTCCCCAAAAGTCCTTCGGATGAGACTATAAACCGAAGCTCCGTGTGCAAACGCACGCAGAACATCTTGCACACACGTAAAAATCATATTCCGCTTTTCGTAAGAGTAGGCCAATGTGTGCCGGTGGGAACAGGTGACAATTTACAAAACCGCATACACACGGGGACTGGATGTAAAAAAGCACATAAGTGCTTATTTCATTATCCTCGATATGAAAGACTAAAATTTAAAAATAAATAAAAAATAAATAAACACACACACTGCAGAACATCTTGCGCACACGTTAAAACTCGTTCCGCTTTTCGTAAGAGTAGACCATTGTGTGCCGGTGGGAACATATGACAAAATTTACAAAACTGCAAGCACGGGGACTGAATGTAAAAAAGCACAAGAATGCTTATTCCATTATCCTAAAACTAAAAGAATAAATAAATAAATAAACACACTTGCACACACTTGCACCCCCCCCCCCCCCCTCTCTCTCTCGCTCTATCTATCTATATACACACATCACACACTCTGCAGAACATCTTGCACATATATATATATATATATTCAACCTGCTTCTTTAGGGTCAGGGAAGGTAAAGCTGCGAAGGCGAGGAGACGGGCACTGCCCTCAATATACTGGCCCCGAGAGAAGTGAGGTCTCTGACACCTCACTCCCTTACGAGTTCATAGGTTATGGGACACCTAAACGTTTACTTTTTATGTACGTATACATGTTACCATGTCAGAAACTGTGGGGTTTAAGCTGGTATCTATCTCTGTACAACTAGTCAGTCTCCTTGGATGTACTAAACAGCACGGCAGGACTGTTATTTGTTTTGATGAAACGCTGGTTTGCTATCTTAGACTGTTTACAGTCAGTTAGATTTGTCGCACATAATCAATATTCTCAAGATGTTTCTCCGCATTTCTTCTCTCATAAGCTGTGTTTGAGTTTGGTGATAGAGAACTCTGAATTTTGAACACTGAAAGAATGTGTTCATAAAATGGCCGGTAACCCATACAGAAGGGGTTGCTAATCAACTCACTAAATAATGATGGAATACACGGTGAAGCTCAGCTGTCACAAACAATTGCAAACAAATCCACAGGGGGAAAAGCACAAAACAAAAAACCAAACAAACAAACCTTACAACTTTACAACAACATAATAACTCTCATCTTAAAGGCTACAACAGATATAAAGCTAAGTTTCTAATGACATTAGGATTACTACATCACAGAAGGAAAAGAGTCTTAATGCATTAGGCTGCTTGATCTATTTTGCGGGGATATATTTTGCCTAACGTCATTAAAGGCTGAACAACTTAAAGACAAACTATACTTCATCTCCTGTTGCTTTAGTACATAAGGAGCATGTTTATCAGATTCATGATGCATTCTGTATCTCAGTTTATGAGCATTTTTATCTGACACACCCAGTTTGGGTTTAGCCATTATTATTGTTTTAAAATGCATATCCATTTCAAGCTTTAAATAAGACTTGGCATCATGCAGGCTTACAAATTGTCCATAACTTCTATATCTTTCACTAGTTTGAATATGATTATTCAATCATTGCCAATGACAATCAAATCAGTCTTTGTCTTGTGACCCCGAGGGGCAAGGATAGAAGCTGGGTAGGGAAAGAGTGGAACACAGCAACCAGGCAAAAGAAGACTCAGTGGAAGACAGCAGCTTTGGTTATCACCTCTTTATTCAGCCATCTACTGCTGTGTGGGTGAATGGTCTCTCTCTCTCTCTCTCTCTCTCTCTCTCTCTCTCTCTCTCTCTCTCTCCCTCTCTCTCTCTCTCTCTCTGCTTTCCTTGGCCTGTAGCCTAGCCTGTGGCGTTCTCTCCTCCCTGCCTAGCCTCGTTCGTTCGTGTTTTAAGTCTTGCCACACATAGTGTATATGAAGACTAGCTAAAATAGGGGAGTTAAAAGGAATAAAAGATAACTGGGACCTAGCCTCCCGAACCACCCCTCTATATATCCCTGCCACGCGAACTGCAAAGACAGCGCCACCACACTGCGATCGTTTTGGACGATTTGGCCCAAGGTGAAGGAGATTTTGTGTTTTCTCATGCAGCTTCAGTGGTGATTATCTTGCTGTCCGCGTAACGAAACTAGACATATTATATATCAAAATAAACTAGAAAGTATAAGCATTAAGATGCATTATTGCATTTTGCACAAAAATCATTTGGCTGCAAACTATTAGCAATTAAAGCCTCCGACTAGATACACTTTTAACAGCTGCACACTATAACTTTCGGAAATAAAACATAAAAACTTCAACAAAACTAAATACTTTATGACTATAAAAAGAAGGATATGCACCACAGTTTGTATACATATACATATTATAAACCACAGATGTCGGTGAGAGGAGATATTCATAATTAATCAGTGTGAAAACACAGTTTCTGGTCTGCTTGCACCCAAGCAAGCTTCTTAAAGCTGTCCGTCAGATCTAAAACATAACGATCTCTAATACTACAAATTATTCATACTAACATCTTCCAATCTTATATTTATTCATAACAAAACCCAAAACATACCATACATTTATATTTTTATGTCTGCATTTGTTAGAATTTAGTTTACAATTCAAACTTGTTTACAACAAGGAATGGCGGTTAGCTAAAATTTACGACTGGCACATTGTGTACAACTTACGCCTTACAATCTAGTACTACTTAATATGAGCTGTTTTATTGATCTAAATAGAGTTTATTCCACATGTTCTTCAATGGCACAATAATTATGATTTATTAAAGATTCCTTAAATAAAAATTAGAACTGCTTTCCTAGCAGTTAATCTCTCAGTTGGCTACATACAGTAAAAAGGTAAAGGTGTCCCATAACCTATAAGGTCGTAGGGGAGCGAGGCGTCAGAGACCTCACTTCTCTAGGGCCAGCATATTGAGGGCGGCGCCCATCTCCTCTCCTCGCTGCTTTACCTTCCCTGACCCTAAAGAGGGCAGGTACCCATTTACAGCTGGGTGAACTGGGGGAACTGTACTGAAGCCAAGGCGCGTAAACGGTCACCCATCCAACTGGTAACCACGCTCGACGCTGCTTAACTTGGCTGGGGGAAAGCGAGTGCTCCGACCACTGAGCTATCCCGTCCCCATACAGTACCTATACTTATATGATGCAATAGACGAAAAATATTGATTTACAACAAAATAGAGAACTCTCATTGTGGTTGAAATGAATCGAGTCAAGATCAATATTTCAACAATCATATCCATGAATGTGAGCAAACAATATGACTTAATAAAGTTATTATTATTGATTTTCTTTGCTAGATCAGACCAACGCTCACATTTAAGGGAGATAACTCGGGCCGTATTATTGAAGGACTAAAAGAATTATTTAGACAACATTCAGAATATTGGAAAATAAACTTATTTAGATAATATACTAAATATAAAAATATAAATATATCCTAAGCATAATAATGACAGTTTACATAGAGAGTTGAGAAAACTGAATCTATATTGACCACAAGGCTAGTATCGGTTTGGCTGTTTGAATCTAAGTTATGTGTAGCCGTGGGACAAGGCTAGTATTGGTTTCGCTCTTTGAATCTAAGTTAAGTGTAGCCGTGTGTCTACCCGGCTACAGTCTAAAAACAGCAATAAACACCTTTAGATTTCCAGCACCTTGATTCAACCAGACATATCCAAAACGGTATCTAGATAAGCAAATGCGTATTTGTGTGGCGCACCTTTTCTTTCCCTTAGCAACTAAACCAAAAAGCATTCTATAAGATTGAATTGTAAGCCTGTGCTCTTCCCTGATCAAAATGTTAATGAAATAACTAATAATCTTACAGCAGAATTAATTGAAAGAGGATGTCTGTTTGTTTCACTGTGTACAAAACCGTTTGGGGTTTATCTATTCTTAATATAAATATGCTTCAAAGCAAATAGATGCCCTGACTCATTTTGTGTTGCTGCAGTATCCAATACCCACATCTCAGAACCTTATAAGGCAAGAGAGAGAGAGAGAGAGAGAGAGAGAGAGAGAGACAATGACAAATTATTTTATTTTGAGGATAATGAATAAGCACCCATGTGCTTTTTTACATCCAGTCCCCGCCCTTAAGGATATATATGATAATAAAATAAAATAAAGCCTGTAGCACAATACACTTACACAGCTTACGGAAAAAATATCTACACAAAAATCCCCATAAAAATCACCGAAGAGAGAGAGAGAAAAAAAAAAGTAGCAACAAGTAAGAAAGAAAGCAGAACAGAAAACACAGAAACAACCGAAAAAAATAGCAAGAACCAAGAGCAAAACAAAAACGGCAACAACAAGGGGAGAGGGAACAACCGAATAGTCCCCCCTCAAAAAAGCAACAACAACCCCAAACCCAAACCAAAACAGAACCAAACAAAGCAAAACCTCTATAAAAATAAAGGAGAACAAACCACGTAAATAGTTTCATTTTGGCTAACAGAAAGAAACGTCAAAAGTTCTTTGTGCTTTTATGGGAGGCAACAGTAATAGTAAACTACATGAAACAAATATTGTAGAAGCAATTTGCATCCCCATGCACACGTACACACACACACACACACACACACACACACACACACACACACACACACACACACACGCACGCACACACACACACACACACACACACACACACACACATACTCACACACGCGCGCGCGCGCGCGCACTCACACCATGCATCAATGTCAACATAAAATCTTTATGAATATCATGTATAGTCATAGAGAAGGACATCTGCATTTTGGAATTAGCTATACATAATTGGTACGCTCAAAACAAGATATCAAAATAAAACATTCACTGAATCTCAAATACAGTCAATTTAGGGAGTAGAACTGAAATATTAAATCTGAATAAAGCATTCAACGGGATACTAATTGTAAATACGATGATTAAATCTATCAGCAAATAATAAAAGGAGAGAGAGAGAGAGAGAGAGAGAGAGAGAGAGAGAGAGAGAGAGAGAGAGAGAGAGAGAGAGAGAGAGAGAGAGAGAGAGAACTCGGAACTAGGAACATTTAATGTACCAGGCCATATGCCCATGACATGAGATTCAGAACATCTTGAAGCAAAACAAGCTAAAGCAAAACACTTCACATTAAATTTGTCAACAATTTCAAGGTTGCATGTAAAGATCAGTCTAATGTGCACTCTCTCTCTCTCCCTCTCTCTCTCCCATGCGCACACACACTCACACACATACTCACACACATACTCATACACACGCATGCATGCACACACACGCTCGTACACGCACACACTTTCACACCTATAATTATATACAAACACATGTACATGCATGCACACACACCATACACACATGCCCTTACAAATGCAAATAAGCTAATTCTCATTAATATACAAATGGCATACCAGAAATGAATAATCAAGATCTTCCACGGTTTCAAAACAATAAACATGTTGGTTGATTTAAGAAGTCTGTCATGGTTTTTCTGTTTCATTTCGCCTCTTTTGAAAAGCTTCGAATATATACCATGCAAGTGCTTTAGAATGTTTTTCACTGGCCATCAGAAGAGTCGCTGCGAGAGAGAGAGAGAGAGAGAGAGAGAGAGAGAGAGAGAGAGAGAGAGAGAGAGAGAGAGAGAGAGAGAGAGAGAGAGAGAGAGAGAGAGAGAGCACAGTGCATTTTAAATCCATATGATATTGAATATAGTTTTCAATTCATCAACACTATCACCATTAGAAATCACTGTGATTTAACATTGTACATGTTAAGATCGTCCTAGAGACATTATAAAGAAGTAGGATAGTGGAAAAATCATTTTAGAAGTCATTTTTCAATAACACAATAGCATATACAAGTAAAACACTCACACTTAAACACACAGAGAGAGAGGGGGGGGAGAGAGAGAGGATAATTTGGTATAATGCAAGGGAGGATATATTTACTTTGTTTCCAACAGATCAATTGTGGATTTTTATTTTTGATGCATCAAGTGGATGAAAAAATGACTTTTGAAGATTGTTAATGGTTGGTGTTGTCTAAATGAGTCAGGAAGGGAGTTCCACAGCACAGGGCCTGAGTAAAGTAAGCTAGATTTGAACAAATCTATTCTTGGGATTGGGACACATGGCTTTTCAGTATTTCTGGAATGATTCATTGGGAACTTGTCTTTTAAGGATGAGGGAAAAGTTCCTGTCATTATCTTAAACATTATGATGCCTTTGTTAAATCTTAGTCTTTGGTGTAGGGGAAGAATATTTAACTGAGTATAATCCACTTCTAGTAAGGTAGTCTTCTTCAGAAGAACCAGTTTAAGAGCACGTTTATACAGACTTAATAATGGTTTCATAGTCTTTGCACTAGCAGAATCTCACAGGGTTGAAGCATAATCTATTGAGGATTGTATATAAGCTTGAAAGAAGAGAGAGACTGAGAGAGAGAGAGAGAGAGAGAAGAGAGAGAGAGAGAGAGAGAGAGAGAGAGAGAGAGAGGAGAGAGAGAGAGAGAGAGAGAGAGAGAGAGAGAGAGAGAGAACAACGAACAATAAACAAGGAGCACGATTGATTCTCTAGGCCTCCAGCTCATTGAATGCTTTACTTGTTTGTGGTGACGGTTGTACCGCTACTTTGGTTAACTAATTTTACACTTTTTTTTTTACCAACACGGTATCACCCAAGAAACGAAGGGCTGAGTGTTTGTGTGTTTTCTGTGTGTGTGTGTGTGTGTGTGTGTGTGTGTGTTGTGTGTGTGAGTAAGTAAGTAAGTCTTCAATTTTAACGTCTTTCCACTTAAAGTGATACCAGACAACCCTAGAATAGGAGACTGAATACGAGAGAGAGAGAGAGAGAGAGAGAGAGAGAGAGAGAGAGAGAGAGAGAGAGAGAGAGAGAGAGAGAGAGGAGGAGGAGGAGGACAGAGAGAGGGAAGGAAGAGAGAGGGGGGGAGAGATCTACTTTGTGTGAGTGCATGTGCGTGTGTGTGTGACCCTGCATGCATGCGTGTGCGTGTGTGCGGGGATGTGAGTGTGCGTGCGTGCGTGCGTGCGTGGGCCCGCGCGTGTGCGTTTGCGCGTGTGTGTGTTCGCGCACACGTGTGTGTGTGCGTGTATGCGTATGTGCCCGTGTATGCATGTGCGTGTGTGTGTGTGTGTGTGTGTAGTGTGTGTGTGTGTGTGTGTGTGTGTGTGGTGTGTGTGTGTGTGTGTGGTGAGTGATCGCCACAGCACCTACATGTGCCAGGTGCTTCTGGTGTGTGTCAGTTACAAGTTGTTAGTTATCTCAGCACATGTGTGCCGTGGGCATCTTCTTGTAGTTACATGTGTGTGGTTGTGCACACACTGCGTGTATGAGTGTGTGGTGCGCGCACGTATGTGTGGTATAGGTATGCGTACATGTATTTATGCCATTTTGTGTGTGTGTATGTTTGTCTGCTTGTGTGTGATTGTGTGTTGCACGTGCGCTCATGTGTGTGTGTGCTTATTTATTTTGCTTATTCTTTTATTTCAAGGATAATGGAATAAGTACTCATGTGCTTTTTTAAAAATCTAATTCCCGTGTATATGCAGTTTTGTAAATTTTGTCATCCGTTTTGTGTGTGTGTGTTTTCTTTCTGCTTTTTCTTGGGGTGTTGCTTTGATGTCAAAGTGTAGGCCTGTGTGCAATTTGTTCTTTTTTACACAACACAGAATTGATAAGTAGATAAACATTTGATCACAACAATTTCTTAACAGGATCAGAAAATGCTTTTTGTATAGTATCAGAAACATCAGTGAGGTATCTTTTTGTCTGATGACAGTGTAGGATACTGACAAGACATCTGTTTTCTACTGTGTTCTCGGGGCTATAATTCTGAGCTGTACTGGAATTGGTTCATGAACAAACCTTCAGCTGTAGCAAGGCTACCACTAAAAGCTGATGAAACAGTAGACTGTGTACGTGCTGTAACGCCTGACCAGCAGGAGTGTTTCTAGAGAAGTCAGATAGCTGACACCAATGACTGCCCCAGACTCTTTCCCCACGCTCTCCATCACCCTGCCTCTCACGCTGCTGGCCTCGCGCGGTAGTCCCTAAGGTGTGTTTATTTATGGCCTCGTTCTGCCAACAGGTTCAATGCCGCAGCCCCCAAAAAGGTTAGTCTGCATGCAGACATTGTTTATATAATATAAACAGCTGCTTTTTTAGAGAGAGAGAGAGAGAGAGAGAGAGAAAGAGTTAGAAATGTCTGTTGTTTGTGATTGTGTTTCTGCCTGCACCCCTCCTCTTTATCTTCATGTCTGCTTGAACTGCTGTCACATCAACCAGTATGAAAGAAAGTACATGGAGTTTGGAGTCAAAAGAAAGCTTGTTTAAAGCTCATTTTAAAGAGTGCTTTGCTTGTCGTTTGACAATTCACTGTGCAAGAGGATGTGTGAAAGACACAAGAGTAATTTACAGATGAACACAGCTACAGTGGCAAGCGGGTAGTGCCGCCTTTCCTTTTGCCCCGTTTATTTATATCCACGTGCTGCCAGCTGTGGGTCATGAACTTTGGCTGGGGAACTAAACGGAGGCATTGAGAAGCAGTGAATTCAAACCATACATGGCAAAACAAAAGGAAAGCTAAAACAAAAGGAGAGAGAGAGAGAGAGAGAGAGAGAAGAGAGAGAGAGAGAGAGAGAGAGAGAGAGAGAACAATGAACAATGAACAATGAACAATGAACAATAAACAAGGAGCGCGATTGATTCTGTAGGCCTCCAGCTCATTGAATGAGATCAAATGATACATAGCAAAACAAACCAAAACAAAAGGAAGCTAAAACAAAAGAATGAGACACAAACAGGAGAGAGAGAGAGAGAGAGAGAGAGAGAGAGAGAGAGAGAGAGAGAGAGAGAGACAGACAGACAGACAGACAGACAGACAGACAGACAGAACAGAGATCTTTTCGATGAGGAGACAATACATAGACAGACAGATGCACAGGCAAACAAATAGACAGACAGACAGATAGATCAACAGATAGATAGATAGATAGATAGATAGATAGATAGATAGATAGATAGATAGATAGATAGATAGATAGATAGTAGATAGGTAGATAGTAGATAGAAAGATAGATAGTAGATAGATGAACAGATAGATAGATAGTAGATAGAAAGATAGATAGTAGATAGATAGATGAACAGATAGATGGGTGGACGGATGGATGGATGGATGGATAGATAGATAACTTAATAAGCAGTTGAATAAATGGAAACATGGATGAATGGATGGATCAGTGGATACCTACCTACATACTTACCTACCTACCTATTTATATACATACATATACACATACATACATTCATTCATACATACATACATACATACATACAAACATACAGACAGACAGACAGACAGACATACACACATACATACATACATACATACATACATACATACATACATACATACATACATACGTGCATGCATACATACAGATACACAGATATGCATGCATGCATACATACATACATAAATATATACACACACACACAAACATACATACATACCAACAAACATACCTACATACATACCTACATACGTACGTACATACAGACAGACAGACAGACAGACAAGCATGCATGCATACATACATACACACACACATATATACACACACACACAAACATACATACATACCAACAAACATACCTACATACATACCTACATACATACATACGTACGTACGTACATACGTACATACCTACGTATGCACCTACGTACGAATATATGTATTCATGTGTATGTGTGTGTATATATGTGTGTATGTATGCATTAATGTCTGTCTATCTGTCTTTCATACGTACATACGTAGACAAAGACATACATATTTTTATACGGAATAAAGAAAAGCAAATAAAAGCAGCAAGAACTAAACACTTAATCAGTATGTGCCAATAGTGTTTCTACGTCTATATATTCAGAACATATGTGGTTCTTTGGTTTATTCACTGTAGTGATATTGGAGGCAAAACTTCAACCTTCTTCTTCTTCTTCTTCTTCTCCTTCTTCTCCTTCTTCTTCTTCTTCTCCTTCTTCTTCTTCTTCTCCTTCTTCGTCCAATGGTCAGGCAGCTCCTTTGCTGTCTGTCATATGAGCGAAAATGCCTTGCGCTGCCGTTAAGCGCCTAAGAAGTCAGGCCCAGCGCATCTAACTTTGGCGGAGAAACTGTTATCTTTTAAGTCTTTCTGGGGGGAAAAGGGGGCAGGAGAATAGACTAAGAAGGCAAGGAGATGGACAAGAAGGAGGAGGAGGAGACAGGAAGAAAAGGAACAAGGCAGAAAGAAAGAGAGGGATGGAAAACAGGGAATTCCTGGCACAGAATTTCCAGAAGGTAAGGATGTTATTTTTACTGACACCCTCCCTGTTTATCCTGGCACCTCACCGGGAAACTCTTACTACAGAAAATAATGACAGAAATCCATTTTCAATTTGTTTTTGCTGCCTCATCTTCTATAACACCCCCGTCCTGTTGCTCCCACGCCGCTCATTTCAATCCCCAGCCCTCAGCCATACCCTAAATTCGTTGTTTCATCCTCAGGGTCGAAGGTCTATAGGGAGCCCACCAATGTCAGGCTGCCGTGGGGCCGCCATCTAGAGGGGCCCTGCACTGCTTCTGGGTCACTTTGGTGGTGTTCAGTGGTGCCTGTTCTAAGATAACATACACGGGACATCACCTACTAAGCCGCCTACTAACGACAGTTACAGAGCCAGACTGAGTGAGTTACCCACCCGAGGCACATCAGTGTATGGAGAAACCGAATCTGAGATCACCATGAGACCAGAGCAACTCGACGGAATCAGAGGCAATTTTTTGACTGAATGATTCTTAATGATAATGAGGATGATGTAATGATGTTGCTGTGGAAGTGCATATACTTCGAGACTACTTGACATGGTTGTACTCTACATTACTATCATAATAATATCCCGGTCCGAGAGATACAGACACCTGCAGTGTTGGTCAGGTAATTTGATTAAAACTCTCAAACTCGCATCCTTTATGTGGATGAAGCTCGATTGTGTGGTCCCAGTCTTCCCACTGAGCCCACAGCACACTTACTCTGGGTAGGAGCCGGCCAGAGTTTAAAAAATCCCAATGACTCTTATGAGACTTGAACCCGCGATGTTCCAGTCCGAAATCCAAGGTGCTAACCACTGCGCCATGGCGGCTGGTCTTATATTTTCAATCTCGTTCTTTTATTTAGAAACTGGAATTAGAATACAAATCTTGAGAAAACAACCAATATCGTCACAGACTGGTAGTGTGTGTCTGCGTGAATGTGTATGAAGACGTGTTCGCATTCACCCACGCGCCAGCAAACGTGACATCATACCAGATCTTAAGGGCAAAAAGTAAATAGTATTCAGGTATTCCCTGATCCCCTCCCCACCCCCCAAACCCCACCCCCCTCCCACCCACCACCAGTTTCCCCCAAATCAAGAACTTTTCAAATCACCAAAAACAAAACATTTCATATTACCAAACAATCAGGTTTCAAGCAACAAAATGACGATTCACTCCCAAAAATCACTCGCATGACCATTACACTAGAACAGTAGTACAATGTTCTGTTGACGTAAATTCTTGTTTTCTCTTTTTGGTCGAACCTGTACTCTCCACCAAAGAACCTGGTGATCTGACAGCATTCCACTTCCTATAATTAAATACAATGAAGCAAGACTTACCCTGTAAGATGGAGCTCTTTGTAAATTCTTGCAAATTAATAGTAGACCAGGCGGGACATGAGAAACAGCATGCAGCCTAGTGTCAGTTGGTAGGGCTTGAGAGAACACTGCCTCATACTATAACAGGACCATCATGTATTTTATAAACGTTGTTATCAGTATTATCGTTTTCATTGGGTGGGATGTCTTACTGTTGCACGGTGTGCAAAAAACACTGTTGGAAATTCTTGATTTAAAAAAAAATTCCATGGAGTGGTATTGGTTTCGTTGCATAGTATGCATTTTCATATTACTTGCATGGTATGCATGCAGACCATTGCACCGGTGGGCATGTGCACTCTGTTCTGGTCTACAATAAATTCACAAGAATTTACAAACAGCTTCAACTTACGAGAAAAGTCTTGCTTTAATGTATTAAATTCTTGCTTATTTCATGTATACCTCCACTACAGGCTCATGAGATTTGAGAACCCCAGTGTTCTCGAGACAAATACATCCACCACATGTAAATAAGAAAACATGTCCTACATTATTTCCGTGTTGGGAAGTGCTCCATGATGTCCCATGGTCAGTGTTTGTCCCGCATTCTTATTATAAAACTTTGCAAATGTGGAGACATTTGGCCATCCACTGCTTTCATGATTATCCAGACTGGATCAGACTCCTCTCCAGCCTGCACTTCCTGATCCCCAGTTCTCTGGCACTCATCTTCTTTCCTTGCATCTAACAAGCGAGAAAGAAATTATGACAATTCTTAAAGAAATCACTATAAAAATCATGCGATCTCGATCCCATACCTGCTTCCCTTTTTGCACAATGCCTACCACAACTTATAACCGCTATCACGAAAATAGTAATCTCTTGTTTCAGGAAATACTCCATCAGCTCTCAAAACTGCTATAGTCACACCTTTACTAAAAAAAAATGTATAAAGCATGATCTTGACCCTAACAATCTGAAGAATTATAGACTGTTTCCAACCTACCTTTTATCTCTAAAATCCTTGAAAAAGTAGTTCTAAAACAGCTCAACAACCACCTCCTCTCTAACAGTCTTCTTCATGCATTACAATCTGCCTATCGCATCAACCACAGCACTAAAACTACCCTAGCCCACACCTTAAACACGCTTCTACTCACTTCTGACTCGGGGAAATCTCACTCCTTATTCTACTCGACTTATCAGCAACTTTCAACACTATAGACTACTCAATTCTTCTCTCCCGTCTTCAAAAAACGTTGGGTGTTACTGGCACAGCCCTCACCTTGTTTAGTAGTTCATACCTTACGGGCGGATTCCAGACAGTTGCAGTAAAAAGATTCAATCAATACCTGCCAAAATGGAATGCCGAATCCCACAGGGATCAGTTCTGAACCCTGTTCATTTCACTCTCTACGCTGTGCCACTGTCACATATAACAAACCGTCATCAAATCAACCATCATTTTTACGCTTACCATGTTTGTAATATCTAAGTTTAAACTATTGTTTGTTTTGGTTGCATGGCTGTGTAAGAATAGGTTGAATGCAAGCGCTTTGATTTATCTTTGGAAGATATAACGCTATAAATTCCATTTATTATTATTATTATTATTATTATTATTATTATTATTATTATTATTATTATTATTATTATTGTTGTTGTTGTTGTTCTTCTTCTTCTTCTTCTTCTTGTTATTATTATCATCATCATTATCATTATTATTATTATTATTATTATTATTGGGGCATCTGCAAGTTTTGTTGCCAAAGTACTGGCTGACCTCGTATACGTACTGTGTGCTGTGAAGCATGTTATGTCTATGCCTGCCCTCTCCATTGTCCACTTTAGCTAGCAAATGGTGTCACCAGTAGCTCCTCTGTGTGGTGCTTAGAGAGTGATAAACAAATGTCAGGTGGAAGGAATTCTGAGCCCTCAGTTCTGTGCTCTATCTCAGGTATTCTTTTACAGTGTGAACTATACACAAAGTCTCCTTTTCCACAAAAGCCATGAGTTCAATGGTGACTGATGGGCTCCTCTCCTTGATTGTTTTAATAAACTATTTACATAAAATACACATTTTTTCCTCGTTAGCAGCATATTATCGATGTCAAGTGCAGTAACAGTTTGACATCTGCGACCCGACAGTAGCATAATTAACATGTATCACTGTCAGTTCCTTGAACATCAGTTTTTCCACAGGAATCCACGTTTCTAGCACAATATTTACATCCCAAGTTTGGTGATACTTTGGTAGTGGTGGTTTTCTTTCAAAAACACCCTTCATAAATCTTTTTACAAGTTCATGTTGACCAAACGTTGCCCCTTCATAGTTGAAGAGAAAACAACTTAAGGTAGAACGAGCGGTGCCCACAGTGCTATAATAATATCCCTCTTTCAACAGAGATACCAGAAAATTTACAGCTGTGGCTAGAGGCAGTGAAACTGAATCCACTTATTGCTTACACGTGTACCTCTTCCACTTTCGTATGTACACATCACACATCTGTTTTGTTGCGGGTCACCATGAGGACATGAGAATACTGGTAGTGTCCTCAGAAAAAACTTGTGTTCTGAATCTATCCCTGACACTTTGCAGACTAACAAAGTCAAGCTTTTCCTTAGTGGGTGTTTCATCTCCTTTTGACTTGGTTGTGTCGTAGAGGTTTCTGCTGACAAGAGACGGGCCTGGTGTGAGAATTTTCATCTAGTGCTGGCCAAAAATGGTTAGGCTGTACCAGCGACTAAAAAACTGACAGGATAACATAGATTCCCACAACCTAACTACTGTTGAAGAACATTCCTTAATCAGATATAACTTGTTTCTTCCAAAAATAGAAGCAAAGACTCGAGTGGACAATTCATCATTGACAAACACCTAGCACAATTCCGTTCAATATTATATTATAGTTATATTATATTATATTTATTAATTATATTTATTATATTATATTAATATACCATTTAAGTCACGGAGATTTCTCTGGTGAAATTCGGGCTGCTATCCCAGGGAGAGCGCTTCCCACAAGAGAGCGCACCTTTTTTTATTTCTTTTTTCTTCTTTTTGGTCTGCAACGTAATAATGTTTCCTATCAGAGTGGCTTTTTTTAAATAATTTTCCAGGTCAACTCTTCTTGTTGCCGTGGGTTCTTTACGTGCGCTAAAGTTTTGTGTATCCACAACGGGACCTCGGTTTACGTTCATCCGAAAGATTAGCGCCAAGACCACACTCATGTTTTTAAATGGATGGGGAAAAATTTCGGGCCCAAACGGATACGAACCACCACACAATCCCGACCGGACTTTTCGCATTCTAACAGGCGTTACCTTAGACCACGATTCACCAGACCATACACAAGAACGCTCGCACTAATTAAACCATGTGCAACAAACATCCCTGTTCAACAAACCTTCCTGACTGTCTGTGGTGTGTTCTCACTTTGCAAGTTTTAAAAGGAGAAAATAACAATCTCAGCAGGAGAATGATTCAGATCGGGGCAATATCAAACTTACATAATTACCTTTTCCTCTATCTGAGTTAAACTTAGAACTGCTCCGAAAAGTATTTAGAGTAAGGGAGGAAAACCAGGAAAAAAACCAGAGGTGGGCACATATCCCTTAATGTCGATACCTATAGAATTCCACTCAAACATTGCTTACTGGTAAGTTCTAATGTCCTTTCCGGTAGTTTCCCGAAACTACTAGATGACATACACGTGACATAGTGGACATACCATTTACACTACAGTGATATGTGAGACTTTGAAATATAAATAATATGAAATTTTGAAGGCACTCTACTGTAAAAAACAAATCAAAGTGCTTGCATCAACCTATTCCTTACAAATTCAACTCAATCTGTTTTACCTAATCAAATTATACACAACACACATAACGTCACACACCATAGTACACACGCATCACACACACGACGACAACACCAACACATGAATAGAAATAATTTTGATGGGTAACGGGGATTTGGGTTGAGGGCAGGCACTGATTATGAGTTGAAACAGACAGGGAAACAATCTAGTTGGAAACAAGGTATGTCTTGGGTTGGATTTTAAAGTGTCATCAGTGGCTTTTGGAAAGGAGTCTGGAGGTCATTTCAGAGCAATGGACAGAAATAGAGAAAGAGTGCAACCACCAAGGGTAACTATTTGAATCTAGGTCGTTTGTACAGCTAGTGTATCTGCAGCGCAGCGGAGGAACGAAAGGCTGTACACTGAAGACATTCACAGAGGCGGAGGGTGCTTATCTGTGAGCATGTAACAAGGTACTGACCTTGTACTTTACTCTCGTGGACAGCAACCATGGAAGAGACGGCAAGAGAGAGTAAATGTAGCTGCTAACCCATGGCCACAGTCCTACAGTTCACACCTACAGCACAGAGCACACATGAGGTTACTGAGCACTGGACCATGTGACACGGTATCATCAAGAGTACCCACAGCCATAAGTGGGGGCTGGAAGAGGAAAAGCGGTGATAGGCGGGGGGGCAAGCGTCACAATGACTAGTGTGAGCCGTTCTAGGGCTCCCAGGATTGCTATGGCATGGAATGAGGCTGGAGTTGAGACAGTATGATCACTTAGGGTTGACAAGAAAACAGTGCCTAAAGTTTTTGCTGTCACCACAACACACAACGTGACCACTACGCACACTTGCACTGACTCTCTCTCACACCACAACACACACACACATGCCTGCACAAACACACACGCGCGCACACAACAACAACACGTGACGTATACATCACACATACACACACAGACACACACACAACACACTGGCAGTATTTCTTTATCATAAGCTTTCCTAACACAGACACAGATAGTCAGCACATGGCAGACTAAGTCCACAATGAAACAGGATTCACTTCAGCACGCCTGTGCAGTTGAACTATGGCAGACAAATGGACGTAGACAATTGATTCAGTAGGGGAGACGGAAACAGGATTTTTGTCACCGAAATAACCAGATCCATAGACAATTCATAGATTACATGCTGAACCACAACCCGGTATAAATTGAGGCTTTTGGAAGATGCTGCCATCTTCTATGACGTCTTATATGTCTCTATGACGTATAGTATAGCGTCTATATGATATTAAATTTTTCTTAGAGCGTAGACAGGTCTTAACTAGGCTGAGGTTGGAGAGAGATGAGGAGAGAGAGGAACCGACAGACAGAAGAGACAGACGAGAACTGAGAACGTTTATTCTTAAGTGGGGCCCTAGAATGAGTCGAACAAAGCAAAATTATCAAAACAAAGCAAAGGACAAAACTGCTAAATTTTATGGTGACCATCACATTGAGATAAATAACCTACCTTAACAGTCCGTAATGAAACAGATATCGTTGGGTGCTATCCGCATACTTTCAAAGAATTGAAAAGAATAGAACTTCCATTGCTAAATGGAAGAAGCAGAACTGTAACTATAGTAACCGTTTTTTGTTTGGTTTTTTGGCAAAGGCAGATTTTTAAGGAAAAGTGAAAAATGGAAACTTGGTGACAGTGTGTTAGAAGAGGTAAATGAATACAATTACATACGATTTGTGTTTACAACAAAAATGAGTGTAAACAGAGGTGTTACTGCTCTTGCAGTGAAAGGAAGAAATGCATGCATTAAATGTGTGAAACATATATCAAAGTTAAACACATATTTCAGGATTGCTTGTTTTGAATGTTTTCTGTCAAGGTACTGCCAATTCTTTTGTATGGTTCTGAGATGTGAGGACTCCATAGACTAAAGATATTTAAAAGATACACACCTTTACCTGTAAACATTTCTCAAACATATTACTCAAGCTACCAAATAAGTTTGGTTATGGAGAAGTAGAAGGCTACCCTTTATACATAAAAAATGCAGTCAGGTGTATTGGTTACTGGACTAGACTGTTAAAAATGGACATGAATAGACTACTCAAGCAAGCATAGTTAATGTTCATAGATGAGCATGGTAACACGTGTTGGGTAACATAACTTAAAAACGTTACATTGAATTCTCTTTCTGGCCAGCTTGCTCTTTCCATCACTGGCATTGGTGGAAGGGATGAGTGGGGAGGTTGAAGCACAGTTACTTCCCTTCTTTTTCCTAACTAAATGTTCGGCTCTGTGAATCCATGGTGAGGGGGGGAGAGGGTAAGGGGGGGTAATCTGTCACAGCAAAAAAGCCAGAATCACAATAACTTTGGAGTCCACATACCGGGCATTGGATGTTAGGTAACAATGTGCCAGAGTGAACATGTGCAGCATCAAGAACTGTCAAGGTCACGGCAATTGTCAATGAGTTTGGTTTCAAATGGTTTCTCCCAGACTAATGCAAGTCTTACATGCCAGATCCTGTCACCACCCACTTTCACGTCTAAAAAAAAAAGTGGTCAGTGTATTTCTCCTCCTGGCAAACTGTTTCTCTGATGTGATGGATAAGTTGGACTAGTTGGTCAGCAAAACATCCTCCTTTCCAAAGTCAGACATGATTATGGGAAGTGATATCACCTTTCTTTGCCATAATGTCGCAGGCATTTTGTGTCATTTTCCCAACCTGTTGAATACATGAAAAATGAGAGCAACTGGTCAGCAGCTTGATGATAATGACCGAAGTTGTATTTCTTTTAGCACTGGTACTATGACATACTGCTTCAAGATCTAGATATTAAGAAGAAGTGTGACATTAAACCATGATTTTTTCTTGGAAAAATAGATAAAGTAGCCTTTTCAAATCAACCATTATCCCCAAGTATCTTTCTTTGCCACCGTTGCAAGGTCATGTTAGTTGTAAGAGATCCACATTCTGTTAACAGTTCTTAGTATGCATTGCCAACTGGTCATCAAGATATTGTTAACTAAGTGAAGATGCCACAACCTGTTTATAATCATACAGTGTATGTAGGAATATGCCATTTCTATTGATAAACTCATATATCATTCAACAGTGGGGAGCTTGTTATGATTTTTGCTTTCATGGTTTGAAGTTTCTTGGGAGTGAGTTCAGGGGTTTACTTTATTCATTTGTAATATCTTGTTACCATTATCATTTTTTTAAGGATTGCTTTCTAATTTAAAAAAGGCTCTCTCAGACATCCACTAAGTTTGACTGTTGAGCTGAGTTGTCAGGGTTCATTTCAAAACTGTGTGTCAAAGTCTTAACCACTAATGTTTCATCTTCTTTGGGATGTCACACTCTCATGATTGCAACAAAAATGGTGATTTGAAATGATTCAATCCAATCCAGTCTGGTTGTTTATAGTCCCGCTGACCACAAAGACCACATTGAGGATGTCACTTTGTAACATTTAAAATCTACAACTATATACAGATTAAAACGGGGTATAAAATCAACTCTACAGCCGTTCCTTGTATCAATGCCCTGGCTAACTATAAGGGTCAACTCAGGACAGTCGCTGCGTTGTGGGAGAAACAACATGAACTGCAGATAAAATTAGATAAAACCAAAACTAGATTCCTTAAAACAACCTTGTTCTTTGTGACTAGCTATGACATCTTTACCCATATCACACTGAAACAGCCATATTTTCTTAGAAGTAAAAAATGTTGTCTTGTTGAACATCCCAAAAAGGAAACTTTTGGGATTCTGCAGTAACATGCTTATGCCTAACATCCTTAGACATCTCAGCACTCCAGAAGCAGATGCTTGATGGTTACTCACACATCACGAGTCACACAGCATGGGGTTCCCTTGCCTTTAAGACAATGAACATGAGTGATATGAGAATGACCCGTGTGTATCCTGGTGGGCCTTGTTGCTTCCCTTCAGTTTTTGGCACACACAGGAGTACTTCTTTCAGGTAGTGTGAATCTGGAAAAGTTTGTTGTCCGTCTGAACATACCAATCCTCTTGCCAGAGGGACGAGGGAGTGTACTGTTTGCTGTTAGGTTTCAGATCTCTGTATGGCACGGTAGACTTTGAGATCCCCTTCCCAATGGCACATTTTGCAAGTCGGTCAACAATTTTGCCCTTGTGGTCTGTGATCCAGATAAAATCAATATCACACCCATCTGGTTTCAAGAAAGTGTACAGTTTGTAGAAATGATTGAGTAGCAGAGTCTCCACAAACTCTCATGTGGGAAATTGATGGCCAATGTCTCCTACATCTCATGTAAGAGGTATAGGGGGCTCTGGAGAGAGATAGTACCTTTTTTAAAGCTGGTTTAAATAGATTTTTATTCAGAAAACATGAATATTATACATACATATATTGAGAGCAATAACAAGCAAATAGCGTATGGCATACTTGAAACATTACATTTTACTCATTTAAATCGGCAGCTAATGAGCATTAGTTATCAACGTAGCATGAAGGTAGTGTTTTCCGTACACCATTTTAGATCATACATTTGAGAACAAGCTCCCCCCAAGCTGCAACCATGCTCATACAGAAAGAAGGCAAAGAAAAAGAAAAAAATACAAAATCCACCTACAACAACAACACCACTAACAAAAAATCAAGAACTGAAAAGAACTCCCCAAAAATCAAACATTTGTGAGGGGAGAAAAACACAGCTTGAGGTACCTTTGTTATCTTCGCTGCTGCTTCTTAATAGAAGGACGGGCGCACTGGTTCTCCTCCACCATCCAACTCTCACATGCTGGCTCCAAGCGCCATACCCCGGGACCTCGCCTCAGCAGGCGTGCCAAACCATGTGAGGGGGTGATGTTAACACTGCATCACTGGGCGTGACTTCAAGAAGAAGACTAACCGCCAAGGTGGACAAGTTCCAAGATGAACTTAACGGCTATGTGTTCGAGACCAGGGCGAGCCACCAAGTAGGAGGAATTCGGCTGTGGTCTGGCATGGGGAGGGATGGGCTCCGCCATGCAACATTGCCCAAGACACGCCAATGAAAATGTCAACTACAAGAAGAATCATACTATACTACTGGCGATCCAACTAAGACCATTCGTGCCAGAAACAATATCATCATTGGCACATGGAATATTAGAACCTTAAGAGAGGCAGGAAAACTGGGAGAGCTGGAACATGAAATGAGGAGATATCAGTGGAACATCCTTGGCATAAGCGAAATGAGATGGAAAAACTTTAGGGAAATAAAAATGCAGGAAAGTCATAAACTTTACTATAGTGGCAGAGAAGACCGGCATGAACATGGAGTGGGAATCCTCGTACACAAAGAAACTGCAAATGCCGTCATGGGATGCCATCCCATCTCAAGCTGACTCATGTCAATACGACTCAAAGCATCACCCTTCAACATTACAATCATACAGGCATATGCTCCAACAACAGACCATGATGATGAAGAAGTTGAAGAATTCTACAGCCATCTTCAAGAAGTTATTGATGATACACCAAAGAAAGACATCTTGATAGTTCAAGGAGACTGGAATGCGATGGTATGGAAAGATGAAGACTGGAAAGGCACTTGTGGGCGATACTGTAACAACAGCATCAACAACAGAGGTTTAAGACTATTAGAATTTGCCAGGTGCAATGATCTTAAACTCACAAACACCTTTGGAGTGCACAAAGCGTCTAGGAGATGGACATGGCACAGCCCAGGGGGAGAATACCACAACCAGATAGATTATATCTTGGTACAACGCCATTTCCAGACAAGCGTAAACATCACCAAAACCAGAAGCTTTCCAGGTGCAGACATTGCCAGCAACCATGAGCTAGTAATGATGACATTCTCAGTACGCTTAAAGAAGAACAGAAAACAGGGAAGCTTCCAAATGAAGTTCAGTTTAGATAAGCTGAAGGACCCAATCATATTAGGATCATTCCAAGCAAACATTGGCGGGAAATGTGTACCCCCTCTTGGCACTGGAAGAAGACATTGAAATGGAAAGTATGATCAACACATTCAATGACTCCTTCAATGAAGCAGGAAAAGAGCTCCTTGGAAGAAAGAGGATAATAAAGAAACCATGGGTTTCCGAGGAAGTCCTAGAGCTTTGTGATAAGCGCAGAGAACTGAAGAGTCAGAAGTAGAGTGCAGAAGGGGCAAGAAAGTATAAAGAAGCAACCAAAAAGGTGAAGAAAGGAATGAAAGATGCTATGGAAAAAATGGATAGAGGAGAAATGTGAGGAGATAGAAACCAGCTTGGAAAGAAATGACAGTAAGAAGGCCTATCAACTGGTAAAAGACTTAACTGCAACAAAATCAACAAGAATCTCCACCATACAAGATAAAACGGGAAAGTGCTTGACAAAAGAGGAAGACATAATGAACAGATGGACGGAATATTGTGATGAGTTATACTTGCATAGAGCAACTGGAGATTCTGCAGTGCTGAATGTCCCACCGTCATCTGAAACAGCCTCATGTAGTTTACTGAGAGAGGAAGTTGTAAAAGCAGTCTCATCTCTAAAACCAGGAAAATCTGCGGGTGTTGATAATGTCCCAGCTGAAATGGTGCAAGAAGGAGGTGATCCATGTATAGACCTACTCCACCGAATCGCAACAAGATCTGGCAGACTGGAGTATGGCCAAAAGCGTGGACACAATCCCTTATAATAACACTTCCTAAAAAAGGCAACCTCCAACAATGCCAGAACTACAACACCATCAGTCTCATCAGTCACCCAATCAAAGTGATGCTGAAGATCTTACTGAACAGGCTCAAACCACAGGCTGAAAGAATCATCACAAAAGAACAAGCTGGTTTCAGACTTGGACGCAGTACAACAGAGCAGATCTTTAACATAAGACTCAAAATGGAAAAATATCTCCAGCATCAACAGGACCTCTACCATGTCTTTATTGATTTTAAGAAAGCATTCGACAGAGTTTGGCACGCTGCACTGTGGGCAACTATGAGCCTCTATAACATCAATGCCAACCTAATCAAAGTCATACAGAGCCTCTATAAGAATGCAACAAGTGCAGTGTTTCACAACAACAACACAGGAGATTGGTTTGGACAACGGTCGGTGCGCCAGGGCGGGCTGCTCTACCCTACTCTCTTCAATCTATTTCTTGAGAGAATCATGGAAGAAGCACTAGAAGAACATGAAGGAACAGTGAGTATTGGAGGGCGAACAATCACAAACTTGCGTTTCGCTGATGATATTGACGGATTAGCTGGTCACGAGCAAGAACTAACAGACTTAGTGAACCCTGTAGAAGAAAACCCAACAAAATTTGGTATGAAAATCAGCAGGGAAAAAACAAAAGTGATGACAAACAGCAACTTCACATCACAAATCAAAATCAAAGACCAGAAACTTGAAAACGTTCACAGATTCAAATATTTGGGATCTATCGTGACAGACGAGGGATCAAAACCAGAAAAACTGTCAAGAATTGCCCAGACCACAGCCGCAATGACCAAGCTCAAACCCATCTGGAGCAACAGGAAAATTACCATCACTTCCAAAATCAGACTGATGCATTCTCTGGTCATGTCAATCTTCTTATATGCATGTGAATCATGGACCCTCACAGCGGACTTAGAGAGAAGAATAAGAGCTCTAGAAATGAGGTGCTTCTGAAGACTCTTAGGCATCTCATACAAAGACCACATCACGAATGAAGAAGTCAAGAGACGCATCCACATTGAAATCGGGCCCTATACTGACCTTCAAAACACTCGTCAGACAAGGAAAACTGAAGTAGTTTGGTCATGTCACATGCTCCTCTGGTCTTGCTAAAAAAAATCCTACAAGGCACAGTGAGGGGAGGAAGAAGAAGAGGCGGACAAAGGAAGAGATGGGAGGACAACATTCAAAAGTGGACAAACATGGAGCTGAGAGACACCCTGAGAGCAGCTGAGAGATGCGAGGACTGGAGAAAGGTGGTTGACAAGCTTCAAAGGCACCCCAAAGCATTCGGAATCTGAGGGATCAGCGATGGTGACAGTGACGGTCTCCTACAAACAGACTGAGCTTCAGCCCTATAAGCTGTATGCTGAGACAATTTTACCCTGGCTCTATGGAAACACCTATGTCCAGAGTGCAGCATTCTATTCAGATCACATGGCAGTTTCCTTTGCTAGATACCACAACAGTGTACTAAGGGCTGTCACACACTGAGATTGACATGAGGTTTGTAGATATCCTATTCTGGTTCACAAGTTATTTCATGGTGTGAGTCCTGAGGAGAAAGGTAGGCTACTTTTGTAAAGAGAAACCCATAATAAAGTCAAAAGTAATAAATTTACTATTTATTCATACATTTGCTTTTGAGTTCTACCTATATATATATGGTTATGTCTCATCCTCAGAATCAGAGGCCCACAGGGAGCCCATCCCTATCAGGCTGCCATGGGGCTACCAGCCAGAGGGGCCCTGCACTGCTGCTGGGTCACTTTGGTGGTGTTCAGTGGTGCCTGTTCTGAGCTAACATACGCAAGACACCACCTACTAAGCCCCCTACTAACGACAGTATTAGCTCAGTCAAGGAGCCAGACTGAGTGAGTTGCCCACCCGAGGTGGCAACCACCACAACGTCCCTCCAACAACGGCTCCCACAAACCTCCAACCCGGAAGGCTTTGACACAAACTCACCACAGGCACAGAAGTGTATGGAGAAACCGAATCTGAGGTCACCATGAGACCAGAGCAACTGGGACCATGGAATCAGAGGCTTTTTTTTTTATTGCATGATGATCAATGACAATGAGGATGACGTAATGATGCCGCTGTGGAAGTGCATATGCTTTGGGACTACTTGACAGGGTTGTACTCTATGCTTACTATCATAATATATCCCAGCGTCAACTGGGCCCAAGAGATACACATACCTGCAGTGTTGGTCAGGTAATTTGAGCAACACTCTCAAACTCGCATCCGTAAAGTGGATGAAGCTCGACTGTGTGGTTCCAGTCTTCCCACTGAGCCCACATCACACTCACTCTGGGTAGGAGCCCACCGGAGTCCGAAATATCCCTACGGCTCTTATAGGAATCGAACCCGCGACCTTCCAGTCCGTAACCCAAGGCGCTAACCACTGCGCCATGGTGGCTGGTGGGTGGGTGTGTTTTGTGTGTGTCCAATTTTTAAATCATTTTTTATTCTCTGATTTTAAGGATAATGGAATAAGCACTCATGTGCTCATGAGTATCCAGTCCCATCTGTATGCACTTTTGTACATTTTGTCATTCATTCCTCTGTGTGTGTGTGAGTGCATGTGAGTGCCTGTGTGTCTTGAGCATGATGAGCTGCAATTTAAACAGTTGTCTTTGAATATACTGTTTTTATTTCATCTCTTCTGTGACTTAGCTGCCCTGCCATTCCCACACAACACACTCTGATCACACAAGCCCTGCTAGCTACATCCAGGCTTGTCATGTTTCATCCTCAAGGCCTCTAACTAGAATCTTGCTAACTCACTACAAGATTGGATTGGATTAAAAGCCTGTTAACTCAATGACTGACTGCACGTCAAACGCTGAGTTGTATCTGATCATACAAAACATTAGATACATTTTTAGACATTCAATTGTGTTCAATACAATGGAAACTACATGTGCTGTTTGCTGAATCAGTTTCCTTTCAAATGAGTCAGTTCCCTTTAACTGTCAGTTGCTTTGTGTGTACACTTTAGGACTTCTTTCTAGGTTACTCTGAATGCACGATTTTTCACAACAAAAATTATTACAAAGACAGCCTAAAGGCAGAAACAAGCAGTGCCAGCATATTTTACTTGAAAGAGATTTCTGAGCCTGATAAAACATTATTGTGTGTGGAATCAATGTGATTCTTTCTTGTGGGTTAGATGCTGAATACTTAAGCCTTTTCAAGGTAAGTGTGTGTGTGTGAACATTTTTTCATAGGCTTTTTATCATTTATTTACTTATTTTACACTAAAACACACAAAAAGTGAGATAGTAATGCTACATGGATTTTGAGGATTTAACTATTTTTCTCCAAAATATTCCATTGGATGTAGAACACCAACTAAAGTGCCAAGAGTTGGTTCCCCTATCTCTCATTAACTCAAATCCAGACAGAACATAACTTAACTCAGAAATCAAGTTTTAACTTTTTTTGTTGTACTGAATTATCTCTAAACTATATCAAAATATAAGGGATGGGATGGCCTAGTGGTTAGAACATTGCGCTCACAATCTGACTACCCCGGTTCCATTCCCGTTCAAGGGGATATTTTCCCCTGGAGTTAACATCAGTGCAGACTCCACTCTCCCTAAAAGTCCAAGGCCGAGAACATCTTGCACACACATTAAATCCCCTTTTGTAAGAGTAGGCCATTGTGTGGGGTGGGAACAGATGACAAATTTACAAAACCACATACAGACAGGGACTGGATGTAAAAAAAAAAAAGCACATTAGTGCTTATTCCAGTATCCTCGATATAAAAGAATAAAATAAATAAAATAAAAATAAATTTCTGTACACTGGTTCCACTATAAAATGTACTTTTCAATAAAGATTAAAAGACTTTTAAACAAACACAGCAGATCAACTCCATGACTTTGTGGCTACACTCACTACATTTGGTCTCAAGAGTTAACCACTTTCACACTGAGCAACAAAAATATGCAAACTAAAGGTAACAACATCATTTTCCAAGTGGCAATACTACATTGGTAATGCAGGCATCATTAAGTAAAGAAGGTCATATGCAAAAGCAATTATATAAAACAGGCTTTTAAAATTAGTATAGCAACCTGTGTGCTACAAAATCTGAATCTGTAACAAATATAGAAAAAACATCTGTGTAAATCCTTAAAGTACTGAAACAAACTTTACTTTGATATGTAAAATGTTTGATTTTATTAATTTGACAGGGATACATAGGTTTTTTTCTAAATATGGCCACAATGTTGCAACACAGCATTGCCAAGATGTGAAATAGATATAGAGGATGACTTCATTGAGTTAAAGCTTGGTGGCCATGAGTGGGGGCCCTAAATGTCCTCTGGAGTGATATTGATCTGTCCCTGTATAGATCCAAGGCTGTTGGACCTCTGGAGTGTTGTGCAGTTGTGCCTGTATAGATCCAAGGCTGTTGGGCCTCTGGAGTGTTGTGCAGTTGTGCCTGTATAGATCCATGGCTGTTGGGCCTCTGGAGTGTTGTTCAGTTGTGCCTGTATAGATCCATGGCTGTTGGGCCTCTGGAGTGGTGTGCAGTTGTGCCTGTATAGATCAAAGGCTGTTGGGCCTCTGGAGTGGTGTGCAGTTGTGCCTGTATAGATCCATGGCTGTTGGGCTTCTGGAGTGTTGTGCAGTTGTGCCTGTATAGATCCAAGGCTGTTTGGCCTCTGGAGTGTTGTGCAGTTGTGCCTGTATAGATCCAAGTCTGTCGGAATTGTTCCTTCAGGTTGGAGATATTAAAACTTAAGTAAAGTAAATGGCCAATGCCTGCAGAGCTAGACAAGAAGAAACCCTTTCCCTGTTTAGCTCTGTGGCATGTCAGATTATTCCTATGAACACCAGAGTAAAAGAAAGAGAGAAAAAAACACCACTTCTTTTTTTCTGTCTTCATACTGCTTAACTGACTGCCGCCCAGCTGGTATGAATCAGTGTCAAGGTAAACCAATCCAGTCTTGTTGTGTATAGCCCCGCCAACTTTTGAGGCCATATTCAGGCTGTCACCCCACAGAATTTCTAAATCTCAGATTTAAAATGTGCTACTATGTACAGATGAAAACAGGTTTTAAAACCATAACTGACCTCTAGCAGGTATGAGTCAGTGACCAGGTAGCAAGAATGCTCTTAAACTAACAAGAGAGGAGGAGGTCAGACATCTTCCTTGTCTTTCTGTTATTTCTGTTGATGTTTTCTACTCAGCTAGTTACAGCATACAGGCCTGTTAATGAACCTCTTCATTCTGAAACATTGAACCTTGTCATTGTAGCATGTACATAACAAAGCTGGTGAGCTGCAGCTTCTGTTGTTACTAAACAGAAGCAAACGATGTAAACAGGCAAAAGGCAAGTGGAGGGAGACGTATAACAAAAGACTCATGAAGTGTTCGTGTGTGTGGTAAATATGTGATAAGCTCTCTGACCATGACAATCCTGCAGGGGACACTTAATTGTTTTATTTATTTATTTATTTTATTCTTTTATATCGAGGATAATGGAATAAGCACTTATGTGCTTTTTTACATCCAGTCCCCGTCACAGAAAAATTTACATGAAAACATGGACTGGGATAAAACTGCTTCAAGAACAGGAGAGCTGTAATTATCCAAACTTTGTGGTCAAGTGAGTTTACGACTGGTGAACATGTGTGCATCTTTGCGTGCACACCACTCACATGTGTGTTTGTGTGCATGTGCTGGTGTGTTTGAGCGCACATGTGCAGGTGACTGTAGGTCAGTGAGCGTGCGTGCGTGCATGCGTGTGTGTGTGTGTGTGTGTGTGTGTGTGTGTGTGTGTGTGTGTGTGTGTGTGTGTGTTGTGTGTTGTGTGTGTGTGTGTGTGTGTGTGTGTGCGTGTGTGTGTGTGTGTGTGTGTGTGTGCGCGGCGCGCGCGTGTGTGTGTGTGCTACAGTGTAATATTTCGTATTGGTTGTATGGTATTGTATGTAAAAAGATTTCAGTTACAGGCGATTTCTCTGTTAGGAACTTGGAATGCTCTGGCTTGAAACAGTGCATCACCACAAGAGGACCTCTGGCCGTATTGTTTGTATTATTCCTGTTTACATTATGTGCCTTTGTCTTCCCTGTGACACTGTTTTTTCTAAGAAATTTTTCAGACACAACTCTTTTGTTGCCGTGGGTTCTTTCATGTGGCCCTGAAATGCATGCTGCACATGGTACCTACGTTTATCATTTCACCTGAAGGACAACCCAGACCACCTCTTTTGCGTTAGTGGAGAGGGGATGGGGGGGGGGGGGGGGGGGGGAAGGGGTTCGGGGTCAGACAGGGATAGAGCACGTGACTTTTTCTTTCTTGAATGGGTATGTTACCTCTAGAGCACCAGTCCCCCATGAATGTGTTGGGGTGCGCTGGGTTGTCTAACTGCTACAGTGGAGTGTGTACATTGGTAGTTATCAACCCATCACACTGCACATACAATATAACATCGAGAAATGCAAATAATGTGTATACTGTTGACTTGACTTGCAAGATAATAATAATAATAATAATAATAATAATAATGTATGGAATTTATATAGCGCTGAATCTTGTAAAGCAACAAATCAAAGCGCTCAGATTTTATTTCATACCACTTTAAGTCACGGCAGATTTCTCTCCGTGAAATTCGGGCTGCTCTCCCCGGGGAGAGCGGGAGAACGCGTCGCCACTTAGCGCTGCGCCACCCTTTCACCCTTTTTTTTTTTTTTTCTTTTCTGCAGCTGTATTTGTTTCCCTATCAGAGTGGCTTTTTTCTAAGAATTTTGCCAGGGACAACTCTCTTGTTGCCGTGGGTTTTTTTACGTGCACTAAATAATTACGTGTAACACACGGGACCTCGGTTTATCGTCTCATCCGAAAGACTAGCGCCCAGACCACCACTCATGGTCTAATGGATGGGGGAAAAATTTCCGGTCCAAACGGGGTACGAACCACCGCACACTTCAGACCCGGACTTTTCGCTTTCTAGACAGGCGCGTTACCTCTAGACCACCGATCCACCAATATATATATATATATATATATATATATATATATATATATATATATATATATATATATATATATAGATTAGATAGATAGATAGATAGATAGATAAAAATAGATATATATATATATATATATATATATATAAACATTGAGAAATGCAAATACTGCGTATACTGTTGACTTACAATATATATATATATATATATATATATATATATATATATATATATATATATATATATTATATATATATTATATATATTGAGAAATGCAAATAATGTGTATACTGTTGACTTACAATCTGACCTGAAGTGCTGTATAAAGACCACGAGCACGTGGCATCTGGCCCAGAAGACAGGAGTTGTACCTGAATCCTACACCACTGGACTGGAACGAACCCTGAACTACAAGGCCTTCCTAGCAGGGGACCACAGCTGTCCCTTTCAGCTGCAAAACGGCATCTTTATGTGAATACGAAATGCGAATGCGAAACGTTTATTCAGATTTAGGCCTAGGCCCCTTTCTTTAGTGGATACGCATGATATTAACACAAGTATAAAGTTGGATATGCATTTGTATAAGCATCATACAAGATTTTAACAGGCGTTCTTCCATAGAAAATAAAATTAAATGTATTACAGCTCTATAGATTATGTTGCCACAGTATATAATATTCTCAAAGCTTTGTAAGTGTACAGTGCCAAATTGTATAGTATATTCTCATTTTGAGATGCCATAAGTAAATTGAATCTAAAGCGACATGTTTTATTATAAAATTTAGGCTAAATTAATTCAGTTCTCAAATCATGAAGAACAAGGGCAGCATAACATGAAATGAACTTCATTTTCCTCAGAACTATGACATAACCGGCACATTGCCACGTTATCAGTCTCCCTCTTTTTATATCTGAACCGGTGACATGCTATGTCTGATACACCTAACCTAAGTTTTGTCAACGCACTCTTTACATATCTATTCATTGTAATTCCAATGTACATTTCAATTTTATTATTCGCACTTAAACATCCTATACTCTGCAAATCTATGACTAGTTTTTATATGATCACGCATGCCACTCCTGCCACCTGCAATCTATGATCCTTTGTTTAAAACTTTTCATAAACTGTGTAATATTTTCTACTCCCTGATTTTCCCAAACATATGCAAAACCATAAGTATACAAACATTTTCGAATTCCTGAAGCCCAAGTCTTTTTTTCATTTCTGTCCAATCTATACAAAGTCATACATGCTTTATACGGTAATCTACTACAATTCATTCTAGTCAATTTTAACCAATAACTGATACATTTTACATAGGAATTTAAATATATAGGGTACCTTCCAAGTTTACCATAAACAAAGTCATTGGGTGTTCTACTATAGCAAATAAGTGTAATTTTCAATCACATCCTATTCTCAAAAGCCCATATTTCTGCCCCATACTGCAAAATTGACTGCACCTGTGAATCAAAAACCTTTATAAAAAATACTAAAAGAACTACAATCCCGTTTATACAATGCACGAAGAATCATTAAAGCAGCTTTCTTTCCTCTGTTTACCAAATCTTGACATGCATAAGAAAAACTAAGCCTGGTTGAAAAAACTATTCCTAGATATTTATATGCATTAACTATCTTAATTCTCTCTTTTCCACAAGTCCATTGTTCATGCTTAGCAAGGTGCCCACCTTTTACGAAACACAGTGATATTTGTTTTTTCCATGTTCACTTTTAATGCCAATTTCTATTTGTATAGACTTTGTAACCCTACCACAGATATAGACAGCAAGACAATGTCATCAGCAAAAAGCATAATAAACAATTATGTCAAATCAAAAGATACACCATGTTTCCCATGTTCAATAATTTCAATAGCAAGCTTATTCACAAACAACGAAAATAATACAGAACTGCGCACATCCCCTTGTTTCACCCCTTTCGTACAATTCACAAAATCTGATAAATTTGAACGACATCTTATTCTAGCTTTCACTGCTCTATGCATACTCTTAACACATGTAAATAACTTACCCCTTATCCTATTTTTCAGCAACACAGGCCATAATAGTTTTCTTGAAACAGAATCAAAGGCCTTTTCGAAATCTACTAGGGCAAAATATAATTTCTGATTATTTGCAAACTGCTTTTGAACTGCGGCTAACAGAGTAAGTATGTGATCAGTTGTGCCATAACCTTTTTGAAAACCAGCTTGATGTTCCCCTGTTATATCGTTTAATGTTACCCACTCCTGCAGTCTATTATTAATGACAGAACTACACAATTTACTGGCAATATTACATAACGATATACCTCTATAGTTATTTGTGCCATTTACATCTCCTTTCTTAAAAAGTGGTAAAATTGTTGATTCTGTCCAGCTTTAAGGATAAATTCCATTATCGAATAGGTAATTTAATAATGTTACAAGAAAATCTACAACTTTAAAAAAAAACTCCCCGATAAATTCATCTGGTCCAGCTGATTTGCCATTCTTCAATCTTCTAATTGCCAGTGTTACTTCTTCCTGTGCTATAGGTCTATCTTGAACTTCGTCTATTTCTTCTTCACGTTCAGTTTCATCTGATACATCTGTAATTATTAATTCGTCTACTTTTTCTAAAATACTTTTAAAGTGATCAAACCATTGCCCAACAGAAATGTCATTTTGTGGTTGTGATTTTTTATTATATATTCTTTTCATTTTTACCCAAAATTGTTACTGACACCCAACAGAATCTAACAATTCTTTCAAAAGTAATATTTTTGTGTTCTTTCTTTTTCCTTATGGTTGTATTCTTATATTCCCTCCTTGGTATACAAAAGGCTACGCTGTCATTTTTTTGCAAAGAACGCTTAAACTTCCTCCAAAGTCTCCTCGTTTTTCGTTTTGCAAATTTACATTCCTGATCATACCATTCTGTTTGTTTTGGTCTGTGCACTGGGATTTGTTTTTTCATACATTCTGCTTGACTCTGTATGATTTTATTAAACTTGTTTGTCGCTGAGTCTACCGTCAGCATTGATCAGACTTGTTGCATTATGTATTTCATCTTTTACTTTGTTTTAATTAATTGACTCGAAAAAAGTTTGAGCGACAGATGGAGACCATCTATATTCGACCACAAATTGTTCTTTATTCTTATCAAGGGACTTTTTAACAGAAAGCCTATCTATCTGAATATCAAGACAGAGCAAAAGAGGAAGATGATCTGATTCCATTCGGTCTAATACATTTAGTGTGATCTTATCAAAGATAGATTCAAGAAAACTTAATGAACATATGTAATAGTCATTTACACTGTTTCCATGATCCGAGACATATGTGTAACGACCATCACAGTCGCCATTACAAATGCCATTCAAAAAACATCAATCTAAACCAGTACACATATCCAACAATTTCTTACCAAAGGAAATCAAACCTGTGTCTTGAGAATGCCGTTTTATGTGATTTTTACTATCTTTTCTACTGCACTCATGTATGCTGTCTATACCAATAGGATTTGGAGAACAATCAGAAGTTCTGGCATTTAAGTCACCACACAAAAGTATATCGTGATCATCAAACAAAAATATCTTATTTAAAATATTTTCTTCAAGCATGGAAATTCTGTTATCAAAATCGGATACAGAATAAAATGGCGAATTCTCAGGAGGGACATATGTACATGTAAATAGGACATGTTTAGAAAAATGGAAGTAATCTTCATCTAATACAAAATGCATACAACAATCACTATCATCATCCACGTGTCGTATATCAGGAACTAGTATTTTACGTACAAGACAGATAATACCTCCCGAGGATCTTCCATGCTGTGTCAGCTTCACTGCTGGTTTCATAAACATTTCATAGTCTCTAAACAGATACAAGATGATCAACAAAAGTTTCTACCAGACACGCAAAGTCAAATGACAAAAGAAAGTGAATGAAATCAACATCATCAAGCTTTGAAAGTAAACCACATATATTCCAGTGAAGAACCGTAAATTTATTTACAAAACTCTCCCGATAATGTGAACAAGAACTGATACTATCAACTCCCTCCCCCTCATCCTCATCTATTTCTTCATCGAGTTTCTCTGTACAACCTTCAGTTACCTCCCCTTTATCATCATCATCCTGCACGTCAATCTTATCTCTAACAACAAAGTCACTCTCCACACCACCTTCATCCCCACCTTTCACACTGCCAGACATTCCCAGATCATGTTTATCCATACATTTGGCCATGTTAACATCACAGGGAGAAGAGGGATCTGGGTGAGGACAACGCTTTTCCAGCCACACAACAAACACTGGAGTCAAGTACACACGCTCTTTTCTATTTAAATCTCCCTTTTTTTCCCACACTTTTTCAGCCACACAACAAACACTGGAGTCAAGTACACACGCTCTTTTCTATTTAAATCTCCCTTTTTTTCCCACACTTATACTGGCATTTTTGGGAAAACCCAGGTAGCACACAACATCGTTTAATAGCAAAGTTTCGTTCTTGCCCGAAATCTGCACGCGCTCATTCACAAACCCAGCGTCATTGTGGCTTCATCAACCCCACTCCCCACCCTCTGGATTGCACAAAAAATTCACTGTCATCCACCACGGGCTGAGAGGCTGGCAAACTCCCTTCATCTACCCCATCACAATTTACCAGTGCTACAAGTCCAAAAGGAGGCACCGTGGTCGAGTGGTTTAGGCGGTCGACTCGTGATCCAGAGGTCGCGGGTTCGATCCCCGCTCGGCTCGGTGTTGTGTCCTTGGGAAAGACACTTTACTCCTATTTTCCTCACTCCACCCAGGTGTACAAGTGGGTACCAGCTCTGCTGGGGAAGTATCTGGCGACAGACTAGCGTCCTGTCACAGAGGTGGTGAAAAACCATCAGTTCGCTTAACGCTACCGGGATAAGCTCCGGCTCTATGGTCCTTCTGGATCGAAAGAACATACAAGTCCAAAAGTACCCCCATGTATAAAAGAACCAGGCTGTTTTAAATAAGAAGAGAAAAACTTTAACTCTGTTTTCCAGGGCCGGCCGTAATCCTAGGTATCTTCTTTCAGTCCATCACCAGCACTGAGAAAGAACTTTCTTTCCGTTTATCACCAGGTGATCATGTATCATGGTGGCTTTCATTCATCTATCACCAGGTGATCATGTATCATGGTGGCTTTCTTTCCTCTATCACCAGGTGATCATGTATCATGGTGGCTTTATTTCCTTTATCACCAGGTGATCATGGATCATGGTGGCTTTTTTTCCTCTATCACCAGGTGATCATGAAATATTGGTGGATTTCTTTCCGTTTATCACCAGGTGATCATGGATCATGGTGCCTTTCTTTCCTCTATCACCAGGTGATCATGGTGGCTTTCTTTCATCTATCACCAGGTGATCATGTATCATGGTGGCTTTCTTCCAACTATCACCAGGTGATCACATATCATGGTGGCTTTCTTGCCTCTATCACCAGGTGATCGTGTATCATGGTGGCTTTCTTTCATCTATCACCAGGTGATCATGGTGGCTTTCTTTCCTCTATCACCAGGTGATTATGTATCATGGTTGCTTTCTTCCATTTATCACCAGGTGATCATGTATCATGGTGGCTTTTTTCCCTCTATCACCAGGTGATCATGTATCATGGTGGCTTTCTTCCGTCTATCACCAGGTGATCATGTATCATGGTGGCTTTCTTCTGTCTATCACCAGGTGATCATGTATCATGGTGGCTTTCTTCCCTCTATCACGAGGTGATCATGTATCATGGTGGCTTTCTTTCCTTTATCACCAGGTGATCATGGATCATGGCGGCTTTCTTTCCTCTATCACCAGGTGATCATATGTCATGGTGGCTTTCTTCCAACTATCACCAGGTGATCATGTATCATGGTGGCTTTCTTTCCTTTATCACCAGGTGATCATGTATCATGGTGGCTTTCATTCATCTATCACCAGGTGATCATGTATCATGGTGGCTTTCTTTCCTCCATCACCAGATGATCATGTATCATTGTGGCTTTATTTCCTCTATCACCAGGTGATCATGTATCATGGTGGCTTTATTTCCTTTATCACCAGGTGATCATGGATCATGGTGGCTTTCTTCCCTCTATCACCAGGTGATTATGTATCATGGTTGCTTTCTTCCATTTATCACCAGGTGATCATGTATCATGGTGGATTTCTTTCCTCTATCACCAGGTGATCATGTATCATGGTGGCTTTCTTCTCTCTATCACCAGGTGATCATGTATCATGGTGGCTTTCTTTCCTCTATCACCAGGTGATCATGAAATATTGGTGGATTTCTTTCCGTTTATCACCAGGTGATCATGGATCATGGTGCCCTTCTTTCCTCTATTACCAGGTGATCATGTATCATGGTGGCTTTCTTCCATCTATCACCAGGTGATCATGTATCATGGTGGCTTTTTTCCCTCTATCACCAGGTGATCATGTATCATGGTGGCTTTCTTTCCTCTATCACCAGGTGATCATGCATCATGGTGGCTTTCATTCATCTATCACCAGGTGATCATGGATCATGGTGGCTTTCTTTCCTCTATCACCAGGTGATCATGCATCATGGTGGCTTTCATTCATCTATCACCAGGTGGTCATGTATCATGGTGGCTTTCTTTCCTCTATCACCAGGTGATCATGTATCATTGTGGCTTTATTTCCTCTATCACCAGGTGATCATGTATCATGGTGGCTTTATTTCCTTTATCACCAGGTGATCATGGTGGCTTTCTTCCCTCTATCACCAGGTGATTATGTATCATGGTTGCTTTCTTCCATTTATCACCAGGTGATCATGGATCATGGTGCCTTTCTTTCCTCTATTACCAGGTGATCATGTATCATGGTTGCTTTCTTCCATCTATCACCAGGTGATCATGTATCATGGTGGATTTCTTTCCTCTATCACCAGGTGATCATGTATCATGGTGGCTTTCTTCTCTCTATCACCAGGTGATCATGTATCATGGTGGCTTTCTTTCCTCTATCACCAGGTGATCATGAAATATTGGTGGCTTTCTTTCCGTTTATCACCAGGTGATCATGGATCATGGTGCCCTTCTTTCCTCTATTACCAGGTGATCATGTATCATGGTGGCTTTCTTCCATCTATCACCAGGTGATCATGTATCATGGTGGCTTTCTTTCCTCTATCACCAGGTGATCATATATCATGGTGGCTTTCTTCTGTCTATCACCAGGTGATCATGTATCATGGTGGCTTTCTTCTGTCTATCACCAGGTGATCATGGATCATGGTGGCTTTCTTTCCTCTATCACCAGGTGATCATGTATCATGGTGGATTTCTTTCCTTCTATCACCAGGTGATCATGTATCATGGTGGCTTTCTTTCCTCTATCACCAGGTGGTCATGCATCATGGTGGCTTTCTTTCCTCTATCACCAGGTGGTCATGTATCATGGTGGCTTTCTTTCCTCTATCACCAGGTGATCATGTATCATGGTGGCTTTCTTTCCTCTATCACCAGGTGATCATGTATCATGGTGGCTTTCTTTCCTCTATCACCAGGTTATCATGTATCATGGTGGCTTTCTTTCCTCTATCACCAGGTGGTCATGCATCATGGTGGCTTTCTCTCCTTTATCACCAGGTGATCATGTATCATGGTGGCTTTCTTTCCTTGGTCCCTGGCGGCCTTGAGGCGTGGAGCCAGCTTTCTTCTGACTTCCCTCACTTTTGCGGAAAAGTCCTCGTTGATGAAAATTCCGCTGCCTTTCAGTTTGCTTCGTTCCTTCGGGATTCTTTCTTTGTCCTTGAAAAAAGTACAACTATGGGCGAGTTTGGCTTACTGTTCAGTCGGTGCACCCTATCAAATTGAAATGTGTTTGACAATTCCAGTTTATCCACTATCATTTCACCCACCAGCTCCACACAGTCTTGCCAAGTTTCACTCTCATTTCTCTGTATCCTATGGATAATCAAGTTGTTTCTTTTTGACCTTCCTTCCAACTCATCTGTCTTTTTTCTAAACTGTCCACTTTGCTTTTTAAAGCACAGTTTTCTTCCTTTAAAAGTTCATTCTCTCTTCTTAAACTGTCAACAGAAGTCATCAAGTGGTGAACATTTTGAGTCAAGTCCGCATGAGATTGCTTTAAATCTGCCATGTCTTTTTTCATGTCATCTCTGAAGGTGATCAACGCCACCTCTTTCAGAGTCAGCTCGTCCTCACACTTCTCACCTGCTGCTTGGCCAGTGTTGGGTCGTCTCTGTCCGCCATTCATCATCCGTGTTGGTCTGGAAGTGTCCTGTTTTGGTCCCGGGTTCAATTCCATGTCCCCACATTGATGAATCAAATTGCCCATGTACAGGAGGAAGAGGAGCAAACCTGCCATGACACCGTCTGTTTTGCTTCCTAATGTCAACACTGGCTGATACATGGCTGCTTTGAATTTTGCTCTGTCGTACATGAACTTCAAAAATACTGGCAGAAATCCTCCACACACACTTCTGAAAAGTAACGGAGAGACAGGCATAGTGCGTCACCTGTCTGTGTGCCAAGTTTCCGTACTGTACACTCTCTACAAGTATCCTAAATCTGTCCAGATTTCAAGAGCTCATCAGCACAGGTCTGTTTACAAAAACGCTCTCAATGTCAAGCCCCCAAAACGGCATCTTTAGAAGACCAGAGACCTATTCTAGAACCTGACCTATGCACCAAGCGCCTGGTAGTCTGCTTTCTCTGAGGGGCTGGGCCCCGTTCTTTGTTCTCTGTATTCACAGTGGTGGATGTTTAGAGTTTCTGTTATCTTTCCCACCTCCTGAGTGCAAAGTCCTGTGGATTACTGTGACTTTTTAGTATGTGATTTGTGTGCGTGTCTAGATACAGTGTGCTTTGTAACATTGTAGTCACTTGTGCCATTTATGTGCATTAGGGCTGTCTGGTTTGTTGTGTACTGAGCAGTTATCAACGTGGTTCTAGACTTACTTGAACTAGGCTAGCAGTGCTCTGTGTGTACTGTGTGAGACTGGCTGTGTAGTTGTACAATGTCCACGATATTTTCTTTACAGTTACACATGTGGGTATATTTTATTTTATCTTCTTTTCATTGTGCATATGATTGTCATCCAAGCTATGTGCTCACTGACCGTTTTTGTAAGCTAGGATTTGGTGTGTGTGTGTGTGTGTGTGTGTGTGTGTGTGTGTTGTGTGTGTGTTTGTGTGTGTGTTTGTGGCATGTATGTGTGTTTGCATGTTTGTGTGTTTGTGCATGTATGTGTGTTTGTGTGTGTGTGCGTGCGTACATGTGTGTGTTTGTGTGTGTGTGCATACAAGTGTGTGTGCATGGGTGTGTGCATGCTTGCCCATGGGCACGTGCATGCGCATGCAGGCGCGACTGCTGTGTGTGTGTGTGTGTGTGTGTGTGTGTGTGTGTGTGTGTGTGTGTCCTATGATGGAGATACAAATCCATTCTTCCAGAGAACACAGAGGAGAAGTAGATGGTTGTGTGCTATTTGTGGTGGTTAAGTTTTACATCATCAAAAAGTTTTACATCATCAAAAAGAACACAGAGAAGTAGATGGTTGTGTCCTGTTTATGGTGGTTAAGTTTTACATCATCAAAAAGTTTTACAAACAGTTTTACATTATCAAAAAGGTTTTCATCATCAAAAAGTTTTACATCATCAAAAGGTTTTCATCATCAAAAAGTTTTACATCATCAAAAAGAACACGTAGGATGGTTGTGTCCTGTTTGTGGTGGTTAAGTTTTACATCATCAAAAAGATCCTGGAGTGAACAACTTTTTTTTTATTTTAGAGAGAGAGAGGGTGGGGGCAGCTTTTCTTTTCTTTTTGCCCCCTCATCTTTTCTGAGGCTCCCCTCTGTTCTCCCACACCATCATCTCAATCTCCCTGCCACAGCCATACCCAGATTTGTTATGTCGCATCCTCAGGGTCGAAAGTTCACAAGGTGCCCATCAATATCAGGCCGCCGTGGAGACACCAGCCAGAGGGGCCCTGCACTGCAGCTGGGTCACTTTGTTGGTGTTCATTGGTGCCTGTTCTGAGCTAATATACGCAGGACACCACCTACTGAGCCCCCTACTAATGACAGTATTAGCTCTGTCGCGGAGCCAGACTGAGTTATTCACCAACCGAGGTGGTGATCACCACAATGTCTCTCCAATGGCAGTCCCCATGAACCTGGAACCAACCCCAAAGGCTTTGATACAGCTCACCACAGACACAGGAGTGTATGAGGAAACCAAATCTGAGGTCACCACGAGATCAGATAAACCAGGGTCATGATCTAGAGGCCATTTTTATCATTGCATGATGATAAATGATTTTGAGGATTTTGTAATGATGCTGCTATGGAAGTGAATATGCTTTGAGACTACTTGCCATGGTTGTGCTCTTTGCTTACTATCATATCCTGGCATCAACCAGGCCTGAGAGACAGACACCTGCAGTGTTGGTCAGGTAATTTGGGGCTCTTCTGTTTTTGTCAATGTTGTCAATGGGAGAGTAGTGTAGGATTTTTAAGCGTCAGCAAGATCACGGGCAGAAAGCCAGTGTTGTGACAAATGTGCGCGTACCGTAATGGATGTGGTTCTGTGCATTATTCACAGGATTATTGCCTGATAGAATGGAACTTTTTGAAAATAGAAACATCCCCCATTTTTTAATGTTTCTCTCACACCCTTGTCCAGCATCCCAGGCTGTGATGTTTACTCTTCAGTGCGCTGTTTTCTTTTGGGTCTAGGATGGAAAGCCGCATGCTACAGTCAGCCTAGACTGTAACACCTAGACATAAACAGAAATAAGGTCACAACGTTATGTGGAAAAACAAAACAAAAGCATGGCAGTAGCTAGTAGAGCTGAGGGAGTTAATCAACTTCTGAAGGGTCTACAGCCTTCAGGTAAGGGTGACTTTCAGTGTAAAACTGAAGCTGATCTGTGATGTAGTCATGTGCTCAAAGTTATAGCAACAACAACTCTGATACATGCAGCACACTAATTTAGGTTTTAAGTATGTTCCATGTGTGTTAAGAACTCTGTGCTCTGAACATTAGAATGTGTTATCAAACTTTATGCCTGTCACACACAGTGTGAATAAAATGAAACAGTCATGTTTGGTATCATTTTAATTGTTAATACATGCACAGTTTAGCCACATTCATCGCACCTGACTTGTGGAATTCTGGCAGGGAGTATTAATGAGAAAACCAGACACCCTGTTTAGACAAGCTTGTCAGGCAGGCCACTCAATGCATCGCTGTTGCATTACTCTCACAGACTCCCAGTATAGGGCAACTACCTGGCTGCAGAGAGCTGAGTGAGTGCACAAACCACTTGTCTGTCTGGCCAGCTTGCTCTTTCCTATCCTGGCATTGCTGGAGGGGATGGGTGGGGAGGGTGAGGCCCATTACTTCTCCTCTTTTTGCTATCTAAACATTCATTCTGAGCAGCCGTAGACATGTCTGTGAGGTCAGCCCTCTGCTCCTGGGCTGTCTGCGTGATATTGGGACAGCCAGGTGGTGTTGACCAGCAGAGTGGCAGTGGAGGAAGACGCACATGTTGTCCATTTTTTAGATGGATATGAAAGAACTGCACTCGGTGTATAGTGTTTAACTGTCAACATGTATGTCTGTTGTAAGATGATACACAGTAACTCCTCTTTAAGTCGACTCTCTGTGAAAAGTGTGAGAGACAGGGTAGCAGAAATCTCCATTTCTTAATGTAAAAGATTTTCAGTATGTTTCCAAAATGCATGATATGAAAAAGAATAGTACAAAGTCAATTTTACACCTTGTTGCAGTGTTGATGGCATTAATATGTTTAAAGCTACAAAAGGGTCAATGTATTAATCAGAATATTAATTTGCTGAAGCACAAATATGAACTATTGACTTCTTTTTGCTGCTGTATCCTCTGCAGCATTCCTATCCTGCCGTTGCCTGCTGCTCATTTTGATCTCTCCTGTTAAACTGTACCATGGCTTGTTATGTCACATTCTCACGGTCAAAAGTCCTCAGGGAAATTATCAGTGTTGGGCTTTTGTGAACCCACAAGCCAGAAGGCTTCTGCTTTGCTGCTGAGGAGTCACATCTCCCCTGTTCAGTGCTGCCTGTGCTGAGCTAACATATGCTGGAGAATGCCTACTAAGCCCCCTACTGACAGCAATTATACTTAAGTTGCAGAGCCAGACAGAGTGCGACTCCCACCCAGGATCCTAGTCACCACAACATCCCTCTCAGGACCTATCCCCATGACCCTTCAACCTCAATGGCTTTTACACTAACTTCCTATAGACACAGAAGTCTGTGTGACACAAAAACTGAAGTCACACTGAGACCATAGCAAATGGGGCCACTGAATTAGAGAAGTTTTCTTTTTTAATGTAAGATGATCAATATAAGAGGATGATTGCAGAAGCAGCTATGAAAATTCCTTTCTTGTAAAATTTGTGGACGACAGTGCTCTTTTGTCTCTCTTATCTGGATCTTTCCAAGACCATGGTCCAGCCCTCACTGATTTCGTCAATTGGTGTGATGAGGCATATCTGGGGCTAAATGTTTCTGAAACTAAAGATCTTCCTATCGATTTCAGAAGATCGGGTCACAATTCTGAACATACTATCATCCATAGACAAGAAGTTGAAAACCTTTTAAACTACAAGTATCTAAGAACTATTTTTAATCACAAATTAAACTGGGATGATAATACTGACGCTATTGTCAAAAAAGAACAACAATGTATGTATTTTCTAAGGAAGCGTAACTCATTTTTTGCTGACAAAAAGGTTTTTGCTTGGTTATACAAGTCCTACATAGAGAGTGTTCTAAGTTTTACTTTCATCTGTTGTTACAATAACCTTAGTGTTAAAAACAAGAATAGTCTTCAGAGAAATGTTAGAATCTGCTCAAAAAATAATTGGAGAAGAACAAAGAAATCTCAAATCATTCTGCAATCAACAGCTTGTATGTAAAGCAACTGCCATCTTGGCTGATCCTTCCCATGCTATGTCTTCGGAATTTCAGTTGTTGCCTTCAGGACGCCGCTTTCGGTGCTCCAACAACAAAACAAACACAAAAAGAAACTATTTTGTTCCAATAGTTATTCGAATTCTATATTCACAACAGTACTGACCAAACAGTTTTACAGTATCTGATATGCCTCCCTGATTGTGTGTGTGTGTGTGTGGGGGGGGGGGGGGGGAGTGCTTATGAAAATGAGTACTCGTGTATCTTAGTTTTGGTTTAAATGATTTTTGAATTGTGTGTGTGAGTAAATTTGTCTTTACTAGTCAATGGTCAATCAATCAATCATATTTATTCAGTTTTTGCAGGCCATAAGACTCATATGAACACATAATATGAAAAAGTAACCAGGTGCAGTTGAGGTGATATAATACAGCAAGCACAAACATATAGTCAATGAGCTTTATGTGTGTGTGGTGTGTGTGTGTGTGTGTGTGTGTGTGTGTGTGTGTGTGTGTGTGTGTGTGTGTGTGTGTGTGTGTGTGTGTGTGTGTGTGTGTGAGTGTGTGTGTGTAAGTTTATGTCTTTACTAGTTAATGGTCTTTATAAAATTGTATTCATGTATTGGTGTGTGTGTATGGGTGTGCGCACGTGTGTGAGTGCGTGCATGCACGCGTAAATAATAAGTTTATATGTCTTTTCCAATCAATGGTTGTTTTATATAACATTGTATCCCTACACTGGTGTGTGTGTATATGTTCAAATTCATTTAAGGTCTCTTCACAGCTGTGATATTAGACGGGGTGGGGGCGGGGGGGGGGGGGGGGGGCAGCGGGGGGAGAAGGAGGGTGTATGAGTGTCAAGGGAGGAGGGTGTAGTTGGTACTGTACAGGAGAAGGAATTTCAGGGGATCAATGCATGCAAAATGATAAACAAAATTTTAAAATAAAAAATATAGAAACACAACCAAAATTATAGAAAAAAAAACACCTTTACTAACCCATTGAACTACAATAAACAACAGGAAAATACAATTCTAACAATTTCTAACAAAATCAGTAATTCCAATGAAAAATGTAAATAAAATTTCAACTACTGAATTTCACGTGAAAAAACCCAAACCTATCTTAATGTGTGTAACCACCTCCCCTGCCCTCAAAAGAAACCCAAGAAGCAACTCCTCCCCCTCCCCCCCACCCCTGGAAGAAAAAAGCTCAACCCTTAAAACAAGAGCGAGAAACACCCAAAAACCCAATTACAAACACAATATCTCTAGCCTCCTCCTATGAAATAAACAAGATAAACAATAGGAATGCAACAACTGTTGTTGTTGTTGACTTCAATTTTACGTCTGTTCACTTTTAGTGATATTAGACGCCCCCCCCCCCCCCCCCCCAAAAAAAAAACCAACAAAAAAAAAACCGGGAGATGTGGATGTGGTTTTTAAAATAATAATAATAATAATCTCGAAAAACTTGGCAATGCAACAGGAATTTAAAAAACAACAAAAAAAACCCAACAAGTCATTAACGTTAATGTAACTATAACAAATGTCCTATGGGACTGTAACAAAGACCTTTCACAATTTCAAATGCCAATTTTAAATTACTGAATATGCTGGTGAGGGAGTTTTCAGAAAAATGGGGCATGAAAGGTTTTACACTCTGGCAGTCAAAAAGTATATGAGTATTAGTGATATTCTCACCACACAGGCACTTACCATTTTTGCTGAATTTGGTTATCAATGCATTTAGTTTCATTCTATAGAATAAAGTATTAATTCTCCTTGACGTAAAAACACTTGTACTGACTTCTGAATGGTTCCCCACTGTTAGATTATGGGTATTGATTGCAGTTCTAGTTAAAAGTCTCTCATTTTGCTGATTACGGTACTATTGGTGACCTTTCTCCATGATTTTTGTTCAACAACTGTGAAACAGGAGGCATATAGCAAAGAAAAAAGGATAATGATAATTTTTTAAAAATCTAACAAGCTCGAAAAAATAATGTCTGGACTAGAGCGTCTTTAATGTCCAAAGCAATCACAATAACAAACCAACTGGACTATGCATCAGCGATCTAAAAAAGTCGTACATAAGTGACAGACTGCTAAATATTGCTGATGGAGAGGATGCCATCAAAACGGAAATGTGCCCTTTTAAACTGCGGCATGTTAATATATGATCTGCTGTTATATTATTACCGCATATGCAAAACGCATTTCCAGCATATTTTGTCTTGAAGCAATTCAATTTCAATCTACAAGCTAAGGAAACAATCTGCTTTGAACAGTATACATCATGTTCTCGAATTTTGACGAAAGACTCAAATTTACGTAATTCTTTATGTGCGTCTAGACAACCAAGTCTCCTTTCCTCACACTGAAATAACTTTTGTTGTGATTTTATTACAATATGATAACACTCTTGTAATGAAAAGGGGAGTACTAATTGTATCACCTCTGATAAACCCTTCGCTCCTTTTTTTGCAAGAATGTCAACTTTTTCATTGTAGTAAAAACCACTGTGCAATGGAATCCAACAGAAAGTTATTTCTGAGCCGTTTAATGATAAAATGTTAATCAAATGGCATATTTCAATGACGACTTCAGATCTAACATTTGTTTGCAAAGAATTAATTGCATAAATTACTGATTTGGAGTCTACACAAAAAAGTGTTTGAAAGATTGTTTTAGGAAAACTGGTGAGAAAATTTAGGGCCATCAATATTGCGAATAGTTCTGCTGAAAATATTGGTATACCTTCTCCAAGATGAAAGTGGTTTTCAGTTTTTAGATCTGGTCTGATATAAGCAGCACCAGCATTATTATCTAATACTGAGCCATCTGTGTATACTTTTAAGTGATTAGGATATTTGTCTTCCAAAAGAATTTTGGCATGAGAAGATACTAAATTGATGTTGTCCTTTTTCGCTAGATCAATATAATTGATGTCAAACCTTGCTCGTTTGAGTTCCCAGAATGGAATAGGGGGTAATGCATCCCGTTGTGCTACATTTTCTGTTGGCTCCAACCCAGCGTTTGTAAAAATGTTTGTGTATGTTCTCAATGTAGTTTGTGATGATATAGATTTAGCTCTCTTTGGAAAATCGGTGTCAGACTTGAGATTAACCACTGATTTCAAACCGTTTTGAACAGTGTATATGTGTGTGTATGCATATGTGCGTGCGTGTGTGTGTATGTGTGTGTGCGCGCACACGCGTGTGCGTGATACTTTAATTTGAAGTTATCTGGAATGTTCATGCCAATATGAAATGTAGCGTTCATGCGTTTTTCGAGATAATTCTACGTATCAATGTGCCTGTCAGTATTGTAATTGCCCTTCATGGGATGATTAAAGCGTTTTTGACTTGACTTGATGGAATGATGATACTGAGGAAGTGCATCTGCTTTAAGACTTCGGATGAGACTATAAACCGAGGCCCCGTGGGCGAATGCATGAAGAACATCTTGCGCACACGTTAAATTCTGTTCCGCTTTTCGAAAGAGTAGGCCATTGTGTGCCGGTGGGAACAGATCACAAAATTTACAAAACCGCATACACACGGGGACTGGATGTTTTAATAAAAAAAAAAAGCACATGAGTGCTTATTCTATTATCCTCCATTTTTAAAAGTCATCTGAGCGCTTTGATTTGTGGCTTTACAAGATTCAGCGCTATATAAATTCCATACATTATTATTATTAATTATTATTAAGTGAACTGTTGCTCAAGCTCTCGTTCTGACAATCTACTTACATTGCTAAACTAGTCCATTTCTTAATGTGTCACTTCCGGCAGTCTATCATTTTAATTTGTAATAACTATTCACAGTATTGTCCGATTTTAATCTGTTCTGTATTTAATAGTCCTTCTATTGCAAAATAATAATAATATGTCAGTGACTAACAATGGACCCATAGTGCAGTAAGACTGGTGGAGCATCACAAATAGTATCTTTCAATGATCCGGTTTTTATTATTCTTTCTTGGTTTAAGTCCTGGTGTTGAACGTTCCATGCATTGACATGCAGCGCTCTTTCCCTGTGTTTTTTTTTAGATAGGGCTGAAGATCAAAGATCACCGAAAGACTTTACAAACTACTTTAATCTCGTGATGACGTCACAAGACTCTGGTTACGTCAGCATGATGACAAACTTCAGTGATCTGACTGGTACTGCAACAGTGTGTACAACTCTGTCTGTGCCAGCCTCACATGTAGTCATCATCAGCTACAAAGAAGCAGTAGAGCATGTACCTGATGTACGCCTTTATCACTCAACCTGCCAAACATCACAATCTGATGATGGGCCAAAGTATGTCGTGTGGAAAAGAAAAACAGACCTTGAGTCAGATTTTGCCCATCTCTGTCACACCACACATTTCAGCCTAATTGTTGACAGCCAAGACTGTGAACATACAGCGTGTTTCAAACTATTTTTCTCATTCTTCTCTAAGAATAAACAGCCTGTGAAGTTAGCCAATGATCTGTGGAACTGTTCTGTAGAGCATTACACCAGCTTTCATCACCACCTGGCCTGTAATCTGAAGACAGAGTGTGAAGATGGACGGGATGAAACAGGAGACTGTCCCTACAGCAGTCCCCAGTGTCCTGGAATGATAGATCTCTGTGACCATTGCTACACCATTGTTGACAGTCTGCGTGGGTTTGTTAGCTATAACACTGACATCATTGAAAGGGCCAAGGAATATTGTCATTCCAATGGGGGACAGCTGAGCTTGCCAACCTGTATTTATGATTTGTTCACTACAATTCGAACCAAAACAGGAATACATCCAAAAAGACTTAAGGGTCATTTGACAGGTTTGTACACTCTTGACTCTTTGCTTCCTACTATGTATGAACAGAGTCTTATTCAGAAAACGAGAAAGGCTGTCCATCATGCTTTTTTCACTATATTGCAACTGACCAACAAAGAAAAACTTTGTTTTAAATTGAAATCCATTCCACACTCTTTATCCTTTCAGTCATGCACAACATTCAAAGATACTGAAACAGGAGCGTTTTGTGAATTCCAGAAAAACAACACAGGGAAACACGGTCAGAGATCGCTGGCTGTTTCAGTAAACAGCACAGGATTTCCACTGTCCACAGGTCGGCAGTCTATGACACAGTGCCCTGGTGGTCATGTAACACACACGTTTCTTCTGTGTGGCTCCAACCAGAATCAGATATGTGGTCAGCAGCCCATGTCCCCGTGTGTTTTTTCTGATCAGTTGTCAGGCAGCCATGAATCTGATTTATCAGACCACCACAGCTCTGTAGTTCCAACATTTACATGCAATGATGGTGTGTCAAAACTGTCATTTACTTTGGTGTGCAACTTTGTCACCGACTGTCTGGATGAGAGTGATGAATCTTTCTGCCAACATCCTCCCTGTGTCAGGCAGTTTAGGTGTGCTAACGGTTATTGCCTGCCCTTTGACAAAGTGTGTGATAAAGTGTACCACTGCGCAAACAAGGAAGACGAAATTTGTACCTGGGACTTTTACTTGTTTTTTATACCATACCCATCTCCTGTTCTTGTTCAGTTTGACGGCTTTAGACGCTTTTTTCCTTTCCCAATGGATTCCAGTGAGCTGTGTCCAGACACTCACTATCGTTGTCCTGGTGAATTTAATGACTGCCTGCCTATCTACACACGGTGTAATTCAATGCATGACTGTATTGGCCACCAGGATGAAGAGGGATGTGAAGAAATAGCATGTTCAGGATTCTTTCAATGTAGGAATTCCAAAATATGTGTACACAATGAACACATCTGTGATGGTTGGTCTCATTGCCCGATGAGTGATGATGAATTAGTATGTAATGTAACATGTCCTACAAACTGCCTTTGTCAGGGTCACACCTTTCTGTGTCCCCAGCCTTTCTCTGCAGCTCACTTCCCTCAGCTTCGCTACTTGGATGCTACAGGCTCTGGCATGACACTGTCTGATGTGAGTAATAATGCTCTGCTAGTTGATGTGGTCTTTGCACACTGCTCTATAAAGCTCATACCAAAAACACCCCTGCTCAATTTACAAATCCTTGATCTCGGTGGTAACATGCTGCAGTACATCAATATGACATCTTTTCTTGGCTTACAAAGTTTACAGACAGTCTCCCTGTCTCACAATCCTCTGATATCTCTTAATACTGGTCCCTCATCTGTTCGCCAGCACAGTTCACTCACAGCACTAGATCTGTCCCACACCACACTGACAGTGTTTGATTCCACAGTGCTTTCACTGTTTCCTAACCTGCAGAAACTGAACCTAACCTCCGCCTCTATTCACACGATCAGCCCTGCTGGGTTTAAGTCCATACCACTGTTAACTGAACTCCATCTGGACAACAGCCCTGTGAAAACTTTTCCACCTGACATTTTTACATCTCTTTCTAGTCTTCGTTATATATCAACACAAAACTACAAACTTTGCTGCTCTGATGTACTCCCCGATAACTTTGACATGTCTGAATGCATTGCTCCAAGAGATGAACTTTCTTCTTGTGAAGATTTGCTGCAGTCATGGACATACCGAGGATTTCTGTGGCTGATTACCTGTCTGTCACTGACAGGTAATGTCTTCTGCTTTTGTGCTCGTTTGTTTAATAAACGTCTGGCATCATCCAGTGGTTTCAGTGTGTTCGTCACCAACCTCTCCATGGCTGACTTTCTGATGGGGGTCTACATTGCCATCATTGGTGTGGCAGACGAATGGTTCCGCGGACAATACTTTTATAATGACGACATATGGAAAAACAGTATCACCTGTAAGGTGGCTGGTTTTCTGTCTCTGCTGTCCAGTGAGGTGTCTGCTCTCATCATCTGGTTTATCACACTGGATCGTTTCATTGTCCTTCACTTTCCTTTCAGCAGCATGAGGTTTGGCAGAACATCAGCGTCAGTGGCCTGTCTGCTGACCTGGTTAACTGGCTTGTTTGTAGCAATGTTGCCATTGCTTCCAGCGACATCACACTGGGAGTTCTATGGACAGACTGGTATCTGTGTCCCACTGCCAGTCACAAGACAAGACTTTAAAGGTTGGGTGTATTCTTTCAGTGTTTTGATTGTTTTCAATTTCATCATCTTTTTATTTGTCTCTTCAGGCCAAGCTCTCATCTACTGGACAATTCAGCAAAATGCTATAAAAGGCGATTCTACCAAAGTGTCACAGGATATGACCATAGCTCGACGTTTGATCACCATTGCAGTTACTGATTTCATGTGCTGGTTTCCCATTGGGCTGTGTGGACTACTGGCATTGGCTGGTATACGTATCCCTGGGGAGATCAGTGTGATCCTGGCCATTTTTGTCTTGCCTTTAAACTCGGGTATAAATCCGTTCATGTATACCTTAAACACTCTGGCTGAAAAGAGAAGACAAAGGAATGAAGCTAAGCTTCTGGAATGGCTAGAGACTCAATCTCAGTTAGATGTGGATTAGAAATCCATTGGAAAGGGATATTCTCTCTTCCACCCTCCCCATCTCTCTCTCTCTCTCTCTCTCCTCTCTCTCTCTCTCTCTCTCTCTCTCTCTCTCTCTCTCTCTCTCTCTCTTTCTCAAATTTTGTGTCAAACAGGGTTAAATATTGTATAGCTACAACAAGGTGTTGGTATTGTACAGGCTTTTCTTTTGTTTTTGTATGTAAGCAAAAAAGAAGAGAGGTCTTTGACGCCTCGCTCCCCTACGACCATATGGATTATGGGACACCATTACCCGTTATTGAAGCAAAGATTAGTAGCCATATTCATTCAAGAGTGGCAAGTAACAATAAGAGATAAAGAGAGGTATGAAAACTAGAGACCATTCAAAACTATCTTTGGATAAGAAGATAATGACTCTCGAGATACTTGCTGTTTGTTTTAGTTTCCATTAAACAGGTTAGATTAAATGTTTTACCTCTTAAGAATAACGGATAGTGGATCGGTAGTCTAGAGGTAACGCGCCTGTCTAGAAAGCGAAAAGTCGGGGTCGGAAGAGTGCGGTGGTTCGTATCCCGTTTGGGCCCGAAACTTTTCCCCCATCCATTAGACCATGAGTGGTGGTCTGGGCGCTAGTCTTTCGGATGAGACGATAAACCGAGGTCCCGTGTGTTACACAAAATTATTCAGCGCACGTAAAAGAATCCACGGCAACAAGAGAGTTGTCCCTGGCAAAATTCTTAGAAAAAAGCCACTCTGATAGGGAAACAAATACGGTTGCAGACAAAAAAAGAGAAAAAATGGTGGCGCTGCTCCTGTGGCGACGGGCTCTCCCCGGGGTGAGCAGCCCGAATTTCACGAAGAGAAATCTCGCGACTGAAAGTGGTATAAAAATTGTAAAAATTTAAAAATAGATAAAATTTAATTTAAAATAATGTTCGTAGATATAGTATTTTAACCGAATGTATCAATATAACATTGTCAGTTTTACTTATAACATCAAATAGAGAATGCATTCGTTTTCTGTCCAGATATATATTTCATTCTACTGAACAAGGGAAGAAATTGTTGTGTTAAAATTATCAGTTAATAATGGGTGTGTTAAAGCTTTGTATTTACAAGCATGGTCCAGATCTTGAATTATAATGCTGCATTTTGACTGATAGGGATTTTGATTTCTCCTAATAAAATATTGTTGCAGTATGACATGAATGTGTAATCAAAAGCTAACCTTGTACGACATATGAGCCTCAAAGAATCGCTTGTTGTTTTTCACGTTTGATCACAATTTGCATACCAATATACTGGTTTTCCTCCTTTCCGGAAACTCCATGTACTGTGGCCTAAGGTCAATGTACATAATAAAACTGTTCAGAGTTCAGAGTTCTCTCACTCTCTCTCTCTCTCTCTCTCTCTCTCTCTCTCTCTCTCTCTCTCTCTCTCTCTCTCTCTCTCGGGGGTGAGCTTCTCACGCTTTTGGACTGCAGCATAATTTGAGAGCTCTGGAAAAATTTGTTAATTTTTCTAATTAGCCTAATCAATTTACTTCTTAGAAACTAAAAACCTGCACTAAATATTGCAGTAGGTGCTACTGAACAAAACCATATAAAATTTCTATGTTTATGTTGATATTTGTTGAGATATTGACGTTTATTGCGACTTGCTGCTGTGAAGGGCACAACAAACAATTCATACCTGTACTGCCAACAAGACGCTGAGTGAAAAAATCAACACTGAGTATGGCCAGCAATGCTGCAGTATGCACTGATGAAGATTCCTCTTCGTGCCCCCCTCTAGCATTGCCGTGTACACATGAAGATGTCCAGCGAATTATAGACAATCAAACTTCCCTCTTCCATGAAATCTCACGAGTATCTGTACAGAGATGTCAACTATTAGGACTGCTGTTCAGAACCTCTCATGTGACATTGCAGAGCTCAAACAATGAACATTGACGGTGGAAGCTACATGTGAAGAAGTCAAAGACAAACAGGAAGAACTCCAGCTGACAGTGGAAGACCTTGAAGAGGAAATCACTGAAGTGAAAAAGAAAGTAAATGACGAACTTGACAAACTAGAGGCTTTCTCCCGCCGGGACAATTTGAGATTCTTCGACATTCCAGAATCCCCAGAGGAGACCTACGAGTCCTGCTCAGACAAAGTCTTGAATGTTTTGAAAGACTCAGTTCATGACAAAACTTGGTCCCTTGATGATATTGTCCGCGCACACCGCCTTGGACCACGCACAACTTCATCAATCTCAAACCCACGACCTATGATCGTAAAAATGGTGCGCTGGAAAGACAAGATGGCCATCATCAACTCTGGAAGGGAGGCTCTGAAGTAGAAGGGCATCAAAGTAGCCGGTGACCTGACCACACGCCAGAGAGCAGTCCTGAAGGAGCACAGGGACAAGGGCCTACACGCCTACTACAAAGCAGGAAAGCTGGTTGTCACAAGCCCGCTGAGAGCCCAAGAAAACCAGAGCAGAACTGGGCGTCCATCTGACGGGGCCAAGAGAGACAACAACATCAGCGGCAAAACACTGGCTCCCCAGCGTGGTATCCCCCACTCCCCGGAGGTTGCAGCCAGGGGGCCTTCTGCTCTGCTCAACACCAGAGAGTGGCCTGCACTGACGACTCCGAGCAGAGCAAGATCCGCCAATCCTTCGAAGAGACCACGTCCTCCAAGTACCCCGGAGTCTGAATCTACAGGACCTGATCTGCATATGGAAGAGGAATCATGACAGGAGGGTCTGGCCACGGGGGCTCTTTTGGAGGAATTGAACAGAGAAAACGATATTGGTGCTTCTTGGGAAGGAAATGAAATATCTGTACTCTCGTGGAATACTGGGGGGCTATTTGGAAAACTTTCTGACAGTGACTTCATTAATTTTGGAAGTAGATATGATGTAATTTGTTTGTCCGAAAGGTTTTGTAATGAAGACATAACTACATTGCATAGCTTCCCTGATTACATGTGTTTTTCTTCCCCAGCTGTTAAACTTTCTTACCATGGCAAATGTAGTGGTGGGGTTCTGGTAATGGTGAAAAAAGTGTTTGCCAAGTTTGTGACCAAAATCGAGACAGACTGTGGAAATGTTGTTTGTATTAAGTTTTCAAAAACTCTTTTTGACATTGACTGATATTTTTCTTATTAATTGTTATTGTCCACCCTCTGCTTCCCCTTTCTATGAATCTGCCCAGACCAATTGTCACATACATGATATTGAAGAATGTCTAGTTAATATTCTCCTTGAACACAATGCCAAAAGTTTCCTTGTTTGTGGTGACTTTAACGCCAGAACACGACATTCAGTCTTGACCCTCAGGACATAACAGAATTTAACTGTGATGAACTTATACCATGTCGATACTCAGAAGACAAAACCATAAATGAATTTGGAAAGATATTATTGTCCATGTGTATATGCTTAGAATTGCTTATGGTTTGTGTACACCTGATTTGTCTAAGAAATCCATGTTTATCAGCAGCTGGAAGTAGCACAAATGATTATTTTTTGAGCTCACCAGACATTCTATACCTTTGTTCAGCACTTGAAATACAGGAAAGAGTAGAATCTGACCATGTGCCTTTAAAGCTAACTTTAACTGTAAACACTAGTCTGAATGTCTCAGTTAACAATAGTGAATATGTTCCAACTACTAAATACATATGGGACCCTAAAAGGCTTGATACCTTTATTGAAAAATTAGAGACCCCATCTTTTACTCCCTTCAACGCATACAAAACTCTGCAGCTCGACTGGTCCTTAGAAAGAAAAAATCTGAACACATCACTCCTCTTTTGTGATCTCTTCACTGGCTGCCTGTCTCACAAAGAATAAAGTATAAGATTAATACCCTTTGTTTCAAATGTCTCCACAAATCTGCACCTTCTTATCTCTGTAACTGTCTTTACCTGTACACTCCGTCCCGTTCCCTTCATTCAGCTGTAGATACGTTGTGCTTTCGAACACCCAGATTTAAACAAACCACTGTTGGCCGTCGCTCTTTCTCTGTTTCCGGTCCCTCCACATGGAACGACCTCCCTCTTCCACTTTGCCAAAAGCTTCATTTGATTCTTTCAAATCTAGCCTCAAAACGCACTTATACTCTACTTGAGATCTTCCCCTGTTATCTGTTCCTACTTGTCAATAGCTGCCTTCACCTCCACCACCCCCACCTAAGTGTGTTGTGTATATAAATTTGATATTTGTTTATCTTGATATTTATGGATGATTGCATGCGTGTGAATGATTTGAATGCAAGCGCTTTGATTTGTTTACTTTACAAGATTCAGCGCTATATAAATTCCATACATTATTATTATTATTATTATTAAGCTGTTTTAGAACAACTTTTTCTAGTACTTCACTTCCATTCTAGCATAATCTTTCGCTAAGGGGGGAGGGGGGGAACAGCTGTGTGACAGGAAGAGTTTACGAATAAAGAATATAATAATGTGTTTTTTGATGGGTATAGATACACCAGAGAAAATGAAAATTGGCCCATAATGTGAAAGACAAATGGGTTTGCCTGATTTTTGCTGCTTGAAGGTTAAGAGGAAAGTAGCTTCTGTCCTTGTTCTGATTTTGCTGCTTGAATGTTAGGAGAATTGTAGCATTTTCCCATGCACAAGTAAAATGGATATGGCAGTGTTTAAAAATAACTAGACCCAAAAGTTTTAGAATTCTTTAATCTAAATTGTCCAAATCATGTCATCATCATCATTGTTGGCAATCTCACCGGTGACATCAGTGTGTGTGTGTGTGTGTTCTTCAATTTAACTTCTATACACATTAGGTGATATTAGACACAAAAAGGCAAACAAATCAGAAAAAAACCGGTTAAGGAACTGTCTAACTACTGTAACCATAAAACAATGAAAGAAATGAATTTACCTTGTGAATAACTGTATGTGTGTGTGTGAGTGTGTAAGTGTGTGTGAGTGAGTGTAAGTGTGTGTGTGTGTGTGTGTGTGTAAGTTGTGTGACTGTGTGTGTAAGTGTAAGTGTGTCTGTGTAAGTGTGTATGTGAGTGTGTGTGAGTGTGTGTGAGTGAGTATGTGTAAGTGTATGTGTTTGTGTGTGTGTGTGGTTGTGTAAGTGGTGTGTGTAAGTGTGTGTAATGTTGTGTGTGTGTGTAAATGTGTGTGTGTAAGTTGTGTGTGTTTGTGTAAGTGTGTGTGTAGTGTTGTGTGTAAGTGTGTGTGTGTGTGTAAGTGTGTGTGTGTTGTGTAAGTGTGTGTGTGTATGTGTGTGTAAAGTGTGTGTGTAAGTGTGTGTGTGTGTGTAAGTGTGTGTGTGTGTGTGTGTAAGTGTGGTGTGTATGTGTGTGTAGATGTGTGTGTAAGTGTGTGTGTGCGTATGTGTGTGTGTGTAAGTGTGTGTAAGTGTGTGGTGTGTGTGTGTGTGTGTGTGTGTGTGTGTGTGTGTGTGTGTGTGTAAGTATGTGTGTTGTGTAAGTTGGTGTGTGTGTGTGTATGTGTGTGTATGTGAGTGTGTAAGTGTGTGGTGTGGTGTGTGTGTGTGTGTGTATGAGGGTGTGTAAGTGTGTGTGAGTGTGTGTGTAAGTGTGGTGTATTGTAAGGTGTGCGTGTGTGGTGTAGTGTGTGTGTAGTGTGTGCAAGTGTGTGGTTGTAAGTGAGTGTGAGTGTGTAAGTGTGAGTGTGTGTGTGTGTGGTGTGTGTGTAAATGTGTGTGTTGTGTAAGTGTGTGTGATGTGTGTAAGTGGTGTGGTTGTGTAAGTGTTGTGTGTAAGTAGTGTGTGTGTGTGTGTGTGTGTATTGTGTAAGTGTGTTGTGCGTAAGTGTTGTGTGTGTGTGTGTGTGTGTATTTGTGTAAGTGTGTGTAAGTGTTGTGTAAGTGTGTGTGTGGTATGTGTGTGGTGTGTGTGTGTAAGTGTGTGTGAATGTGTGTGTGTGTGTGTAGTGTGTGTGTGTGTGTGTGTGTGGTGTGTGTGTGTAAGTGTGGTGTGTGTGTAAGTATGTGTAGTGTGTGTGTAAGTTGTGGTGTGTGTGCGTAAGTGTGTGTGTAAGTGTAAGTGTGTGTGTGTGTAAGTGTAAGTGTGTGTGTGTGTGATTGTGTGTGTGGTAAGTGTGTGTGTAGTGTGTAAGTGTGTTGTGTAAGTGTTGTGTGTGTGTGTGTGTGTGTGTGTGTTTGTGTGTGTGTGTTGTGTGTGTTGTAGTGTTGTGTAGTGTGTGTGTGTAAGTGTGTGTGTAAGTGTGTGTGTAAGTGTGTGTAAGTGTGTGTGTGTAAGTGTATGTGTTGTGTAGTGTGTGTGTGTAAGTGTGTGTGTGTGTGTGTGTGTGTGTAAGTGTGTGTGTGTGTAAGTGTGTGTGTTGTGTAAGTGGTGTGTAGTGTGTGTATGTGTGTGTAAGTGTGTGTGGGTGTAAGTGTGTTGTGTGGTGAGTGTGTGTGTGTGGTGTGTGTAGTAAGTGTGTGTGTGTAGTGTGTGTGTGTAAGTTGTGTGTGTGTGGTAGTTGTGTATGTGTGTGTAAGTGTGTGTGTGTGTAGTGTGTTGTGTGTAAGGTGTGTGTGTGTGTAGTTGTGTGTGAAGTTGTGTGTGGTTAAGTGGTGTGTGTGTGTGTGTAAGTGTTAGTGTGTGTTGTAAGTGTGTTGTGTGTGTGTGTGGTTGTGCTGTGTAAGTGTGGTGTGTGTGTGGTGTGTGTGTGTAAGTGTGTGTGTGAAGTTGTGTGTGTGTGTGTAGTTGTGAGTAGTGTGTGTGTGTGTAAGTGTGTTGTGTTGTGTGTGTGTGTAAGGTTGTGTTGTGTGTTGTAAGTATGTGTGTGTGCGTAAGTGTGTGTGTGTAAGTGGTGTGTGTGTGTGTGTAAGTGTGTGTGTGTAAGTGTGTGCGTGTCCTTCTCCTCCTTCGTTGTCGTCGTCGTCGTCGTCAGACAGCAACTGTTGTTGTACGTCATATGAGCGGGAAAAAACGTCACGCTGCCGTTAACTAAGCCCCTGACAAGTCCGCCAGCTGACGCCCAGCACATTTAACTTCGGCATGTTGATGTATGTATGTTTTGTCCGTCGTGTCCGACGATGACCTCCAAAACAGCAGAAGAGGCAGCTGCTGTTTTGGAAACTGGGCAGAAATTTGATTTTAGTGGAGATGCCTTGCCCACAGTACATCCCCACTCTCTCGGCCAAGTGGGCATAAGGACAGTCAGCGTTGGAGATGTTCTCCAAAGGCCAACCAGCCCCCAGGGCTGCAGCACATAAGGACTGTGCGAGTCAAGCCTCCTAGTCAGAGAGTCATAGTCGATCACTAAAGACTAAGCTGTAAAGTGGAATTCCATGAGTGGGAAAGCCACTGGTCATACAGCCTCTCACTTTGCTGTTGTTGCCCCCAGCGTCAATGGTTTAATCAAGAACTGTGATAAAGCCCAGGCGCTGACGGCGTGATGACAAACAAAACTCGAAACGACTACCTGCATGCACACCGATGGTTCTGTCCATCTTTCTGCACGCACGCTAGTCCTAGACTCCAACAGCAGACCCACAGAGAAAGATGAATTTCAAGCAGTGGAAATGCCACTCACTACACGTTGAAGGAGCATTCTTGTGGATCGGTGATCTTAAAGAGGTAACGCGCTTGCCTTGACAGTGGAAAGTCCGGGTCGGAAGTGTGCGGTGGTTCCAATCCCATTTTGGGCCCGAAACTTTTCCCCCATCCATAAGTGGTAGTCTGGGTGCTAGTCTTTCCGATGAGACGATAAAACAGAGGTCCTGTGTGTTACACCATTTATTTAGCGCACGTAAAAGAACACACGGCAACAACAAGAGTTGTTCCTGGCAAAATTACTGTAGAAAGAAAGCTAAGCTAGATAAAGACACAAATACAGTCGCAGACAGGAAAAGAAAAAAATAATAATGGGTGGCGCTGCTCTTGTGGCGACGCGCTTTCCCCCGGAGAGAGAGCAACCCGAATTTCACGCAGAGAAATCTGCCGCGATTTAAAGTGGTATAAGTGAATAAATAAATACATGTCTTTCATGGACCATGTGACGTCAGGGAAATGGGAGATAACCATGATCATCATCAGACTGACCTCGCATCCCCATGGACACCTACCTCATCATACTGACACAGAGAAAGCAAGCTATATTGTTTTGGGGTTTTTTTTCCATTCTTTTATTTCGAGGATTATGGCATAAGCACTGATATACTTTTTGGGGGGATTTACATCCAGTCCCTGTGTGCATATTCTCAGTAGTAGTGCCGTGGAGCGTCTTTGTAAATTTAGCCTTCTCATGCGCAAGGTTCTTTATGATTAGGGCAATGAATCATTGAATAGCATTACATCATTTTTCGTGTTATTGTGCTTTTTGTGGCTCTCTTTTAGTGATAAATCCACAGACTGGAACCGGCTAAGACAAAGGCAAATGGTTTTGTCCTAAATGATTATTTTGAATAATAGTTACAGTTGGGGTGTTTATTTAAATTTTAGACAAACGGCCATTATTCTATGAAACAAACAAAAATAGTAACAAATGGTATAGGTGACTAAGCAGAAATCGCACATAAAAACACACACACACAAACCTCCGATTACATACAGGAATATATAAGGGAGTGAAAAAATAAATAAACGCACAACGAATAAATCAGAGCACAAATTACTGAACCAAAGGAATACTACACAAATTTAAAAATTTTTTAACTTGAAACAACCAAATCAACTAGCTAGAGACTGAAGTCATAGACTTACGTATTTTTTCTGCGGGATGACGTCACAGCAAAAATAACGTCATGTCATCTCATTCACGTTGTTTAGGCTTCACCGGGCAGCACCGCAATGTCAGTGATCATTGACAGGCGGGCTAGTCTGTCTGAATCCTTGGATTTCCACACTGAAACCATAACGTGTCACTGTCAATGAGGCGCCCACCTTAACAACTGCTCCATCCCTGCAGTGCTCTAAAAGACCAGACAACAACAACGAAATATCCAGACCCGATTTAGTGTTCTCTGTAGCAGTTTTTTTTTCCCCTGTGAAAATCTATTCCATAATAATTAACTAGCCGAAGTGCCACATCAAGTGTTGGGTGAGATGAAGTTCTAACAGTAGAGGGAGCTCTAAAAAGCATGGAATGCTGTGTAACGTGCTACTGAGTACATGATTGATCCAATTCCAAATGTGTGTTTACGTTTGCAGTAGAATTTTCCAGTCTTCACACGTTGTAGAAATACAGCAGGTTGTGCGGAATTGAATCGGAATTAATTAATAGTGTCCGTCAGAAAAATTTGGTGAACGACTCTGTCCTGTTAAAAGAGGGTAGAAAATTAGGGAGAATCATTTTCAAGAAAAACAAACGGAATTTTTGGTATACTTATGATTTCATCGTTTCTGGTCTGTCCGTCTTTGACATAAAAGCACTACTTTAGCGCACATTTTTAACAGCTTTGTGAATTAGTCTTCCATTCTGAGTCGTTTTTTTAGGAGAAAAGGTACCGAGCAATAATCCATACTGCAGTAGTAGTCTAAAGTGACATTCACAGATAATAAAATTATCCACTGTTTTGTCGACATACCATTGATCAAGCAGTTCGTTCCTCACTGAACTGTCCTCCCAACAACAACAATCTGTAAGAGCTGTCGTCTGCATTTCTGGCCGGCCAGTTAGCACGGATTTTTTTTGCTGCGGAGCTGGCGAGAGTTAGTTTGTAAAGTTCAAGGTTTGAGACTGGGGTTGTTTCCAGTTCACACAGCGAGTAGGCCTACTGTTCTGCTGAAATCAGAGAAAGGAATACAGTGGATGGAAATGATAGTCGTGTGAGTCTCTCTCTCTCTCTCTTCTTTGTTGTAGAAGTGACCTGTTTTACCAGCCACTCTCTAAAGTAAACAAGCTGAGTCCCATCTCAGCATTGGCAGCTGTCAGTGTGAACTTCCATTTAGTTTTGTGTTGGAAGGATCAGCTGAGAAGGTTGTAGAACGATCTGTTATTTCAATTTGAAATCAGAATAATCATTGTCCCTGCGTTCTTACACACCACGCACGCGCGCGCGCGCAGCACACACACACACACACACACACACACATGAAACCTATAAAAGGTATGCGCTGATGCACATTATACATGAATGAGAGCACACACATATTAGTATGTGAACACACACACGCTCACACACACGCACGCACACACACACACACACACACACACACGAAAAGCCTGGAAGGTCCACCCTGAAGCATACACAAATGAATGAGTGTACACACAATAACCACATGTGAAAATACACACACAAACACACTCGCCACAAAACATACATTTTATCAAACATCAAAACTGCGGAGGGAGAAGGCTTAAAATGTGGATGAATCAGTTCACATCTTTTCTTCACTGCCAAATAGGCCGACAGCTATAACACCATCTGTTTTTCTTAAGGTGAAGCCTTAAGGCACAAATGACCCAACAACTCATTTCTACAAAATTAGCGTGAACCTTAGGGTATCTCTGAACACTATCAGTACAAAGACTTCAACATTGCCTTCGTTAATTTCCCTGCTCTAAGGGCTCTGCAGCCATCTTCTTTCCCCATGAGCAACTATTCTTGACAAGCTTAAACTGATCTTTGTGATGGAAGACTGATTTGTATCTTACAGAGTGCAGCGATTTTTTTTTTTATGATATTGAAATGGTAAATGTCACATTCCCATCAAACCATTTTCACTGAAAAATTTATCCTTCTTTGCAGTCGATAAAAAAGAAACTGCCAAAGTTTTCTATTATTAAGAGTCTGGTTTTCATAGTGTGAAACGTAACAGCGGTCTTATTCTGTAATTTGTACTGTCCAAACTTGGTTAAGAGTTTTTTGGGTAAACTAATGAAAGTATCAACATAATTTACTTTTGAAGTACCATCTCATTCTGGGATGTTAGATGTTAATCAAGTGGGTATACGTGGGATGTCAGTGATTTCTATCATCAGACTTTTTGATCAGGCGACCAGAGCTTAGACACTGGTGAGATTCTTTGTCCATCCTCTTTGAGTGCTGGTACCTCAGGCAACGACAGTGTGGAACAAATGAACTCGCCTTCACAGTTGTATTGAAGAACTATTGGTTTTGTGAGTGGTGGATGCAACATCGTGAAACACCCTTGAACTGTTTCTATTCTGAACATATGCTTTTTTGGGGAAGAGCTGCACATTTTGAACCCTTCCGATCCTCTTCCTTTGAAATGTACATTTTTGTTGTTTTGTTTTTGAAATGTAGATGAAACTATAACGAGAATATCAGGACTTTGTCAGTTTTACGCATCACAGTTTGGTTCTGTTGCTTCTGATCTTGACATTTTTTCTGTGCTTCCAACCCAATTCCCTGTTTTATCTTATCTTCTTGGTATATTCGTAATGAACATTTGAATGGCAGTCAGTCTCACCTCTGAGAAATTTTAACACTCCATGAACAAACAATTTGAGAAACGAATAAAGCACTAAGAGCATTTTCACAAAACCAACTTTTCCAAGTTTTGCAAACTGCTAGACAAAAACCATTCACAACAAAACTGCCTGAACGCATTTTCTGTATATCTTCCTGCACTAAAACCCTAAACCCAAACATTGGTGCAGATTACCCTCGGTGCGCCAGTGTATGGCCAACCCAGTGCCCTACTTTCTGACTTCCTCCTCTATCACCGCCAGACTGATGATGGCCTTCCTGCAGAAACTGGTCACGCAGAGCTGCCTGATGCTGGGCAGAATGCAGGTGGTGATGGGAACAGCCACGGGGGTGGCCCTCACCTACACCGCCTACAGGTCCCTAGCGCAAGGGGACTCCTTGCTGAAAAAGGCGGAATGCAGACGGAAAAAGGGCAAGAGGGGGCGCGCGCGGAGGAAGGCCGTGGTGGCGGCGGAGGAGGAGCAGCCGCCCCGGCATGGGCTGCTGCCTCGCCCTGAAGACGCCGTGTACCTGGACCTGGCGGCCTCCGCCCGATGCCAGCCCTCCGTCAGCTCCCACGACAGGGCGCACGCGCTGTTCCTGTGGATCCAGGTGAAGAAAGAGGCTGACCCCCAGGATGTGGCCTGCAGCGTGGCCAGGATACAGCAGTACGTGGGGGAGGTGGAAACCCCCACCGAGAACGCCTGCGGAGACTTCCGGATCCTGGCAGGGTGGGCTTCGGGCCCGAGTTCTACAAACAGGTCAAAGGGAAGACTCCCCAAGGCCTCTCCAACGCTAAGCACAGTCTGATCAGCAGCAGCTCGGTAGGCGGTGACATCCTCGTCCACGCCAAGTCCAACGACGAGAACCTGCTGAAGCAACTCAGCAAGGTGGTGCTGCAGAACCTGCCCAAGAACAGCATCCTCTGCACCGAGGAGACCTACGCCAAAACCCGCTACCCCGAGGTGCTGTCCACGACAGAGGCAGGCGCCAACCAGCCCAGCATCTTGAACTTCCAGTACACCCAAGGAGACATGGAGCTGTTCCCCCCGAAACACCCTGTGCCTGAAGACAAACCCTGGCTGCTGTTTGTCAGCGACACGGGCAGCCAGGACACGGAGTTCAAGCGGGAGGAGACGGCCATGGACAGCAGGACAGGCGGCAGCTACGTCATGACGCAGCGATGGGTGCACGACGACCACCTGCTCAACTCCAACGGGGACTTCATCATGAACCAGTGGGTGGACCGGGCCTGGGAGCAGTGTGCTGGACCCCCTGGGGAGAAGAAGTTCAGATCCCCCTCCATGCTCAAAGCAGAGCTGGCAGACATCTCCATGGAGCACTGGATCAAGGAAGCCTACACGGAATGCCTGGAGATGCAGAAGAACCATCCCGAGAGGCAGATCCAGTGCACTCCAGGGACAGCCACGCCCAAGAAACCGTTCCGCATCCTGCGCCAGTCGTTGCCCTACAAGAACAAAGGAGGGGAGGCGGGGCTGTTCTTCATCAGCTACGCCAGCAGTCCCCGATACAACGAGCTCCTGCTGGACAGGCTGGTCAACTCTGCCTGTGGCAGCGCCAAGCTAAACAGCGCCAGTCAGAACGTCTTCTGCCTCTCTCGCAATGTCCGCAGCGCTTGCTGGTACTTCCCCGGAATGCAGGAACTGCGGGAACTGGAGTGACAGTCACACACCAGCGAAAGAAGGTTCATGGTGTGGGACTTCCGGAAAGAGTCCATGAGGTAGGAAGGACAGTAACTTGCTCTTGGGGTGGTCAACAGCAGTGCTTGGAATAGAGTTAATGAAAACGTTATATATCATCAGTTTGTAGTGAGAAAGATGTTTAGTGATGAGAACTACCCATATATATATATATTATCAAAAGTACTGTTGCATTTGAACTTTCCGAGCTTGGATGAAAGAAAGTTACTGTTGTATTGTTGTACAGTATTGCATTGTCTTCTGTTGTATTATATTATTGTATTGCACTGCCATGTTTTCAAGGCTACTAAATCAATACTGGTCACAACACATTTCTTTTTACTGTGAAAAGTAGTTAGGTGTATCACTAAGATACAGTGTACGTTTAAAAAAACAACAACAAAACTTAGTGTCTTCTGCTGTACTTTCCTGCCTTGAACACAATTTTGCCAGGGACAACTCTCTGAACTCTCACACACGCTCTGTATGGGCTGCACATGGGACCCTGGTTGACTGGTTTTGTCATAAAGACTTGTCCAGCCACCAAATTTCGTTTCCCTGTGTAACGCTTTCTGTTCAAAATTACTTCCCTTGACTGACTGCTAGCATGCGGGTTGTGGAGGTTATCTCCCATTATACATTGTATTGCCTATGTGAGCCTTGACTGTTGATTGCTTCAGAGGGGCCCTGGCCCCTATGAGTAAGCAGAAGTCACAGCAGTGCACAGATTTTGGTAGTGCAAAGGTTAACTGTGCTTGCAGTACACAGATTTGGATAGTGCAAAGGTTGACTGTGCTTGCAGTACACAGATTTTGATAGTACAAAGGTTGACAGTGCTTGCAGAGCACAGATTTTGATAGTGCAAAGGTTGACTAAGGTTGACTGTGCTTGCAGTACACAGATTTTGATAGGCAAAGGTTGACTGTGCTTGCAGTACACAGATTTTGATAGCGCAAAGGTGACTGTGCTTGCAGTACACAGATTTTGATAGTACAGAGGTTGATCTTGCACGCTTGCAGTACACAGATTTTGATAGTGCAAAGGCTGACTGTGCTTGCAGTAAACAGATTTTGATAGTACAGAGGTTGATTTTGCACGCTTGCAGTACACAGATTTTGATAGTGCAGAGGTTGATCTTGCACGCTTGCAGTACACAGATTTTGATAGTACAGACGTTGATCTTGCACGCTTGAAGTACACAGATTTTGATAGTGCAAAGGTTGACTGTGCTTACAGTACACAGATTTTGATAGTACAGAGGTTGATTTTGCATGCTTGCAGTACACAGATTTTGATAGTGCAGAGGTTGATCTTGCACGCTTGCAGTACACAGATTTTGATAGTACAGACGTTGATCTTGCACGCTTGAAGTACACAGATTTTGATAGTGCAAAGGTTGACTGTGCTTACAGTACACAGATTTTGATAGTATAGAGGTTGATCTTGCACGCTTGCAGTACACAGATTTTGATAGTGCAAAGGTTGACTGTGCTTGCAGTACACAGATTTTGATAGTACAGAGGTTGATCTTGCACGCTTGCAGTACACAGATTTTGATAGTGCAGAGGTTGATCTTGCACGCTTGCAGTACACAGATTTTGATAGTACAGAGGTTGATCTTGCACGCTTGCAGTACACAGATTTTAAAAATACAAAGGTTGATTGTGTTGTACACAGTGGACCAAAGAAAATAAAATAAATACATAATAAAACAGCAAAACCAAACCAAACAGAAACAAATCTGAATTCTTAAAGATCATCGTAATGCTTTGTTTTTGGTTTAAGAATCCCTGCAAAATAATTTACAATATATATATATATATATATATATATATACATCAATATGACTGATAATTCTGGTAACTGCTTGTTTTGTGTTATGTATGTGTGTGATTGTTGAGTCACAGAGACTTATGTATATGTATGCTTTTTCTTTATTTATTCTTTTATTTCCAGGATAATGGAATAAGCACTGGTGTGCTTTTTTTTTTACATCTATCCCGGTGTGTATGCAGTTTTGGAAACTTTGTCATCCATTCCCACCAGAACACAATGACCTACTCTTTGGAAGAGCAGAACAAGTTTTAACAGGTGCACAGGAAATTCTACGTGCATTCACACATGGGACCATAGTCTATAGTCTCGTCCAAAGGACTTTTGGTAGAGTCGAGTCAGCATTGATGTTAACTCCAGGGGCAAGTATCCCTTTGAACAGGATTTGAACCCTGGTCAGCAGATCACAAGCGCAATTGCACAACGCTCTAACCACCAGACTATCCCATCCCTTCACCCCCACCCTGTGTGATGTTTGTGTTGTGCCTGAGGGATGATGTTTATAATAATAATAATAATAATAATGTATGGAATTTAATATATAGCACATGCGTGTGTGTGTGTGCGTGAAAGAGAGGAGAGTGTGTGAGCAAATATGGACACTCGTGTGTTAGTGTGTGTGTGTGTATGTGTGTGTGTGCGCACATTGTATACCACTTTAAGCCATGACAGATTTCTCTGTGTGAAATTCAGGCTGCTCTCCCTGGGGAAAGCACATCATCACACAAACAGCACCAATTTTTTTTTCTTTTCCTATGTGCATGTGTATTTTATTTTCCTATCAAAGTGGCTTTTTTCCACAGAATTTTGCCAGGGACAACTCTCAGGTTGCCGTGGGTTGTTTTATGTGCGCTAAATGCCTGTTGCACACAGGACCTCTGTTTTTAATCTCATCCAAAAGACTATGTATGCAGACAGACATACCAACCAACAAGACAGGCAGACAGACATAGTCATACCCAAGTCGCATATATGCAATTCAAGCAATCCTCAACACTCTCACTGCAACTCCACACTAATCACAAAACACCACACTGCAAGAACGCGCTTTTACAAACTTGTACAAAGAGCTTTATTGTAAGATCCATAAAACAGTACGATATTTAACAACTGAACGCAAATTACTATGAGGTAATAATATCAATCAATAGATCCACTTCAAAACCAAAGGTCTCTGACCTCATCTTTATTCATCTATTAAAAAAACAAAACAAAAATGGTAAATTTTTAAAAATCCAAACAAACAAAACATGTTCATACGGCCCTGTACCCCTACAAATAACCTATATTTTAAAAAAACAAAACAAACAAAACCTGATCATATGGCTCTGTACCCTCTGTATTAAAAACAAACAAAACCTGTTTATATGGCCCTGTACCCCTACAAATAACAAAATCAAACTACTTTTAAAATTTTTTTAAAAAACTACAAGGATTCGGTGTGTCCAATTCACAAAAATAAACAACAAAAATACTAAGTCTGGTAGCAAGCCATACTATAGAAGCAATGTTCTTTTAAAAAAAATTTGACTTTTTTTGGGGTGTGTGTGTTGTCAATCAAGCTTTGGGGAAGAAAAAAAACAACCAAAAATACGCCCCCCCCCCCCCCAAAAAAAAAAAAAATTTACACACAAAAAAACGTCACTAGCAACACAAATGTTTGTTACAAAACCTGAGCTTTACATCAAAAGGTGGTACGCATTCACAAAGTAAAATATTTGTCATACGTGTCTTAAACTATGTGTCTTCATCAACCTATGTGAATCTATCTTCATCAACCTATATGTGTCTTCATCAATCTATGTGTGTCTTCATCAACCTATGTGTCTTCATCAATCTATATGTGTCTTCATCAATCTATATGTGTCTTCATCAACCTATGTGTCTTCATCAACCTATGTGTGTCTTCATCAATCTATGTGTCTTCATCAATCTATATGTGTCTTCATCAATCTATCTTCATCAACCTATATGTGTCTTCATCAACCTATGTTTGTCTTCATCAACCTATATATAGTATATGTGTCTTCATCAACCTACGTGTCTTCATCAATCTATGTGTCTTCATCAACCTGTGTGTCTTCATCAATCTATGTCTTCATCAACCTATGTGTGTCTTCCATCAGATTTTTTGTTCACATTATCTAGAGTCTTTCATCCTCCCAACAAATTACTGTTTTAAAAAAAATGAAAAAATAAAAACCAACCTAAACAGCAAACCAGTTGCTAGAAAACATGAAACTCATTTTTGTTCAAATTGGTGAATAATGTGTGCTTAGCCTTCAAAATTCAGTTGTTTAGAAATTTGTATTTCTAGAGTAAAATAAAAGGGGGAAAAAGTTTTGCTTAACAATGGTTCTGTGTGTGTGTGTGTGTGTCTGTGTAAATATGTGTATATAAAATATATATACACTCAAAACAAAACTTTTTTTTTAAGCACATAAGTTGTTGCCATTTAGTGACATGAATCTCCCCTTTTTTTCCTCTTCTTTTTAAGTCGAAAATGCATAAAACGTTTTCTTTCTTTATGGTCAGTTTCCTTGTTCAAATCCCCCCCCCCCCCCCCCCCCCCCCCAACCATCCCTCTAACATCCACATCACACACATACATGTGCCAGCGCATGTGCATGTGAACACTCAGTCACACACACACGCAAGCATGCATGCACACACACACACACTGTAGTGGTCAGTCTGTTGATCCTAATTACTCTTCCTTTTTTTAAAAAAAATACAAATGCAATGAAATACTACTGTTTGTCAAAATAAACCACCAAAAACAACCCAACTTACCTGCTGCCTCCATTTAGAACCTCAAACTAAATATATAATAATAATATATAAAAAATTCCACACAGAAAAAAAATACACCTGTCGCCAAAACCAGCTACCTGTACTTTTAACAAAAAACAACAACTAAAGAACCAATCTCTACCTTTGTGCTTATTCTAAAATAATGTGCAATGGGGAAATACTGTGACCCGTTGAAAAATGTGACACTCCACCACTATATGAGTCACATTGCACCAGAGATCAATTTTTAGTTATCGATTAACATGTTATTAAAAAAAAAAAGGTAAAGGAGTCCCATAACCTATAAGGTCGTAGGGAGCGAGGCGTCAGAGACCTCACTTCTCTAGGGCCAGCGTATTGAGGGCGGCGCCCATCTCCTCTCCCTTGCTGCTTTACCTTCCCTGACCCTAAAGAGGGCAGGTACCCATTTACAGCTGGGTGAAATGGGGGAACTGTACTGAAGCCAAGGCACGCAAACGGTCACCCATCCAACTGGTAACCACGCTCGAACGCTGCTTAACTTGGCTGGGGGAAAGCGAGTGCTCCGACCACTGTCCATGTTATTAACCTCCATTAAAAGGCTACTCGATACCAAATCAAAACAGATTGAAAATCGAACAATTCTATGAAAAGTTATGACAGACTGCAGAAAGTGACAAAATGAGAAATAGACAAAAGTTTTTCCATCATGACTGGCAGTCAGAATGAGGGCTTGGATGTTTTTTAAAACTTGCTTTTTAAAGCAAAAGGATACAAAAATATGCTCCGATACTTCAGCATAGTGTACAACAAAGGCTTGGTTTTTATAATTCATCAAAATTTCAAAATCGACAAACTGCCTCCTCACCTGCCTAAAATGGCTCTTAGAGGAAAAGTGGGTCAGGTGCGATGCGACTCAGGTAGTGGTGGAGGATCACAAATAATATTGTGATGCAAAAAAAAAAAAAAAAAAATTGTAAAAAAGCTACAGGTCTGTACTTTTTACCAAAAAACTAAACCAAAATACAAAAACAAACAATCCATCAAATTTGTGCTTCTTCTAAAAAAAATAATAAAGTGGGTGGGTGGGTGTGGGGGGAGAAATGTTTTATTGACCCGTTCAAAAAATAATATTGTTGTGAAGCAAAAATATATATTATTGTCATGTAATAATACATTGTCAGTGGTAAGTACTTTGGACACAGGAACATTTAAAAAATAATAGCAATAATAATAATCAGCACCATTGTCCATACTGTACAGTTATAACCATGAAACATTCACCTACACTAAAACAGGTTAGAATAAAATAAATAGACAAGCAAAACAACAACAAAAACCAAAAGAAACTTCACACAAAAAAACTCAAAAACCAAAAACACAAAAAGAGTGATACATATACACAGATCATATATCAACCATTAAAAACAATAAAATGGTTTTAAAACGCTGATGTTACATATCAGGCAGACAGTACAAAACAATCGACAGTATGAAAACCAAAATGCACAATTTAATTTCGCACACACACACGCACACACTTTCTTGATAAAAAAGAAAACGTAACCGTTATAAAAGCACACTGCCATTAAAAAAAAAACCAACAACACCAACACAAAAGGCAAACACTACACATAGCATCTTTCTTAGGTTCTGTTTTTTAAATAAAAAAAACTCACGAACAAACCGCACACACACAACCTTCCGTATCTGCTTTCTACACAATTCTAAAGACAAAAAATCTTAAGAACATACATTCACATATGCTCTGCCATTGACATATGCTGTGCCTGGTGCCATACACATATGTGATGCCATTCCCACATATGTGGCACCCATCTCTTCCCTCCCTAACTCTGCATGATACAAAATAACAGACGATATAATGCCCACACATACACCAAATAAAACTACCGCTAAACTTTTCTCATGAACAGACAAAATATTTCCAGAACAAACAAAAAAAATGAATAACCATGTCATACCGTAAGTGGATAGCACTGTTATCAGAGCAGTACTCGCCATTCACACAGATAAAAATATCAAATGAATGAACCAAGAAAATAACCCCCAAAGTCGAAATACAGCTTCCTCAATTACCTTAAGGGGGAGGGGAGGAGAGAACAGTCACATACACAAAAATCTTACCATCGGTGAACCTTGGAGATCTAGCCGATATACCAGATCTACGTTCATCTCATTTAAATTCCGCATCATCTGCAAATATGACTTGTATAAATATGAGAAAGAACGTTTTCACTTAATAAATCACTGGAGTTGGCCGCACATCTAAATACTCTTTAATCCATCAAAAATCTCAAAATCAACAACCTGAACAGTCCCACCTCCCCCTCCTACCTGCCTATACAGTAAAACAGCTCCCGAGCAGAAAAGTGGGTCAGGTGCAGTGTGACTCATTTTGCCGTGGAGGGTCACACTTCTTGTTCAGAGTGTGACTCATTTCGCTGTGGAGGGTCACATTTCTTGTTCAGAGTGTGACTCATTTCGCTGTGGAGGGTCACATTTCTTGTTCAGAGTGTGACTCATTTCGCTGTGGAGGGTCACATTTCTTGTTCAGAGAGCGACTCATTTCGCTGTGGAGGGTCACATTTCTTGTTCAGAGTGTGACTCATTTGCAGTGAGGGTAATCTTGTCAGTGTGACTCATTTCGCAGTGGAGGGTCACATTTCTTGTTCAGAGTGTGACTCATTTCGCTGTGGAGGGTCACATTTCTTGTTCAGAGTGTGACTCATTTCACCTGGGAGGGTCACATTTCCTGTTCAGAGTGTGACTCGTTTTGCCTGGGAGGGTCACATTTCTTGTTCAGAGGCGATGACTGGGTGATGGTACAGACCCTATTCTCCTTTTCCCTACGGCTATAGATTAACCAACCATCCACTAACCCTTCCCTCCGTATCGCCCACTACTACAGGGTTACGGCAGCATACAACTGCGCACAGTGCACGTGTACTGTAGGAAAGAGGGGGTCCTCTCCCTTAAGGTAGGGATGGCGTTAATCGGACAGCTCCGCTGGGACTGTAATACAATCAAAACCCAAAACCCCAATTTCTGTTTTTTCGATTCCTTTGGACTAGGCCTACATGCGAATGTTCATTCTTCAGTACTGACAGCCAAAAGAGCAAAACTGACAGGAGGTGAACAAAATCATGAAAACTACTTTAAAAGTGATTTTTTTTTTTAAAAGCACACACACATACAGAGGACTGCTTAAAAACTTAAAGGCAAGAGACTTAAGAACTAAACAAACAAAAAGCTGGCAAGCCTACTGTCACAACATGGAGGTAGTAACAACACAAATTTATATGTATATATATCAATATCGCTTGAATCTCACAGTTCACACACACCACACACACACACACACACAACACACACACACACAAGGACAAAATATGTGGAGAAAGTTTTCTAACATATGTGGTAGTGTTAATCATCGTTTTCTCACCAATCAGTTGGGTTTTTTTTAATGTCTCTCTCTCTCACACACACACACACACAGGCACGCACACACACACACAGGCACACACCTACACAGAGAGGCACGCACACACACACACACACACACACACACACATATGCATGCATACTAACCTGTAAACCAAAAAAATGCATAATATGATGAAAAAAAATCATCAATCATACTGCTATAAAAAAAATAAAAATTGCCTGAATGTAATCTTGCATGATATTAAAGATACACTTTTAAAAAAAAACAAAAAACAAATTTTTTAATCAACCCTGCGCTCATGAAGGTACCCTTACACTTCAACTTGTAAAAAAAAAAAAAGAGAAAAAAAAACTTACCGCGTTTTTGATATGTTGTAAAAGAATCAAACTTATGAATCAACCTGAACATCACAAACCTTCTCTTCTATTTTGTCAGTTACTATGCAATTTTTTTTTTAAAAAGATAGTAAAATGGCTTCAAAATCTGATTAATGTATTCGTTTTCTTCTTCATCATTGAATGCTCAGACAATGTTGTCTGCCATATGAGCGAAAATGCATTGCGCTGCGTTAAGCACCTGACAAGTTAGGCCCAGCGCAACCAACTTTGGAGCAATTTATGTATTATTTGAAGATCTACTTTCTACAGAACAATTTCTTTTAAACTTAAAGCTGTAACATCAAGAAAAAAACCAAAATCTTTGTGGCTTGATGAAAAAAATTGAAAAAGCATGATTCTTTTTCTCTTAAAATATTTCAAAATGTACCAAACAAAAGTACATACATACATCAGCAAAACTTATACACAAAATATTCTTTCCGTCAGTTTTGATCATCAAAACTTTGATAAACCAGATCTAGTTTTGTTTTTTGGTGGTTTTTTTCGCTAGCAAAAAGAAAAATTTATAAAAACACATACATGTTCATTTTTTAATATGTTTTTTTTAATAAAAAGCTTCAAAAGTCAAGCACAACTACAGTGACATGCACGTGTATCATCGTCTAATATCACTGAGTGTGAACAGACGTTAAATTGAAGACAACAACAACATGCACGTGTATGATTTTGATATGACTTCCAAGATAGATGTAGAAGGAAACAAAAACCCAGAACTTTGAGATGAAAATTTCTGGCTACGATAAATCGAACGAACTCAGGACGGTACGGCAATCACATTCACTATAAATGTGCTTGTGCTGATATGGTAAACTTCTAAAACCTAATATCTGTCACCCAAGCTGAGACAGAAACACACAGAAGAGATTTAACACCCACCAATAATAATAATAAAAAGAGTAAACAAAAAATTTAAAGTCTCATCTCATCTCACCACATCCAGAAAACTTTAATATCAAATCCAGGTATCTTCTCACATATCAAATTTTTATCTAGCAGAAGAACTCAGACCTAGCAAAACCTGGGCTGCCTGTATTGCAGATGACCTTCGAGAAAGGGGCATAAATAAGGAGGAAGCTCAAAACAGAGAGAGATGGAGAAGGCTCATCAATGTCAAACCTCCCCTGGGAGAAACATGACAAAAAAAGGAAGAAGTTTACAAATGTATACAATCTGAACAATAACTTCTTTACAGAATATAGTTAGACTTCCTTTTTTTTGTTTGTTCCTTGATTAAAGCTCTGAGGTTCACCAATGGCGAGATTTTGCGTATGTGACTGTTTTTGCCCACCAGGCAGGTAGCCACATTCCAACTTCAGAAACATATGCTGGGTATACTCGAATTTCCCTAAACCACCTAACGCTGACATGAATCACGAGATTTTAAAACATGCACTTTTGATCTTCTGCATGTGTTTACATACAGGGAAGGGAATTAAGGCACTGGCAGATCTGCACTTCACGCTGACCTGCCAGATCATCATAAAAATCCCCAACCCTTCATTCTCCAGATGCTGCAGCGGGTTCGAACCCACAACTTCAGGAATCCATGGGATTGAAGTCCAAAGATCATAACCACTCGGCTATAACTTCTTTTTACTAACTATCTCAAGAGAGTGTGAAAGAAATCCAAAAGACCCACAACATCCCACTGCACCCAGCTTGCTGCCAGAGACCGTCAGTCAGTCAGCTCTTTGTCCCCTCCACTCCACGCCCTAGACAGTACAAGAGGATGGATAAAGTCAAGTCAAGTCAAGTCAAGTCAGTATCTCCAGAGAGGTGGACCCTAGTCAGGTTCACCTTGCCTTTGACAACACGGCTTGGCAAATAGAAATGGCCCTGCAAACTAAAAGCTGTACAGCCCACGAGAGGAGCTGGAATGGACTTGCCGCTATTTCTTTGGTGGATCGTGGTCTAGAGGTAACGCGCCTGTCTAGAAAGCGAAAAGTCCGGGTCTGAAGTGTGCGGTGGTTCATACCCCGTTTGGACTGGAAACTTTTCCCCCATCCATTAGACCATGAGTGGTGGTCTGGGCGCTAGTCTTTCGGATGAGACGATAAACCGAGGTCCCGTGTGTTACACGTAATTATTTAGCGCACGTAAAAGAAAACCACGGCAACAAGAGAGTTGTCCCTGGCAAAATTCTTAGAAAAAAGCCACTCTGATAGGGAAACAAATACAGTTGCAGACATGAAAAAAAAAAAAAAAAAAAGTGTGGCGCAGCGCTTGTGGTGACGCGCTCTCCCGCTCTCCCCGGGGAGAGCAGCCCGAATTTCACGGAGAAATCTGCCGTGACTTAAAGTGGTATGAAATAAAATCTGAGCGCTTTGATTCGTTGCTTTACAAGATTCAGTGCTATATAAATTCCATACATTATTATTATTATTATTATTATTTCTCCAAAATGCGTCCGACAGTGTAAAAAGCAAACGAGAGAAGAAGATGACAACACGGCCTGAAAATTTCAGCCCGGTGCCCCCAACAACTCCTCAAGGAGTTTAGGGAGATGTCACGGCCTTCAGTAATAATCCTCAGATTTACCAACAAACACCCCCCCTCCCCTTCCCCTCCTCCTCAAAAGAAGCATTCAAAGTATCAAAAACATTTAAAGGCTGTAAAACCATATAGCATCCCTTATCGGATCAGTATATTAAAAAAAAAAAAAAAAAATTTTTTTTAACTGCTACAGGGTGTCAGAATGTGCGTAGAAAAATGGTTGTGTACGTAAAATCTTGCCACTAGTGTGAACCTCCAGAGCTCTAGTCCAAGTTCTCATATGAAAAAAAAAAATCCCCCAATAAATACATACCAGATCTAAAAGATAAACTTCAAACAAACACAAAAAAAAGAACAAAGATTTACACATAATTATGATCGTCACTGTCTCCCCCCCCCCTCCCCCCAAAAAAAAAAGTGTCAAAAAGGGAGAACAGCCAGTAACCAAGAGATCATAAAAAATATATATAATACTGCATTTCAAGACAGATATGTGTACTAGTTAAACATACTTAAGAAGAATAAACATTTCCCAGAATGGGGGTTAAAATCAAAATGGTACTGTGTCCTTCTGGTTCTGTCCTCAAGACTAAACCAAATAAAGCTGTCTACCTCCCAAAATTATCAAAATCATAAGGGTTTCCTTTTCTTTGTTTGGGGTTGGGGTTTTTTGGAGGGGGGGAGGGTGGGGGGTGTTTATTTTCTTAAAAAACAAACCAAGCAAAATGACCAAAGCAAGCAAAATCCTATTCAAGAGCCATAACTTTTCGTTTCACTCTTGATTCCCATTTTGCTATGAGATACAACAACTCTGGAGAAAAACTGAAATGATGGACCATAAGAGAAATTACCAAGTGGTCCATAAGAGAAATTACCAAGTATATCCACAATAATGATTTTTGTTGTTGTTTTTTTTGTCCGTATTCAAAGTCAAATCTTTTCTATCTCTGAAATGAAAATTTCCTTAATAAAAAACAAACAAACAAACAAACAAACAAACAAACAAACAAACAAACCAAGTATCTCCACAAGAATTTTTTTTTTCTGGTCCATATTCAAAGTCAAATCTTTTCTATCTCTGATATTAGAATTTCCTTTACATTACAAAAAAAAGGATTCACAAGAAAAAAAACACACACACAGCTACAGGCCACAAATGGCTCAAAACTCAGAACAGGAAACATGAACAGACAACCGACAGACAGGCCAAATCACTAACAAAGACACGACATTAATCGACAACAACGCTTCTCACAAACACTTAGCACTGTTTGTGCGTAAACTTCACTACGCCCAACCAAACACTAAACAGAAATCTTGAATTACCGGTAAATACCAAGCCACTCAAGAAGCAGACTTGGTTATAAACACAGCAAGGCACAGACAGAGTTTGCATTTAAAAACCCAAAACAACCTTTCTTTAAAAAATAAAAAAAAATGCAAGGGGCAGAGGGGTGAAGGGGGGGAGGGGGGGGGAAGAGAGGGGGGGGGGGGAAGAGAGAGGGGGTGGAGGGGGAAACAGAATTTTTCAGTAACTTCAAAGATCTCCTGGATAAAACCATCCTAACATTAAAACTTTTCTTAAACGAACAGAACTTGACAGGACGGGCAACCAAAAAGAAAGTAAGTGTTTATCATGGCTCTCAACACCTCCCATCTAAATCAGGGCAGTGTTGGGGATTTTGATTCAATAACAAACATAAAAAAATGATACCATTCAATAACCAATTCCTCATAGAGTGAACAGACGTTAAATTGAAGACAACAACAATTCCTCATAGTTTAAAAACACATGCTTAAAAAGTCACTGAAACCATACGCGCAGCTCCGAAAAATGCATCATCGCGTGACAGTATTTACTGGTAGTGGCCCTGCCGAATCGTGTCCTTCCCAGAATCCCCTGCTCTTCCACCCTATCCCTCAAATACAGTGATCCCCCCACCCCCCAACCCCCACCTCCACAAACAAACAAAATTGAAATCTTATCCGTAACCACCCCTCACGCTAACATTAATAACTCAAACCTCTGACTATACCATATACTAATCAAGTATAACTCAAAGACATATTGAATACATCCATCAATTTGTTGTTTTTTTTATTAAATAAATAAACAACAGAAAACAAAAGCTTTCTAACTCAAGTTATGATTATCTTTCTCCGTAAAGCTCCATGCAAAAGACAATTTGGTATATATAGGTATCTGTATCCCGTCTTCTTAATCATTTACAGCCGTTCTACCACATTTGTCAATATTCACACAATATAAAAAAGAAAAATGTTAAATATGAACACCCCCCATCCCCCCAAAAAAGATAAATAAATGCTCTAAATATGTACGAATCCATTTTTTAAAAAAAAGAAAAAAAGTAATAATATGTTCTAAACAGGTTACTGCTGCATCCATGATGAAAAGCACAGAACTAACGAAAACCATTATACTTTTTGACGATCAGCTCTTGAAAGGACGTTATTGTCTGTTATTATTCCTCACAGATGTTATCTCCCATCACGCAGTATTTGGTATTTGCTTTCTCTTCTTTTTTTTTTAACTTTCTGCTTTATTTTATTTCAACGCTATAAAAAAAAAATACAAGAAAATTGACAAGTTTTCATGTCTACAAATCTGCCAAATCTGTTATCAAAACACACACATGCATGACACATGCGCGCGCACACACACACACACACAACCGGTCAAATATCACTCAAAAAGTTGAAAAGACATTAAATTAAAGAAGAAGCCAACACACACACACACACACACACAAAATTAACAAAACACAAGACTCACTTTTTTAACACACAAAACTGAAAACTGATAATAAGGCATAGTGACCCCCACAAGAAAAATGAAACGTCGACAATTTGCGGCTGACAATCAAAGCTGAAGCTATAGCACTAACCATGGTGACATGACCCTGCTGTCACAAAAATGTCCGCCTGAAACCACACAACACGCCGACCAACCGACCGTGTGAATACGTTCACAACTTCAGTAAAAAAACAACAACAAACGAACAACTATAACGAAACACGAATGAAACAACTATAACGACAAAAAACCCAGTCTTGATACACACCGTTCACTAGTTTGATAATGTGTTCAAAATAAATCGTTTTTAATAACACAAAACAAAAATGTTTAAAATCATAAAAGCTCCCTGGATTCAGATTATATCAAAACATTTTTTTTTTTGTTAATTATATTATTCGCACCATTACAGGATGATATTTACATGATAATTCCACAAAATATGGTCACTGCTACAAAATCACTGTTGCGATACTGTTACTTCCTGGCAGTAAAAACGGTCATATAATCAAGTCATGTGCTGATGCCGTAACTAGTGCTAGCAGATATATCATAAACAATTTTTTTTGGCATCAAAATTAAAACATTATATACATGATGTGGATTAAAAGCAAAACTCTAAAATATGACGCCACACCTGGCATCTTTCGTAACTCCCTGTATAAAAATTTAAACAGACTTTGTCATTCCACATGAAATAAACTTATGATAGAACATTACCATGTTTCAGTATTAACTTCTTTCTTTCGTTACTTTTGTCCCCAGTTCTTTGGCTTTTCTCGTTCGTTTTTTGTTGCGGGTTAAAACGCGTTACACTTAAACTAGCATAGACTAAAGTGTACCATCTCAACATCTGATGTTATTTTATACTTTTAATAAAGTGCACATACACGCGCGCACACACATACACACAACTATAACTAACAATGTGAAACACTTGACCTTTAGGCAGTGAGTGCTTAAATTTTTTTTTATATATATCAAAACCAAACTTAAAAAATATAATAAAAGCAAATCAAATTTTGAAACCAGCATCCAACGTTAAATTGATTTAGATATCAATTTAGTTTTCCAAACTTCACCATTATCTTTCATCACATTTCTTACCACCCTCTCCCAAAACTTTCAACATTTTCGGTTTTTAAAAAAACAAATAAAACCCTAAAAAAAAAAACAATCATCATCACGTCTCGTAAGCTAGTGAATGAAAACTATACAATAGTACAGCATCAACATTTTTAAACACTGCAAGCGATATTACTGGCGTCGTTATGTACACACGCATAATAGTAATAAACATCAACGTCATCATCATCATTGTTATACCAAGCAGTTCAGTTTCACTCTATAAGTCGCTTTTCCACACAAACAACAACAACAAAACCGACAGAAAACCTTTCGAAAGAATCATCCACAATCACCATCAACACTGCCAACAGCCAACCCCCCCACCACGTTCCCAAACACTCTAGCAAGGTCCCTTCCACAAAGGTGTGGTGGTGATCGAAGTCTTGGCTTCTGCAGCGCAGGGTGAAGCACCCAAGACGACAATCTGCTGCAGGGAGTGGAACCATGCCATGGACAGTGGTGGGGGTGTTGCAGACATATTCCCGAAGATGTCGACGTTGATGTTCGGAGCCGACGCATCACAGTCCTTACACGACACATCTTTTGCAGAAGTCGTCTCGACACATCTCCGCTGACACCGACATGACCTCAGTGCTGAAGGTGGCATGACGCATCTCTGGCGACGTCATCGACATGACACATCTCTGCTGATGTCAGACATGACACATCTCTGCTGATGTCAGACATGACACATCTCTGCCGATGTCAGACATGACACATCTCTGCCAATGTCAGACATGACACATCTCTGCCGATGTCAGACATGACACATCTCTGCCTGACACATCCCTGCTGGGAGGCCGTGACATGACATCTCCATCGAGCCGAAGACGCGTCACCCGACAAGAGTCGACACGACGCATCTCCTCCGCCAGATTAAACGTGAAACACACATCACCAGACGAGTCGACACGCAACACATTCTGCGCTGGAGTTGGATGCTACACACACACACACACACACACACACACACTGTTGTTGCAGGATGGGATGATGTCACACGATGTCGCCGACTACCCGTCAATGCTAACCTACACAACACACTTGTCACAGGACCGCTGTTATACACACTGTCACAGGACCGCTGTTACACACACTGTCACAGGACCGCTGTGACACACACTGTCACAGGACCGCTGTGACACACTGTCACAGGACCGCTGTGACACACACTGTCACAGGACCGCTGTGACACATACTGTCACAGAGACCGCTGTTACACACTGTCACAGAGACCGCTGTGACACACACTGTCACAGAGACCGATGTGACACATACTGTCACAGAGACCGCTGTTACACACTGTCACAGAGACCGCTGTGACACGCACTGTCACAGAGACCGATGTGACGCACAGACGCTGAAGTCAACGACGTGACGCACTGTTACACCGACGTAACGCATCACTTTCAGGGAGTTCAAACAATCTCCTCCCCGTTTCTTCCTTTCTCCGTCCCAAACAAAACCGTTACCTGCAGGTGGCGCTTCCTGATGATACGCGTCAGGAAGTCTTGTCGTTATGGTGGGAGGGGCTTCGTTACGGAGGAGTCCTCCATTCCCCCACCCCCCCTTCCCTCTCCACATCCCGGAGAGAAAAAATATGTATACCTGCCCTTGTTCTTTTTCCTTCTTTCAAGTCCATCTGAATGCAGCGAGTGTGTGTGTGGGGGGGTACATATGTTTCTTGACAGAAGTATTCCTACATGCCACATTTCCTTTCATTTAAAGGTGTTTTTTTTAAAGTATAACAGCTGTTAAAAAAAATAAAATTATGTTTTAAAAGATCCATTTTTTCAACTCAAGTGTTGAAAAAAACCCACACCAAACAAACCCACAAAGATGGAAGATACTAACTACACAAGCCTTCTTTCTGTCTACACAGACTGTCTCTCAAAGTTCATGAACTTCATTAAAAGATTCAACACGCATTCTCCAAAAAACACAAAAAAGAAACCTGTTTCCTTTCACGTTACAGCGTTAAAACGTACTGTATCCCTGATATATATATGTGGAGAAAAAGAAAAATACACACATTTGGCCACGGGATTTGGACACGATGCGAGGACTGGTTTTTATAACACAAAAACAAACGAGAGAAAAAAACAACTGACTTTGGCTTTGAGTCGTGGGAGACCCATGATGTGACTTTAAAAAAACCACCATCCTCCCTCGTGTTGTTTGAGGAGGGGGAGGGGGGGTGGGGGGTATAGCCATGATTACTGGACTGGATGATGAACATTTGGCTCGTTGGGTTCGTAGGAGGGAGGAAGGAGGGGAAAAAAATGATTGCCATTTACTGTTGGTTTTGTGGGGGTGGTGATGGTTGTCTTTTTTTTTTAAAAAGTTGAACACGTAAAATTTAAAACGAGCAGCAGTAAAAGAAGCAACCCCCCAAAAAAATGTCCCAAAAAATTCACTGCCATTGGTTCGTTGTTGGAATATTCATTATTGCTTTGATGATGACGATCTATCTCACAGTTTTGGGGTTGTTTTTTTTGTCAACTTGCTGGAATAAGAAATAAATGCGGTAGACGTTGCTATTCATGCGGCAGGCAGACATATCAGACACACTTTTAATTTCCTTTTTTTTTCTGGTTGATTTGTTTGATTGTGACCATTACATACACCAAATAAATGGATGGAAAATACTTCAGAAAGTACAATGCCCCACTTTTGCCATGACCTTAAAAAAAAAAATTTTAAGATAAAAAATACTTCTGCAAGTAAAAACGTCCAATTCAGGGTCTGAAACCTAGGACACTAGTGACAACATACATATAGTCAAAACAATATTTCTTGACGGAAACAAGCAGCAGCAGCAGGAGCAACTAAGTTTCCACGCAATCAGAAACTCAAAAAAATTTTTTCTTACCGATGCAGTATAGCGTTTCGTGTTTTGTTATCCCAAATAGCCAACTTCACAGGCATTTTTTCAAGGCAAGCAAATCATAGTTAGGTATTTTTTTGTTCTTCAATCATCAGTGCAAGCATCTTCAGTGCAAGCATCTTCAGTGCTGATGTTGTATGTAAAAAAAAAAAAAAAAAATTTAAAAGGTGGCTCATACCATACCACGCATGTCGCTGAAGTACGAGAAATAACGTTTTCACATCTTAAAAAAAAAAAAAATCTGTTAAAACGCACCGTCTGCCACCGAAAGGGAACAGAATAAAACAAAGTGGCAGTGACGATCAGTCAGTCAGTGTTGGTTCGTGCAGTCTTCACCAACCCGCAGGCATCTCTCTCTCTCTCTCTCTCTCTCTTTCTGTTCTTCAGCATTCAGTTCAACTGCTTGTCACATGCTGTCCTCTGTCCCCCATCCCTGCTTGCTTCACACACACGCACACACACACCAAAAGAAACCTGCGGCCCGAGTCTGCTGTGTCAGGACACTGGCCAGACACACTGACCACGTCCACACCACTCCCATCATCACCACCACCACCACCACCACGCCCCCGACCTGTGCCACGTGCCAGCCACCACCACTGCGGCCAGCAACACTGTCCAGGACATTGTGTGTACCACTGAACCACTGTCGCCCTTCTCCTTGGGTTTGGTGGGTTTGCGTCCTCCGCCACTGTGAGGCGGCTGACCCCCGTCTGGTCGGGGAGTCATGACCCGAGGGTGATCGGTGGCGGTGGGCGGGAAGTTGTCGATGTCGATGTCGCCGTCTGGGGAGGCGCCGCTGCCCGAGCCGCTCGTGAGGGAATCGCCACTTCCTGACCCGCTCATGGCCTCGATTTCTGTCAGCAGATTTCAAAATACTGTGTATGCATAACAGAATCCAGCAAACCATCAGACCCTATGAGAACCTTCTAACGATCGTGAAAAAGCGTAAACTTAAACGGTATGGGCATGTCACAAGATCCAAAGGACTTGCAAAGACAGTTTTACAAGGCACTGTCCGAGGAGGAAGAAAAAGAAGAGGCAGACCAAGGAAGAGCTGGGAGGATAACATCAGCGAATGGACAGGCCTAGAACTCGACAAAACCCTGAGAAAGGCAGAACAGGGAGAGGAATGGAGGGAACTGGTTGTTGAGTCTTTGAGGGTGCCCCCACGGTCGTCAGACTACGGGACAGATAGATAGATAGATAGATGTAAGGTAAAGGTTTGGGCACGTTCAACAGAAAGCAGACCACCACATCATAAAAAAAGAGCAATGAACTTCGTAGAGGATGGAAAGAGACCAAAGGGAAGACCTAGCAAAACCTGGGCTGCCTGTATTGCAGATGATCTTAGAGAAAGGGGTAATAAGGATAAAAGAGATGGAAAGGCCAAACAGGAGAGATGGAGAAGGCTCATCAATTCAAACCTCCGGGAATGAAAAATACGAAAAGAAAGTGAAGAAGAGTGTAACTATGGTGTGCCATAAGCTATGTGCTAGATTCAGGGCAGCATATTAGACCTATCGCTAATATACCAGGGCCAGCTACTTAAGCAGCGATTACATTCCTCGCCTTCGTGCTTTGACTTCCTGACCCAAAGGGGCGGCTAACCCCTTACATGGGAAACTGGGAGACTAACTAAAGCTAAGAACGCATATGGCCACCCATCCAAGTGGTAAATCAGCTCTTGCTGCTTAACCTTATAGTGAGGAAGTAGTGCTCTGAAACACTGAGCTAATCATGCATTCTTTTTCTTCTTCTTCGTCCTTTTTGTCATTTCCAGGAGGTTTGACATGATGAGCCTTCTCCATCTCTCGTTTTACACTACTAATTATGCCCCTTTCTCTAAGATCATATGCTAACACATCGCCCATGTTTTGCTTCAAATATACTTTGGTCTATCCTGCACTGGTAAAAATATGCAAGTGCATTTTATACTGTGTTGTCCTGTGTGTGCTCATGGCTGATCTGTGAGCAAGTTTGACATTAAAATGTGACAATCCTACTACAAAATGAGTCAGTCTGCACCTGACCCATTTACGCTAAGTCATTTTAGGCAGGTGGGGGTCAGTTGTTGATCTTAGAATTTGATGGATTATAAAACCATATCCACAATTTTGAATCCTTGTGCTTTAACCTAAAAGCCCATGCAGGCAACACTATAGCCGGGATAAATTATCTTAGTACGCAGCTATGTTCATATCTCTTTACTCAAAACTACCACATATCATTCCTGATAGTCTGCCTAATGACATTATATATATCGTAGATTACTTCGAGGCAAGCTCAAATTAGTTAGCATGCTATTTCACTGCAAAAATATATTTAAAATGTAAAAAAATTGACCAAAAATACATTTCTTTATCACCACTGTCATTCTGAGTACTCCCGATCTCAATAATGTCAAACATAAGTCTAGGCCAAAATCTCATTCTTTTTTTTTTAAATGCACGATCAGCTGAATCATACACGATTGTTTTCATCACTGTTAGGTAAATCTACAGTTTTATTTGCCAATTTTACAGCTGTGTAAAGTTATTTATGCCTTCAACAAGAAGTGTCAGCCATTTTGAACACGAACTTCCAAAACAGTCATGCATAAAAACACAAAATACGAGCTAAAAAACGATAGTTTTTGCTACGAATTTTGCAGCTGAATGTTGCCAAGCAACAGGAGAATGACATTCATTAAGTTTGGAGTTCTTTCCCTTTAACTGTAGTCAAGGAAGCAGGCTTGTTTACTTCGGTTCGACACCCCGGAAATTTTACGGGTTGTAGGCGTATAGGGTGCACGTTTAGCCCCGGAAAATTTCCGGGGTAAGGCAGTCTAGTGGTTAAAGGTGTCTTAAAAAATACCCAAGCCCTCATTCTGACCACCTATTACGATGCTAAACATATCAATATCTCATTTTGTCAATGCCTCCAATATATCATTTCAATTTGCAATAACTTTTCATAGAAATGTCCGTGGTTACCGCTTGGATGGGTGACCATTTGTGCGTCTTGGCTTCAGTACAGTCCCCCAGTTCGAACACCCAGCTGTAAATCAGTACCTGCCCTCTTTAACCCTTTACCATTTGCATATCTTACAGAGAAACTCTCTGTAGTATTTGAAAATTCACGCACTTTTTTTAAGAGAATAAGGTACCTCAAGTACACACAGTGCTGTACAGTTACTATTGTTCGCAGAGCATTCATATTTGGCCAAAGTATTCATATGATGTCATACTTTGTTCTGCACCCCAAGATATGTGTCCTACCTACATGTGTCGTGCTGCTGTCCCCTCTTTGTCACCAAATACAGGTAACATTGCAGTGACATCATGCTGTTAGTCTACAACTACCCTCTAACATGCGCAATATACGTATGTGATTTTAAAAAAATAAGTGTGGTCCTGCCTGAATGTGTCCTCCATCGCATCCACCGTCATGGTAATCCAATCAAACATTCACACTTGTCACAAAATTACTTTACCGACTTTCGGCGTGACCTACCCGACTTTTGGGCGTGACCTACCCGACTTTTGGGCGTGACCTACCCGACTTTTCGGTGTGACCTACTTTCGGTGTGACCTACTTTCGGCATGACCTACTTTCGGCATGACCTACCCAAACTTTTGGCGTGATCTACCCGACCCGACTTTTCGGCGTGACCTACCCGACTTTTTGCATGACCTACCCGACTTTTGGCATGACCTACCTGACTTTTGGCATGACCTACCCGACTTTTCGGCGTGACCTACCTACCCGACTTTTGATGTGACCTACCCAAACTTTCGGTGTGACCTACCCGACTTTTGCTGTGACCTACCCAAACTTTTTTCGGCGTGACCCACCTGACTTTTGGCGTGACCTACCCAAACTTTTGGCGTGACCTACCTACCCGACTTTTCGGTGTGACCTACCTGGCGTGACCCCTACCCGACTTTTGGCATGACCTACCCGGTGTGACCTACCCGACTTTTGGCGTGACCCACCCAAACTTTTCGGCATAACCTACCCGGCGTGACCCCTACTCGATTTTTTTGCGTGACCTACCCGTGTCGATCCAGTCGACGTCTTCCCCGTTGTAGGCGGAGTTGAGGCGGCTGGTGATGAGGCGCAGCTGGATCATCTGCCTCGTGAAGAGCGTGTTGGCCTTGGACACGTCCACCTCCACCTCAGGGTTGTTGATCTGGTTGATCACCCCGTCCTTCTGCACTGCAGGGACGTACCTGGCCACACACACACACACAGATGACAGAATTTACAAAACCGCATACTACACGGGGACTGGATGTAAAAAAGCACATGAGTGCTTATTCCATTATCCTCGTTATAAAAGAATAAATAGATAAATAAAACACACACGCACGCACGCACGCCGCGCACACGCACGTGCACACACACACACACAGTTGATGATCTGAAGTCTGTAGCTAGTTACCAATAGGCTGCGCTGATTTGGGCACGTTCAACAGAAAGCGGACCACCACATCATAAAAAGAGTGTTGCGCACACGCACAACACACACACACACGCACGCACACACATGCACATACACACACAACACAACACACTCACACGCATGCACACACACACACGCGCATACACACACGCACGCACGCACGCGCACACCACACACCACACACACAGTCACAACACACACACACACACGCACACACGCACGCACGCATACACACACACAACACACACGCACGCACGCACGCACACACACACACACACACACACAACACTCTCACACACACAGACACACACACACATACACACACACGCACGCACACACATGCACACGCACACACAGGTACCAAATTCAGCAAAAATGGTAAATGCCTGTGTGGTGAGAATATCACTAATACTCATATACTTTTTGACTGCCAGAGTGTAAAACCTTTCATGCCCCGTTTCTCTGAAAATTCCCTCACCAGCATATTCAGTAATCTAAAACTAGCATTTGAAATTGTGAAAGGTCTTTGTCACAGTCCCATAGGACATTTGTCATAGTTACATTAACGTTTTTGACTTGTTTTTGTTTGTTTGTTGTTGTTGTTTTTTTCAATTCCTGTTGCATTGCCAAGTCTCTTTTCAAGATTTTTTTCTTTTAAAAACACATCCACATCTCCCGGGGGTTGGTTTTTTTTTGGGGGGATTTGTTGTTGTTTTTTTTTTTGGGGTTGTGGGGGGGGGGGGGGGGGGGCGTCTAATATCACTAAAAGTGAACAGACGTAAACTTGAAGTCAACAACAACAACAACACAGGGGTGTTTGTGATTTTTACTTAGGCGAGTTCATAACTGGCTGAGGTATATTGCTGATTTGTGGGTGCTTTTATTTATCTTATTCTTTTATGTCGAGGATAATGGAATAAGCACTTAATTGCTTTTTTAAAATCCAGTCCCCGTGTGTATGCGGTTTTGTAAATTGTCATCTGTTCCCACCAGCACCACAATGGCCTACTCTTACGAAAAGCTGAACAGGATTTTAACGTGTGCGCAAGATGTTCTGCTTTGCATATTGCGAGGGACGCATGCTGACGTTTCGATACCGTGTTTGTGGTGGATATTTTTTCTGTGATGCTGTGTTTACTGTTTTTATGTATGGCTTGTAACCTTGTAACAATGGCATTTGTTGCATGTGTTAGAGTAGGATGAATGCAAGCGCTTTGATTTGTTTTTGCAAGATATAGTGCTATATAAATTCCATTTATTATTATTATTATTATTATAATTATAACCTGTGTGAATTCCTGTCTTTGAGATAATAAAGTGTTTGGAATGAACTGAAATATAAAGAGAGAGAGACACACAGAACAAACAGACAAGAGTCAGAGGCGCAAAAAAACAGAACGAGAGACAGAAAGAGAGACAGAGAGAGAGAGGCTTAAAGAGACACACACAGACAGAAACAGAGAGACAGAGTCAGTGACAGAGAGATAACAGAACATACCAGAATTTTTTTTTTTTTTTAAACAAACTTTTTAAAAAAACACCCAAAAAAACCAACAAACAAATACCACCACCACCACCCCCAAAAAATACCCCCCCCCCCCCCCCCCAAAAAAAAACAAGGCAAAGTCCTTTGGATGAGACTATATAAACCAAGGCCCCGTGTGCGAACGCACGCAGAACATCACACATTAAATCCTGTTCCACTTTTCATAAGAGTAGGCCACTGTGCGCCGGTGGGAACAGATGACAGAATAAAGAAAACCGCATACACACAGGGACTGGATGTAGTCCAGCAGGTGGACAAAAAAACTCGAACAGTCTTAGGTTCAATTCCACCCCAACACTATCTCTCTCTCTCTCTCTCTCTCTCTTTCTTTCTCTTCTTTCTTTCTTTCTCTCTCTCTCTCTCTCTCTCTCTCTTTCTTTCTCTCTCTCTCTCTCTCTCTTTCTTTCTTTCTCTCTCTTTTCTTTCTTCTTTCTTTCTCTACTCTCTTCTCTCTTTCTTTCTCTTCTTTCTCTTTTTCTTTCCTTTCTTTTCTTTCTCTCTCTCTCTTCTCTCTCTCTCTCTCTCTCTCTTCTTCTCTCTCTTCTCTTTCTTTCTTTCTTTCTTTCTTTTTCTTTCTTCTTTCTTCTTTCTTTCTTTCTTTCTTTTCTTCTTCTTTCTTTCTTTCTTTCTTTCTCATATATCCCTAAGGGCAGGGAATGATTGTAAAAAAGCACATGGGTGCTTATTCATTATTCTTTCTTTTTTTCTTTCTTTCTTTCTTTCTCTCTCTTATATATCCCTAAGGGCGGGGACTGATTGTAAAAAGTGCTTATTCATTATCCTCGAATTAAAAGAATTTGTCATTGCGATGTAAAAAAAAAAAAAGCACATGAATGCTTATTCTATTATCCTCGATATAAAACAATGGGGACGGGGTAGCTCAGTGGTCGGAGCACTCGCTTTCCCCCAACCAAGTTAAGCAGCGTCGAGCATGGTTACCAGTTGGATGGGTGACCGTTTGCGCGCCTTGGCTTCAATACAGTCCCCCCAGTTCACCCAGCTGTAAATGGGTACCTGCCCTCTTTAGGGTCAGGGAAGGTAAAGCAGCGAGGGAGAGGAGATGGGCGCCGCCCTCAATATGCTGGCCCTAGAGAAGTGAGGTCTCTGACGCCTCGCTTCCCTACGACCTTATAGGTTATGGGACTCCTTTACCTATAAAAGAATGAAAAAATAAAAAAATATAAAAATTTTAAACCGCAAAGGTAAAGCATTCCCTCAACCCCAGGGGATGGCCATCACTCTCACCTGGCTCTGTCCTGACCATTCCAGCAGTCGTCATTGTCTGGACTGGCGGCCACTTCCTCGTCGTTGCAGACGGCATAGGGCAGCTGCAGCCAAAAGTCCTTGGCCGTCTTGACCTTGTCCTTGATGTCGCGCACCAGTCGGTCCAGGCTGGTTCCGGCCGCGGTGGTTGGCCGCGGCTTGGGCTTGGAGGAGAAGTCGAAGTCGTAGATGTTGGTGTTGTCGGCCTTGCGTTTCTTGCGGGAGAAGCGAGGCTGGCCGCAGCCTGAGAATATCTGTAAGGAAGGAATGGGATGTGTGATATTATTATGACGATGATGATGGTGATGATGGTGGTGATGATGATGGTGGTGGTGTAGTGATGGTGGTGATGGTGGTGGTGATGATGGTGGTGATGATGATGGTGATGATGGTGATGATGATGATGATGATGATGACAAGAACAAGAATCTTCTTCTTCTTCCTTTTTTGTCATGTTTCTCCCAGGGGGAGGTTTGACATTGATGAGCCTTCTCCATCTCTCTCTGTTTTGAGCTTAATAATAGTAGTAATGATAATAATAATAATAATAATAATAATAATAATGATGATGATGATGATAATAATAATGACAACAACAATGATAACAACAAGAACAACAATAACAATAATGATAATAATAATAATAAATACAATATATTGGAATTTATTTAGTGCCGAATCTTGGTAAAGCAAACAAATCAAAGGGTTCACATTCAAATCATTCACGCGGCACATGCAACTGTTCACAATAAAATATACAAACAATTCAAAACATTAAACTTTACAAAATAAAAAATAAAATAAAAACCAACAAACGCCTACTTCTTCTTTGTCAAAGGATCAGACAGCAACTACTGTTGTTTTGTAATACAAGTGAACATGTTTTGCCCTGCCGTTAAGCACCTGGAAAGTTAGGCCCTGCGCATCAGTCTTCAGCATAGGAGAGAACTTATTACTTTTTAAGTCTTTCTGAGGAAAAAAAAAGGCAGGAGAATGGACCCAGAAGGCAGAAAAACAGACAAGAAGAAGGTGGTGACAGGAAGAAAAGGAACAAGGCCAGAAACAAAAGAGAGGGATAGAAGAGAGGGAATTCCTAGCACAGATTTTCCAGAAGGTGAGGGTGCTATTTATACAGACAAGTCCCCGGCATTCCATTGGGAAGGGGGGGGAGTAGATTGCATGCTGAAAAAGTTGAGTAAGTAAGAGTGCCAGTACAACAGCACACTGGAAAGGGCATTAAACTGTGATCTTAATTAAGGAAACCTTTCGTCACAAAGACTGAATTATGGCCCCTTCTTTGATTATCCCAGTTACCCCAGTACTTACTTATGGTTTAGGTTCTTGGGTCTTTGTGTGTGTGTGTGTGTGTAGGTGTGTGTGTGTGTGTGTGTGTGTGTGTGTGTGTGTGTGTGTGTGTGTTGGCGGGGGATCAATTTTTTTTTTTTTTTCAGTCTGCAGAAAGTTGTATCTTAAACCAGAACATAATTTAGACTTCTTTTAGAAATTTGGATTTTTCTGCTCAACAGCAACGATAATTATGAATAGAAACAGTGATTATTGCAGTAATAATAATGATAATGATGATGATGATGATGAGTGATGATGTGGTGGTGGGTGTGCGATGTATGGATGCGTGGATATGTGTGTGTGTGTGTGTGTGTGTGGATGTGCGAGTGTGCAGGGGGGGGATGTGCAGGTGTGTGGATGTTGTGTGTGTGAGCACGTGTGTGGATGTGCATGTTGTGTGATGTGGGGATGTGTGTGTGATGTGCGAGTGTGTGTGAATGTGTGTGTGTGTGTGCAGATGTGTGGTGTATGTGTGTGCAGATGTGGGTGTGTATGTGTGTGCAGATGTGTGGGTGTATGTGTGTGCAGATGTGTGGGTGTATGTGTGTGCAGATGTGTGGGTTGTATGTGTGTGCAGATGTGTGGGTGTATGTGTGTGCAGATGTGTGGGTGTATGTGTGTGCAGATGTGTGGGTGTGTGGAGTGTGAGTAGGTGTGGATGTGTGGGTAAGTGTGGTGTGTGTGTGAGTGTGGGGGGGGTGCGGATGTGTGGGTGTGTGGATGTGTGGGTGGGTGTGGATGTGTGGGTGTGTGATGTGTGTGTGTGTGCGGAGTGTGTTTGTGCGGATGTGTGGATGGCGTGGGTGGGTGAATGTGTGGATGTGTGTGGGTGCGAATGTGTGATTGTGTGGGTGTGTGGGTGTGTGGATGTGCGGATGTGTGGGTGTGTGGATGTGTGATTGTGTGGATGTGTGCGGGTGTGTGGATGTGTGTGAGTGTGTGTGTGTGTGTGCGGATGTGTCAAGTCAAGTCAAGATTTTATTTCCAGATGGTACATTGAATAAGCAATGCATTTGATGATGTGTGGGTGTGGATGTGTGGGGGTGTGAGTGTGTGGGTGTGGGTGTGTGGGGTGCGTGGGTGTGCGTGGGTGTGTGTGGGTGTGTGTGTGGATGTATGGGTGTGTGTCCAGATGTGTGTGTGGATGTGTGGATGTGTGAATGTGCAGGTGTGTGAATGTGTGGGTGTATGGGTGTGAGGGTGCATGGGTTATTATTATTATTATTATGGGTGTGTGTGTGTGTGTATGCATGGGTGTGTGGGTGCGCGGGTGTGTGTTTGAGTGGGTGGGTGTGGCTGTGGGTGTGTGGGTGTGGGGGGTCAGTCAGTCAGTCAGTTGCCAGCTCACCTTGGAGGAGACCTGGGCGCTGTTCTCCTGCATGTTCATGATGGCCCCGCTGATCTTCACGTCGATGGGGTCCACCACAGACTCGATGTTGAACGGGCCTTCCAGACGCTTGGCCAGGTTCTTCAGGGCATCTGCACAACACACATGAAACCGCCCGCAGGGTATTTTATTTATTTATCTATTCATTTATTGATTTATTTTAAGCGCGTGCGTTTGTGTGTATTTGAACTTGTTAAACTATTAATCGTTGTTGGTTGCATGTGTAGGAGTGGAATGGGGACGCAAGCGCTTTGTTTCGTTTTTTTACAAGATATAGCACTATATAAATTCCATTTATTATTATTATTATTATTATTATTGTTTTTAGGGGGGTATTTATACTGACTGACTGACTGACATACTGATTCCAGTTGGTGCGCGCGCACACACACACACACACACACACACACACACTGACACACACACACACACTGACTGACTGACCAATATACTGGTTCCAGTCGGCATTCAGCTCAGCATGGTGGGCATACACAAGTGCACACACACATACACACTCACATTCACACACACACTCACACACACACACACTAACACAAGCACACACACACACACTACACACACACACACACACACACACACACACTGACTGACCAATATACTGGTTCCAGTCAGCATTCAGCTCGCACAAACACACTGACACACACACACACTCACACACTATACATACTACACACACACCTACCACACTCACACTCACACACACACACACACACACACACACACTGACCAATATAACTGGTTCCAGTCGGCATTTAGCTCACACACACACACACACACTGACACACACACACTGACACACACACTCAACACACATTCACACACACTCAACACACATTCACACACACACACACACACATCAACACACATTCACACAATACACATTCACACACACACACACACACAACATACTCACACTTTCCGTCCAATATCACAACTTGTGAAAAGACGTTAATTGAATTTGAATACTCACACACACACACACACACAAACACATTTGACTTTGACTTTGACTTTGACTTGACACACACCAGACACATACACACACTGACACACACACACACACACCCACACCCACTCACACATGACCCACACTGACACACCGACTGACTGACCAATATACTGGTTCCAGTCGGCATTCAGCTCAGCATGGTCGGCATACACATTTACACACACACAAATAAATAAATGAATAAATAAACTCACACACACACACTGACCCCACACACACACACACACACACCCACACCCACTGACACACCCCCCCCCCCAACACCACACACACACACCGACACACTGACTGACCTGACCAATATACTGGTTCCATCACACACACACACTGACACACTGACTGACTGACCAATATACTGGTTCCAGTCACACACCCACACTGACACACTGACTGACTGACCAATATACTGGTTCCAGTCACACACACACCCACACACACACTGACTGACTGACCAATATACTGGTTCCAGTTGGCATTCAGCTCTTACCACACACAACTGACCCACACACACACACACACACACTGACTGACCAATATACTGGTTCCAGTCACACACACACACACACTGACTGACTGACTGACCAATATACTGGTTCCAGTCACACCCCACACTGACACACGACTGACTGACCAATATACTGGTTCCAGTCACACACACACACGACCTGACTGACCAATATACTGGTTCCAGTCACACACACACACACTGACACACTGACTGACTGACCAATATACTGGTTCCAGTCACACACACACACTGACACACTGACTGACTGACCCAATATACTGGTTCCAGTGCATTCAGCTCTTACAACACACACACTGACCCACACACACACACACACACACTGACTGACCAATATACTGGTTCCAGTCACACACACACACACACTGACTGACTGACTGACCAATATACTGGTTCCAGTCACACACACCACACTGACACACTGACTGACCAATATACTGGTTCCAGTCACACACAACACACACACACACACACACACACACACACACACACTCACACACACACATGACACAACTGACTGACCAATATACTGGTTCCAGTCACACACACACACACACACACACACACCACACACACCACACACACACCACACTGACAACACTGACTGACTGACTGACCAATATACTGGTTCCAGTCACACACACCCACTGACAACACACTGACTGACTGACCAATATACTGGTTCCAGTCACACACACACACTGACACACTGACTGACCAATATACTGGTTCCAGTCACACACACTGACTGACCAATATACTGGTTCCAGTCACACACACACACACACTGACTGACTGACCAATATACTGGTTCCAGTCACACACACACACACTGACACACTGACTGACTGACCAATATACTGGTTCCAGTCACACACACTGACTGACCAATATACTGGTTCCAGTCACACACACTGACACACACACTGACTGACCAATATACTGGTTCCAGTCACACACACTGACACACACACTGACTGACCAATATACTGGTTCCAGTCACACACACACACACTGACTGACTGACCAATATACTGGTTCCAGTCACACACACACTGACACACACCACTGACTGACCAATATACTGGTTCCAGTCACAACACACTGACACACACACTGACTGACCAATATACTGGTTCCAGTCACAACACACACCCACACACACTGACACACTGACTGACCAATATACTGGTTCCAGTCACACACACACACACACTCTGACACACACTGACTGACACACTGACTGACCAATATACTGGTTCCAGTCACACACACACACACACACTCTGACACACACTGACTGACACACTGACTGACCAATATACTGGTTCCAGTCACACACACACACACACACTCTGACAACACACTGACACACACTGACTGACCAATATACTGGTTCCAGTCACACACACACCACACACACACTGACTGACTGACCAATATACTGGTTCCAGTCACACACACATGACACACTGACGACTGACCAATATACTGGTTCCAGTCACACACCACTGACACACACACACAGACTGACAGACTGACTGACCAATATACTGGTTCCAGTCGGCATTCAGCTCACACACACACACACCATACACCTACACACACATGACTGACTGACCAATATACTGGTTCCAGTCACACACACACACACACACACACACACACACACACCCACACACACACACACTGACTGACTGACCAGTATACTCTTTCCAGTCACACACACTGACACACACACACACACACACTGACTGACACACTGACTGACCAATGTACTGGTTCCAGTCAGCGTTCAGCTCGGCGTGGTGGGCCAGGCAGCCCTTCATGGTGTTGAGGCAGAAGTTGTTGCAGGGCTGGGTCTGTGTCAGGCCGCGGCACTTGGGGCAGTGCGTCATCTTCACCATGCCCCGCACACACGCCTCCGTCGGCGGAATCTGCAGCAGCACGCAGCAAGAAAACCGTGGTTGTTGTTGTTGGGTTTGGCTTTTGTCAAACATAAGGTACAAGTAAGGATGTCCCCAAACCTACGTGGTCGTAGGTGAGCAAGGCGTCAGAGACCTCAACTTCTCTAGGCGCCAGCATATTGAGGGCGGCGGTGCCCATCTCCTCTCCCTCGCTGCTTTACCTTCCCTGACCCTAAAGAGGGCAGGTACCCATTTACAGTTGGGTGAACTGGGTGAACTGTACTGAAGCCAAGGCGCGCAAACGGTCATCCTGCTTAACCTTAGCTGGGGGGAAGCGAGTGCTCTGACTTCTGAGCTGTCCCGTTCCCTAAATACCAACAACAAAAAACCCACCCCAACTAGACTTTCTCTATATGACCAAGATTACTTATTAAGTAAAAAACCAAAGGTCCCTTCCACCGTACTTTTTAATACTGTTTTGTAGTTTCTGCAAATTCTGTACGGATTTTGTCCCAGAAGGGGTTTTTTCCCCAATGATAAAAAGGGGGTTTCCCAATAAAAAGAAGGGGTTTTCCAATAAAAAGGGTTTTTTCCCAATAAAAAAGGGGGGTTTCCAATAAAAAAGAAGGTTTTTTCCAATAAAAAGAAGGTGTTTTTTTCCAATAAAAAGCAAACAACTAAACAAACACAGGCAAACAGCTCAACCAACCAGACACATTATATATTCCGCAAGAGTGGCACTTTTACTTTGATTTCCTCTGTAGAAGTCTTCAAGACAGAAGGACGGACAGACTGACAGAAGGAGGAAATGAGTGTGCGTGTGTTTACAAGAAAGAGAGAGACAGACGGAGAGACAGAGACAGACAGACAGGCACAGACAGACAGACAGGCACAGACATCAGACACACAGACAGACAGACACACAGACATAGACAGACAGAGAGAGAGAGGAGAGAGAGAGAGAGAGAGAGAGAGAGAGAGAGAGAGAGAGAGAGAGAGAGAGAGAGAGAGAGAGACTGTGTGCTTACATGAAATAAAAACAATGTAAAAAACTCCACAAATACAATAACCAAAAAAAATCAACACACACACACACAAAATGCACTCAGCAGATCAACCTATGCTGAGAGATATGCCTGCCCCCCCTACCCCCCTCCCTCTCTCTCTCTCTCTCTCTCTCTCTCTCTCTCTCTCTCTCTCTCTCTCTCTCTCTCTCTCTCTCTCTCTCTCTCTCTCTGTGTACACAACATTATTAACAAACCTGGACATGACCTATTCAGTGACTGTAATCATAATAAATATATAAACAACCTTTAGAGAGAGAAAAAAACACACACACACACCAAAAAAGCCCAGGAATAAACAATAATGATGAAAAATATCACAGGTGAACAGGTAAATAACCAGCACAGCTTCATATTGAGGGTTGGAGGGGGGAGGTAGGGGGGGGAAGAGTTGTCTGTAGGTGTTTGAAGTGGTGGTGAAAAGGGGGGGAGGGGGGGGGATGGATAGGAGGGAAAGAGGGAGGGAGGTGGAAGAGAAACTAATTCCTTGATGGGTTGTGAAAGATAAAGAGGGAGGGATGGAGGGAGGGAGAGAGAAACACACACACACACACACACACACACACACACAGATAGACAGAGAGAGACACACAGAGAGAGGAGTGAAGGGGGAGGAGGAGGGGGTGGAAAAGATGGCGAGAAAACACTGCCAAGTTTTTGACAGAGGTACTCTTGTACTAATATATTATAGATCTATGTCAGTTGGCCTGTTCTCTGTCAGAAACTGCACCTTTTGTTTGTGTGTGTGTGTGTGTGTGCGTGTGCGTGCGTGCGCTTGTGTGCGTGCGTGCTTGCATGCGTGTGTGTGTGGGTGTGCGTGATATCTTCAGTTTAACGTCTATTCACATTTAGTGATTGCGCGCGTGTGCGTGCATGTATGTGTGTTGCATGCGTGCATGTGTGCATGGGCGTGTGTATTTGTGTGACTGCGTGCGTGCGCGTGCGTGCATCCATCAGCTGATTACAGATTCATTCCGACTCAGGGGATGATCAGCGGATGAGCAATCCATCCAATACAACTGTCAAAACACAAGCCCATCAACTGATGTAAGATTCAATATGACTTTCAAAACATATCATTTTTATATACACCAGCTAAAATAAACCTAACTCCACCAGCTAAAATAAGCAGCAATCTACTAATATTGTTTAATTTTTAATACATTTGGATATATCTCTGACCCCCCCCCCCCCCCCCCCCCCCCTCCTCCCACTCCCTCACCCTTGTTATTCCACTGGTTTTTTGATGATGATGATGATGATGATGATGATGTCTTTGTTGCGTCACCAATGCTACATTGTATTATATACTTTTTTCTCTTTTTTTTTTTATGGGGGGGGGGGGTGGAGGAGGGGAATTCCACTTTACAGCTTAGTCTTTAGCGATCGACTATGACTCTCTGACTAGGAGGCTTGACTCGCACAGTCCTTATGTGCTGCAGCCCTGGGGGCTGGTTGGCCTTTGGAGAACATGTCCAACGCTGACTGTCCTTATGCCCACTTGGCTGAGAGTGGGGATGTACTGTGGGAAAGGCATCTCCACTATAAGTCCTTCGGATGAGACTATAAACCAAGGCCCCGTGTTCAAATGCATGCAGAGCATCTTGCGCACACGTTAAATCGTGTTCCACTTTTCGGAAGAGTAGGCCATTGTGTGCCGGTGGAAACAGATGACAAAATTTACAAAACCACATACACACGGGGACAGGATGTAAAAAAAAAAAAAGCACATGAGTGCTTATTCCATTATCCTGGATATAAAAGAATAAATAAATAAATAATAAATAAATAATCAAATTTCTGCCCTATTTCTGAAATGTCAATTGCCTCCCCTGCTGTTTTGGAGGTCAACACCGAACAAGATGGAAAAGCAAATTATTTTTTAGAGCTCCTAAGTTCACCAATGGTAAGATTTTTCTGTGTTGTTTTTTCATTTTTTGCCCACCATGAAGGTAGCCACATTCCAACTTCAGGGACGTATGCTGGGTGTGCTCCCGTTTCCGTAACCCACAAAACGCTGACATGAATGACGGGATCTTTAACGCGCATATTTGATCTTCTGCATGAGAATATATGAATACACATAAGGAAACGAATTATGGCTCTGGCATAACATGCATGTTTGATCGTCTGCATGCATTATAAATTACACACAAAAGGAAAGGACTTAATGCACTGGCAGGTCTGCACTTGAAGTTGACTTGGGAGATTTTTTTTGGTTTTTTTAAATCTCCACCCTTAATTCAGCAGACACTACCGAGATTCGAACCCATGACTTCATGGGCCCGTGGGATTGAAGTCGAACAGTCTTAACCACTCGGCTGTAGCGTCCGTCATATAATTTCGTTGATATTTTGTGACTTTGTTTACTTTTTCCTAAAAAATATTCTCCGTAGCGATTTCTTCAAAAGAGCTGCTCTGTTGTTGTTAGGTGGTTGTTTTTTCTCCTCCCGGTTTTTTCTCGTGTTTATCTTTCCGGGTTATGTGGTGCAGGTTCAAGGGATCCAAGCCATTCTTGATTTTATTACTCCTTACTAAGCTTGGGGGATGGGAGGGGGGGGGGGGGGGGGGGGGGCTTTCTTGCTTCTTTATTCCTTTTTTTTCCTTCTTCTTTCATTTATTTTCAAGAGTGTTTACTTGCCCTTGCCAACTTCCTCACTCTCTCTCTGTCTGTCTGTCTGTCTGCCTCTCTCTCACTTTCTTTCTCTTCCTTACTTTCTTTCTCTTCCTCTTTCTCTGTCTGTCTGTCTGTCTGTCTGTCTGTCCTGTCTGTCTGTCTGTCTCTCTCTCTCTCTTTCTTTCTCTTCCTCACTTTCCCTCTTTGTCTGTCTGTCTGTCTGTCTGTCTGTCTGTCTGTCTGTCTCTCTCTCTCTCTCCTCTTTCTTTCTTTCTTTCTCTTCCTCACTCTCTCCCTCAGTCTCTCTCTCTTTCTCTGTCTGTCTGTCTGTCTTTCTCTCTCCCTCTCTCTGTGCAGACTTGGCACTCGTTCCCCCATTCATTTTTCTTTCAATCTATAACATTCCCGCCCTCAAAACCACCCATAATGTTCTCTCACTTCTCAACCACCCACTCACTTAAACACCCACACACTACAACCCCAACCCTCCCCTCCACACACAAACA
>CM054165.1:29178834-29266334 GCA_028751875.1 Rapana venosa | reverse complement strand
GACCCAGTGCTAAAATCATCCCCTTTCTTTTACCAAGTCCAAGTGCGGTCAGTTTCTGCTACAATCAGCACCAGCTGGGCTGGGATGGATAGCAGCTGAGAGGAGCTGAAAGTGGGGGACACTGACAGCTGTGTGCGCTACATTGATATATGCAAAATAACGAATCTGGATTTGGCTGGGGCACGACATCTTCATCTTCCTTTTTTGTCATGTTTCTCCCAGGGGAGGTCTGACATTGATGAGCCTTCTCCATCTCTCTCTGTTTTGAGCTTCCTCCTTATTTATGCCCCTTTCTCTAAGATCATCTGCAATACAGGCAGCCCATGTTTTGCTAGGTCTTCCCTTGGTCTCTTTCCATCCACTACGAAGTTCATTGCTCTTTTTATGATGTGGTGGTCTGCTTTCCGTTGAACGTGCCCAAACCAGCGCAGTCTATTGGTAACTAGCTACAGACTTCAGATCATCAACCTTGCACATTCTCCATAGTTCTTCATTCATGATCCTGTCTTCCCATTTGATCTTTGTCACGTAGCGTAGCATTCGGTCTTCACAGCTTCATGGCTGGGGCAGGCAGGACAGAGATTTGAAAATGACAGCGGCGTTGGAACAGCTCAAAACAGAGAGAGACGGAGAAGGCTCATCAACGTCAAACCTGCCCTGCGAGAAACATGACAACAAAAAAGGAAGAAGAAGAAGTTGGAACAGCAGGACAGGAACATCACAGAAGATAAGAGGCAGAAAAACAAACCACAAACAAAAAAAAACAAAAAAAGGACAAAAGTGAACAAAAGTGGGGAGTTTTTTGGGGGGTTGTGGGTTGTTTTTATAAAGATTCTTAACACACAAAAAAACCCACAACAAAATTGTGCGATGGCGGCCCAACTCGCACGGATGCACACTGACCTCCATGACGTTGAGGATGACGTCCCGGCCAATGGCCAAGCCCTGCACGAAGGTCCTGGCGGCGATGAAGGCACGCTTGATCTGGGTGGACAGCTTGTTGGGCACGTCCCCGAAAGGCTTCAGGTCGTTCATGCGCTCCGTCACGCACGTCAGGTAGTCGTCGTCAAACTCGTACTGACCGTTGAGGAGCTCGAACATCTGTCCGTTACAGGTCAATCAGGTTAGAGAAGGATGGCTCCTCTGTTATTATTATTATTATTGTTAATGATATCATCATCATCATCATCATCATCATTATTATTATTATTCATTATCATTATCAGTAGTAGTAGTAGTTGAAGTAGTAGTAGAAGTAGTAGTAGTAGTAGTAGTAGTAGTAGTAAAAGCGACAGCAGCAGCAGCAGTAGTACTATCTTTATTATTAAGATCCTTATTATTGTTGTTGTTGTTATTATTTATTTTTTATTTCAAGGATAACGGAATAAGCGCTCATATGCTTTTTTTTTTAAACATCCATTCCCCATGTGTATGCAGTTTTGTACATTTTGTCATCCATTCCCACCGGCACACAATGGCCTACTCTTCCGAAAAGCGGAACGGGTTTTAACGTGAGCTCAAGATGTTCCACGTGCCTTCGCACACAGGGCACCTTGGTTTATAGTCTCATCCGAAGGACTTTTGGAGAGAGTGGAGTTGGCACTGATGTTAACTCCAGGGGAAAAAAATTCCCTTGAGCAGAAGAGGAGCCTTGGTGGTGGCTTGAATCCAGGGCTGTCAGAATGCGAGCTCAACGCTCCAACTACTAGGCTATCCCCACCCCCCTCCCCCACCCTCACCCCCCACCCTTCCAATACATAAATTGGAACAATCTGAATCTCATATATAAATATGACTTCTTCTTCTTCTTCATGTGCCAGGTCTGTTGCAGACATCGGCGATCATGGCCTTCCATTCCTCTCTGTTGTCAGTTCTCCTGATGAGCATATAATGACTAATACCATTTGTTTCACAACATGGTTACACACACAGTCCAACCCAACCGCCTACAGTATGTTAAAACAGAAGACTCTCTAGACCTACCCTCTGGAGCAGCCGGCTGAAGAAGTTGTCCATGACGTCCACCAGGTTGCGGTCCTTGCCCTTGTAGTAGGCCCGCAGGTCGTTGAAGAGGTCGGCGAAGATCTGCGCGTTCTGCTCGTACAGCATGCCGTACGTCTTCACGAACATCTCGTGCAGCTCCTCACGGGCATTGTCCAGCAGTTCCGTGAAGAACTCTGCGAAACAGTCCACCAGGGATTTTTTTTTTAATTGTTTTTTTAATGAAAAATTTGGTTCTGATCGAAATGGAAGACAAGAAAAACAAGAGGACAGACCAGAGAGAGGGGGAGGGTGGGAGGGAGAGAGGGAGCGAAAACTCAGAAATTTAATGTATCTCGGCCTTAGGCCATAATACATGGTTGGCGTAGGTACATGGTTGGCGTAGGAGAAATTGACAATGCCACTCAGTGGGCAAAAACCGGATAACATACACAAGAGAGGGAGGGGGGGTGGGGGGGGGGGAGAGAGAGAGGAGAGCGAGAAGAGAGAGAAGAGCGACTGAGACAGATACATGAGAGAGAGAGAGATGATGATGATGATGATGATGATGATGATGATATTTTAAGGATAATGGAATAAGCACTTGTGTGCTTTTTTTCCCATCCAGTCCCCACGGATATGCAGTTTTGTACATATTGTCCGTTCCCACCATCACACAATGGCCTACTCTTCCAAAATGCGGAACGGGTTTTAACATGACAGAGACAGACAGACGGACGGACAGAGAGAGAGAGAGTCTCAGATATATATATACACACTCTCTCTCCCCCCCCCCTCCCTCTCCCACCTCCCCCCCTCTCCCACCCTCCCGTCCTCCAAAACATCAAAAACACAGTCTCTCCCTCACACACAAAAAACCCCCTCTCTGGCAGAAAGAAAACTTTTAACAGGCAACCTCTGCAAAAACACAAAAGCTGAGCCATTCAAAACTTTTATAGTTTAAAAAAAATTTATTTCCCAAAACCCACACGGGTGTACACATGATGAAAGTGGTTCCTGTTCCAGAATCACCACCGGAGGATCAAAAACACGTTGATTCCCATTCTCTTGTTTTGAACCACATTGCCCATACATGTTGTATACATGTTACATGTATATATAATGTGTGTATCAAACACTTATCCATTCTCTTGTTTTAACCACATTCCATACATTTTATACATGTTACATGTATATATTTACTCTCTCTTCTCTCTCTCTCTCTCTCTCTCTCTCTCTATATATATATATATATATATATATATATATATATATATATATATATATGGAGTGGTGATGTACAGTCTTGCACGCAGATCCTCAACACACTTTTTAAAAAAAATTCTTTTATATCACGGATAATGGAATAAGCGCTTATGTGCTTTTTTTTTTACATCCAGTCCCCGTTTCAATTTTCATTCATTTACTTTTTTAAATTCTTTTATATCGAGGCTAATGGAATAAGCACTTAAGTGCTTTTTTGCATCTATTTTTATTTATGTATTTATTTATTTATTTATTTATTCTTCTATATCGAGGATAATGGAATAAGCACTCATGTGCTTTTTTACATCCAGTCCCCGTGTGTATGCTGTTTTGTAAATTCTGTCATTTGTGCCCACCGGCACAAATTGGCCTACTCTTACGAAAAGCGGAACAGGATTTAACGTGTGCGCAAGATGTTCTGCATGCGTTCACACACTGGGCCTCGGTTTATAGTCTCATCCGTGAGTATACAAGTAAGTGTGTATGGATGCGCACGCATGCACACATATACGCACGCACACATACGCACACACACACACACTTAGTGACACACGTATGCAACATTCACACACACACACCTTAGTGACACACATACGCAAACATTCACACACACACACACACACTTAGTGACACACGTACGCAAACATTCACACACACACACACACCTAGTGACACACGTACGCCAACATTCACACACACACAAAACCACTCTCTCTCTCTCTCTCTCTCTCTCTTAATGACCCACTAACCACACAGTCACACACAAACTTAACACACACACTTATTACTATAAACCGAGGCCCCGTGTGTGAACGCACGCAGAACATCTTGCGCACATGTTAAATCCTGTTCCGCTTTTCGAAAGAGTAGGCCATTGTGTGCCAGTGGGAACAGATGACAAAATTTACAAAATCGCATACACACGGGGACAGGATGTAAAAAAAAAGCACATGAGTGCTTATTCCATTATCCTCTATCTTAAATTTTGTTTTTTTTAATTACACACACACTTATTAACCACACACACACTCTCTCTCTCCTCCCCCCCCTGTCCCCATCCCCCAACATCACCACCCCCTCCCCCCCCCCCTCCCCAAACCACCAAATAGAACAACCCCCCCCCCCCCCCCCCCCCCCTTCTCCCACCCCAGCAATTCTCTCCTTCCCCCAACATTTATGGTTTTCTATTAACCCCCACCCCTCCCTCCCTCCCTCCCCCTGTGGTGTTAGACTCCCTGGCTCAATCCCATTGACCCATTGCCTGCCTGCCTGGCAAGATGCAGCCAACCAAACTATGGCCTGCCACGTGTGTCAAAAGCCATCAATACAACAGTGCTGGTCACTTTCATATTCCAATTCCAATTCTTCCCCCGCGGGGATACCAGGGGGGATCGGCTTGTCAGTATAAATAGCATCCCCCCCACTTTCTGGAAGTTAGGAAATGTTCCCTCTTTTCTATCCCTCTCTTTGTTTCTGCCTTGTTCCTTTTTCTTCCTGTCGCCTCCCTCTAAGTCTATTTTCTTCCTTCTTGGTCGTCCATCCTCCTGCATTTTTTTTTTGTAGAGAGACTTAAAAGGTAACAGTTCTCTCCCATGCCGAAGTTGGATGGCTGGGCCTGACTTGTCAGGCGCTTAACGGCAGCGCAACGCATTTTCACTCATCTGACAAACAACAATAGTTGCTGTCTGAGCATATGATGACAAAGAAGACAATTCCAATATTGTATTGTACGGTGTTGTATATTGTATAATGTATTGTGTACCACTTAAAAGTCACAACAGATTTCACGGCATGAAATTCAGGCCGCAGAGCGCATTGCTGTGTGCATGCATTTTTCAAAATTTCATCATCCATTCCTACCAGCACGAAATGGCCTACTCTTCCAAAAGGTGGAAAGGGTTTTAAACATGTACGCAAAATGTTCTGTGTGCATTTGCGCTCAGGGCCTCGGTTTACAGTCTCACTCAAAGGAATTTGACGTTCGGTTCGATTTTCTCACCTAACTGGGAAGGAAGGGCAAGGCTGGAAATCGAACCCAGAACTTGACAGTTCACTTGTGAGGTCTTATCCTTCCTGCCACCTTCCTTCTTCTTATCTTTCATTTTTATTCGTGAGAAGAAATTGAGGTAAGGTGATTGAAGTTAGCCATGAGAACATATCCTGTAATTTCTTCAAGCAATATGACTTTTAATTGTGAATATAATACTTTTCGTGGTGCATATTAATCTCTCTCTCTCCCCTCCCCCACCTCTCTCTCTCTCTCTCTCTCTCTCTCTCTCTCTCTCTCTCTCTCTCTCTCTCCCCAAAAGCAATAAACCCATAATTTTCACTCACTGACAAAACCATACTTTCACGACAAAAACTTTCTTCTTTATCATAATCAAAATCATTTCTACCTTTCCAAAAAAATCTTTTTTATTTGTAAATTCTAACTTTCAACACCTTAATCCTCCCATAAGCAACCCACACACAAAATCTGTCACCCACTTCCATCAGATATAAATCACCACCAGCAAGCACACTAAGCCTCTCCCCCTACCATATATAGCCTTACAACCCCTTACAAACATGCACCAGATGTACCCTCTTTTGACACAACCGATCTGCCACACCCTGCTGCGGTCTAACAATCGTCCACATGTGCAGCAGCAGCAGAAGCAGCAGTAACAGCAGCAGCAACAGCAGTAACGGCAGCAACAGCAGCCACTGGGATCGTGCACACACATTGCATCCACGACTACTAGCAGGAAGAAAATGAGTCAGCACTCGTTTCTGATATTGATTCCTTCCCTCTCTCCCCCTCTCTCTTTCACCCAGACTTTTCCAGTTGATTTCTACTCTAAGGTAATTTGGTGGGGGGAGGGAGGGGGAGGGAGGGAGAGGGAGGGGAGGGGAAGTGGTTGCCATAGTGGTGGAGGAGAGACAGGGTAGGGGGTGGGGTGGGGGTTGGTGATTGTCTGATAGGGAGGCCTTTTTTGGGATGTTATTATGAGTTACCTGGTTTGATCAATTGATCCATGTCCCATGCCTGTGCCCGCACACACACACAGTCTCGCACACACACACATACACACACACTGTCTCACACACACACAGAGTCACAACACACACACACACACACACACACACACACATGCGTGCACACACAGTCACAAACACACACACAGTTACACACACACACACAGTTACACACACACCAGTCACAGTCTCACACACACACACACACACACACACGGTCACACCGTCACACAGTCACACACACAGTCACAATTTTTAAGGAGGGGGATGCTTTTTTGGAAAGATTGTTTCATCAATAACATTTTCTTAAGAAAAGATTGTTTCATCATTAATAGCATTGTTACTTGTGCAAACTTTGCTCCGATTGTACACACACACACACACACATTTTTTTCTTTTTGGGAGGGGGAGGTTGCTTTTGGGGGAAAAGTTGTTTCATCAATAATTTAATAGCATTATTACTTGTGCAAACTTTGCAAGGATTTTTAGCACAGCTAGGAAGAGATGAGTTTATTCTTTTGGATTTAATCTTAGGCTCTTTGTGTGTGTATGTGTGCACGCGCACTCATGTGTGAGAGAGTGTGTGAGAGTGTAAGTACATGTGTATGTGTGTGTGTGCGTGGGTGCGTGCATGTGTGTGTGTGTGTGTGTGTGTGTGCGTGTGTGTGTGTTTGAATTCATTAAATGGCTCTTCACAAGTTGTGATACATTCTATAAGTATTGTGATTTATATACATGAGACAGAGAGTGTGTGTGTGTGCGCTATCTTTATTTATTTATTTATTTATTTCATTTTATTTCTTTTCTTTGGAGGATAATGGAATAAGCACTCATGTGCTTTTTTTATCCAGTCCCCGTGTGTAAGCAGTTTTGTAAATGTTTCATCCGTTCCGACCGGCACACAATAGCCTACTCTCAATCTCTCAGGTCAACTTCAAGTGCTTAACCTGCTAGTGCCTTAATTCCCATTATAATAAAAAGGTAAAGGTAAAGGTGTCCCATAACCTATAAGGTCGTAGGGGAGCGAGGCGTCAGAGACCTCACTTCTCTAGGGCCAGCATATTGAGGGCATCACCCATCTCCTCTCCCTCGCTGCTTTACCTTCCCTGACCCTAAAGAGGGCAGGTACCCATTTACAGCTGGCCATTATAATATTCATGCGCAAAAGATCGAATACGCATGTTACGGATCCCAAATTTTATATCAGCATTCAGTGGGTTACCGAAACACGAACATACCCAGCACACATACATCCTTAAAGTCAGAATGCGGCTACCTTCATGGTGAGAAAAATTGGATGCATATACATTATATAATATGCTAAATCTCACTATAGGTGACCACAAAGTTCTAGCCCAACAACATCATCATCATCATCATCATCAATGCCTTTGTGCCTTATTGGCACGTAGGGCAGCAACAAATGTTCTCCACTCCTGTCTGTCCTGGGCTGGGCCAGCCCAACAACAACAACAGCAAAATTCAATCAATTATTACCAAAAAAGCATACAAGTCAATATCAGAACACGAACTAAACCACAACGTATTTTCAACTTAACATTTATTCCCAAGTTTCATTATCAAAAGTAATTTATATATCTCTCTATATATTCACATATTTGTCTGTAGTATAGTCAAGTTTCCAATTAAGAAGACAGCCGCGTTCTCAAGACGTCCATCATCACTGCTTTGAAGTCTCTCGCTAACAGGAATATGAAGAAAACTACTTTAACAAAATTAAGGACAGATGCCGTTCTTATGGCACCATGCTCTCTCCGGGGAGATCGACCCAAATTTCACACAGAGAAATCTGCCAAGTGCCATGACGTCTGAGAGTGATAAAAATATACAATTCAACCGATAGATAATAATAATAATAATAATAATAATAATAATGTATGGAATTTATATAGCGCTGAATCTTGTAAAGCAAAAAATCAAAGCGCTTTTTTTTGTAATATATCGAGGACAATGGAATAAGCACTCATGTGCTTTTTTACATCCAGTCCCCATGTGTATGCGGTTTTGTAAATTTTGTCATCTGTTCCCACCAGCACACAATGGCCTACTCTTTCGAAAAGCGGAACAGGATTTAATGTGTGCGCAAGATGTTCTGCATGCGTTCGCACACGGGGCCTCAGTTTATAGTCTCATCCAAAGGACTTTAATATATATAGCCGAGTGGTCAAGACCGTTTGACTTCAATCCCATGGGGCCATGAAGTGATGGGTTCAAACCTTAGTGCTCAGTCTCTGGTGAATGAACTCATGGGGATTTTTCCAATCTCCCAGGTCAGCTTCAAGTGCAGACCTGCCAATGCCTTAATTTCTTTTGTGTGTATACACACACACATTAAAATCAGTGCCGACTCCAACCCCCCCCCCCCCCCCCCAAACTTTCAGATGAGACTATAAACCAAGATCCCGTGTGAAAAAGCATGCAGAACATCTTGCGCACATGTTAAAACCTGTTCTGATTTTCAGAAGAGTAGGCCACTGTGTGCCAGTGGGAACAGATGACAAAATTTTCAAAATGAATACACATGGGGACTGGATGTAAAAAAAGTTCATGGGTGCTTATTCCACTATCCTTGAAATAACAGAAAAAAATAAAAATAAAATAATAAATAAGATAGGTTTAGTGAACATATCATTTATAAACCCACAGCAACTACAAGAGTTGTTTTCCACAAAATTCCAAAAGTAAAGAAGCCACTCTTTGGAAAACATATACCTGCAGACAACCACTTAATTAAACTAAGATCCCTTACATGTATGATGTATACAGCATAGGTTTAGTGCACATAATTTATTAACCCACAGTAACTACAGAATTGTTTTCGACAAAATTCAGAGGGAAAAAAAACCTGCAGCCATTCTTAGGGAAAACAAATACCTGCAGACAAGATTTCCTTTTGTCTTTTAGTTTTATGAACCCATGACAGCTAACAGTTGTTCTCGGCAAAAAAAATTCCATAGAAAAAAAAAAAACCTACTCAGACACACAAAAAACATATTACTACTTGCGAGACATTTTTTGTTGTTGTTCATTTGTTTTGGATGGCAACAAACTCTTTCAGGGTGAAGAACAGCCCCCCAATTTCAAGCCGTGAAATGTGCCGTAACTGACAGTTCTGGTATACAATACGAACACGCTTTTCACAAAACATCACGTCACACAGTCTATTATTCAAACAGTCTTTTGGCTTGGTAACACTGCCTTTTTTTGTTGCTGTTGCTTTTTATTTTTTTCCTGTCTTTTTGCCTTTGAATGGTGGAGTGAAGTGACACAGCCACAAGCCTTAACGGCTGAGCTTGAAAGAATTCACATGACTTTGATGGAGATGCTGGAGAATTGGGGGAAGGGGGTGGGGGGGGGGGGGGAGGAGAGAAGGGGGTATTGGAGAGGGGGGGAGGGGGTTGCACAAGGAACATCCTTAGAGAAATCTGGAATACCTGATAGAGAGTCAAAGACTTCAAACGTCGAACGCTCTGACAGTAAAGTTTGACTGTTGTCTATCAGTGTAATACTCGAGCAAAAATGTGCTGCCGTTAAGCGCCTGACAAGTTAGGCCCCGCGCATCCGACTTCAACATGGCTGGGGGGGGGAGGCAGGAAAATGGACCAAGAAGGCACAGAAACTAGACAAGAAGAAGGCCGTAGCGCATCTGACTCTGGCGTGGGAGAGAACTGTTCTCTTTTTAAGTCTTTTCTTGAAAAAAATAAACAACAACAGAGCCGGAGAATGGACCACAACAAAGAAAGAAATCAGAAAACAGACATGGAAGAGGTGATGACGACAGGAAGAAAAGGAACAAGGCAGAAAAACACAATGAGGAGGATCTAGAAAAGATGGGAATTCCTAGCACACAATTTCTAGAAGGTGGGGATCCTTCACCCTTCACCTTCGTGGGGAATAGGATAGCCTGGTGGTTACAGTGATGTATTCGTGATCTGCTGACCCAGGTTCGATTCTCGTTCGAGAGGATTTTTCCTCTGGAGTTAACTTAAGTGCCGACTCCACTACCCTCAAAAGTCTTTCGGATGAGACTATAAACCGAGGCCCCGTGTATGCGAATGCACGCAGAACATCTTGCACACATGTTAAAACCCGTTCCGCTTTTCAGAAGAATAGGCCGTTGTGTGCCAGTGGGAACAGATGACAAAATTGACAAAACTGCATACACAGGAGGACTGGATGGATAAAAAAGCACGCGAGTGCTTATTCCATTATCCTTCATATAAAAGAATATAAAAAAATATTTTAAAATCCCGTAGTGTAGTCCCGTGGACTGTGGAGGCACAGGTGAAGATTTTGCAACCACCGATCCAGGGACAATTTTCTATTTATATATATACTGACAGGCCACCAGCATCCCCAAAGGGGGGACAATCAAATATATACTAGACCCGTCTCTTTTGCTTCCCCAGACATTTGTCAGCGTCCGTCTGGGTCATTATGATCCGTTAGGTACATCTAAACATCCAGGTAACAAGGGGAGGGGGGGTGGAGGGGGGGGGAGGGAATACTGGATGTCATGGGAAAGACAAAGTCGTAAACAGAGACTGAATTCTAACAAGTTGGGGGAAGGAAGGGATGGGGGGGAGAGAAGTGATGAAACTGGGACAAGGGAAGGGTGGGTGAGTGAGTGCGTGGGTGGGTGGGTGAGGAAAGTTGGCAGTATATAATAATTATAAATAAACCTAAAACGGATGGGGGAAGGTTGACAAGGAGAGTCCTGAGGGAGAACAGACTAAACAAGAACACCATGCCCAGATTCCCTGGTTGTACACTGTTGTGTACAGTGTATACAGACAGGGAGAGAAGGGAGGAGGAGTGGGGGTTGAGTTTACCTGACAGATTGATTTAACAATAGTTGGGAAGGGGGAAGGCAGGAGAAACAGACAGAAGAGATGTAATCTTTTGGGGGAGGGGGGGGGGAAGGTAGAGGTGAGGGGGGTGGGGTGGTTGTTCCTTAGCAGGGAAGAGATATAATCTTTTGGGGGAGGGGGGAGGGTAGAGGGGGGGGGGGGGGGGTTGTTCCTTAGCCAGGGCTCTGAGGTTCACCAATGGCGATAATCTTTGCATACACGACCATTGCTGCCCACCATGAAGGTAGCTGTGTTCGACTTTGAGGATGTATGCTGGGTAAGTTCGTGTTTCCCGAATTAACCCAATCCATCCAATCTGGTTGTTTATAGCCCAACTGACCACATTGAGGATTGTCACCTCATAAAAAATTTTAAAAATTAATTTAAAAAAAAACAGAAATGAAAAAACAAGACACAAGAACACACAAAAATAATAATAATAATAATAATAATATATACAATTTATATAGTGCTGAATCTTGTAAAAAAAAAATTTTTTTTTTTAAACCGAAGTGCTTGCACTCAAATCATTTGCACGCATGCAGCTCTCCTTAAACATAATGAACAACAGATTTCAAATCCATGTGCGCGCATGCACGTACGCATGCATGCACACACACACACACTCGCGAACACACTTAGGAGGTGAAGGATGCTGTTGAAAATTAGGGACAGATATAGGGAAAGTCTCAGGTAGGAAATAAGACAGTAGACACTCTTTAACTCTAATACTAGAATTAAAATTACATGATCACAGTCACAACAAAACAGTCATGCCTTAAAAACGAAGTTCTGTACTGTGTGCGCCATCTAGTCTCAACTCGAACAAAACTCACAAGATGATAACAAGATGAAGACAAAACAAGATTTAAAAGACAAGACAGGACGAGACAGGATTGAGACAAGACAAGACGAGATGAGACAGGATGAGACAAGAGGGACAAGATCAGATGAGACAAGACAAGACGAGACAGGATGAGAAGACAAGACAAGACAGGATGAGACAAGACAAGATGAGACAAGGCAAGGCAAGACAGGATGAAGACAAGACAAGGTAAGGCAAGACAAGACGATGAGACCAGATGAGACAAGACACAATGAAGACAAGATCAGACAAGGAAAGACAAGACAGGATGAGACAAGTCAAGACAAGATCAGATGAGACAAGACAAGATGAGACGAGACACAACAGGATGAGATGATACAAGACGGGATGACGACAAGGTGAGACAAGGCATGTATACATGATGCAAGATGAGATGGGGTAAGACAAAAGAAGACAATACAAGACGAGAAAAGACCAGACCAGACCAGACCAGAGGGGATGAGGACCAGATAAGACAAGGCAAGGCAAGACCAGATGAGACAAAAAGATACACCCCCCCCCCCCTCCCCCGCAAAAAAACAAACAAAAAAACACACCCAACAACAACAAAAAACACCCAGGTTAACAAAAGCGAGACAAAGCAAAAACAAAACAAACACAAAACAAAAACCACATCATCAATTCTACACTAGTTTGTTAGTTAGTTAGTTAGCTAACTCAGGGCCCATCCATGTTAGGAAAGAAGGATGTATACATGTATAGACAGCGCGAAAAAAGACATGGCCCATACATTGTCAGGCAAGAAGGATGTACATAGACAGTAAGGTAAAACTGACTCTTTAGTCTTAAGACCTGTCTACTACAGACATTTTTATTTAGTGAGGTAGACAGAACCTATAGTATAGATCGTAAGATCTATAGATCATCTACATGTCCCTGTAGGTGAAACTGAGAGTGGGGGGGAGGGGGGGGGGAGAGAAGTGGGGGGGGGGGGGGGGAGGTGGGGGAGAGGAGAGGGGAGGGAGGAAGGGGGGGAGGAGAGAGAGGGAGGGAGGGGAGAGAGAGAACCTCAAAAAGAGGACAGATGGAGCCAGAGACAGAGATACAGAAAGAGTGAGGGGCAGAGAGAGAGAGAGAAACTCAAAGAGAGACAGATAGACAGGGACAGAGAGTGAGGGGCAGAGAGAGAGAGAGAGAGGGGGGGGGGGGGGGTGGACTCAAAGGAGTCAGAGAGAGTAAGAAAGAGAACAAGAGAGACAGTGACAGAAAAAAGACAGGACAGAGACAGACAGACAGACAGACAGACAGACTCCAGAGTCAAAGATAGTAAGTCATAAAGAAAGAGTGAGTCAGAGAGAGACACACACACGAGAGATACAGACAGACAGACAGACATGCAGACAGACAGACAGACAGACACAGAGAGAGATTCAGAGAGAGCAAGAAAGACTGAGAATCAGACAGACAGACAGACACAGAGAGAGATTCAGAGAGAGCAAGAAAGAGTGAGAATCCGGACAGACAGACAGACAGAGAGAGATTCAGAGAGAGCAAGAAAGAGTGAGAATCGGACAGACAGACCTGTAGACAGATGTACCCTTGACATTCAGCTGAACTAAGAATGAACCCAGGGGTAAGTATACATGTATACATACATGTATGTCTAGGAGGAGACTGAATGGATTGGGCTGTCTGACTTCAAGTTAAGTTCCTAAGGTCAGGGGGGGGGGGGGGGGGGGGGGGGGGGGGGGGGGGCAGAAATCACTGACAAGAACATTGACAGTAAGAAATTTAAAAGTGTGTGTGTGTGTTGTGTGTTAGGTGTGTGTGTGTGTTGTGTGTTAGGTGTGTGTGTGTGTGTGTTTGTGTGTTAGGGAGGGGGAGAATTGTGTGGTTGGGTATGTGTGGTGTGTGGGGGGGGGGGGGGGTGTGTGTTTGTGTGTGTTGGGGGGGAGGGGTATGTGTTGTATTTCACCTGTTTTGTGTGTGTGTGTGTTGTTGTGTGTGTGTGTTGTTTATTTAAATTTTATTTCATTTTATTCTTTTATATCAAGGATAATGGAATAAGCACTTATGTGCTTTTTTACATCCAGTTCCCGTGTGTATGTAGTTTTGCGTTGTGTGTGTGTGTGTTTGAGCAAGACTGAGAGGAAGGGAGAGTGAGACACTCAGAGAGAAGTGTGTGTGTGTGTGTGTGTGTGTGTGTGTGTGTGTGTGTGTGTGTGTGTGTGTGTGTGTGTGTAGTGTATGTATGTACTTAAAATATTATCATATATATATATATATATATATATGCATTACTGTTGTGCATGTTAATATCACAGACACACACACACAAGATTTAAGATTTAATTCCTTTCGCCCCTTTTGGGGTATGGAGGATTACAAACAAATTGAACAGGAGAACAAACCTAACAGCAATACACCCTGAATACTAACAGGAATTGAAAAGCAAGAGTTCATCGCAAAATGATACACAAACAGTACTAATGACTCAATACTATTATTTTGAGTATACACATTTCTTTAAAAGACATAATCTACACTTGTCAAAGACAATCGAAATTTCAAGAAATGCCTGCAAATCTTATGAATTTTGAGATCGACAGGAGAACTTTTTTTGCATTTCCTTAGCCTACAACAATTATAACTGGACATGGGTTGAAGAAAATGTCGGGGAATAAAATCTTGTCGAAAATATTTAAAGTGGGGATATTCCATGAAAATTTTTTTAATCATCCCCTAAATCAGACATATTGCATTTTGAACATATTCTTTCTTCCCTTGGTACACACATACACACATATATGGGGGGACGGGATAGCCTGGTTGGATACAGTTGCACATTACCCTCGTTATCTGCTGACCCGGGTTCGAATCCCATTCAAAGGGATATTTTCCCCCTAAAGAGTGAAAACATCAGTGCCAACTCTACTCCACCCAAAAGTCCTTCGAATGAGACTATAAACCGTGGCCCCATGTGCAAACCCACGCAGAACTTCTTGTCCACACATTAAAACCCATTCCGCTTTTCGGAAGAGTATGCAAGTAGGGAACAGAGAGAGGGAGAAAGAGAAAGATAAGTGGAGAGGAGACAGAGAGAAAGTGGGAACGGATCACAAATTTGACAAAACCGCACACACACAGGGACTGGATGCAAAAATTTTTTAAATGTTAAACCATAAACCGATGAGTGCTTATTCCATTAATGGCATTATCCCCAAAATATAAGAACATGTAAAAATTCTTTTTTTTTAAAATAATAATAATAACATACTCTACTCCACACAATATATAATAATATAGATGGCACTTCTTAGTTGAAGAGGGAGCAGTACAGACACAGGGGAAGATAACTCAGGGATGCATTATATGCAGGGCAGGCAGGCAGGCAGGCAGGCAGACAGTCTCCAGAATGTTGGGGCTGATAATGCCTTCCTCAGAAATGAGCCCTTAATGGGGAAAGTAGTTTGAAAGAACTTAGTGAAGGGAAACAGATAAAGAAGAGGGGGGGGGGGGGGGGGGGGGGGGGAAGAGAAAGAAAGGGGAAGGGGGAGAGAGAAGAGAGGGGGATGGGGAGAGAGAGAGGATATGAGAAAGAGTGTAGGGGGGGGGGGGGAGGGAGAAAGAAAGAGGGGAGAGCAGGAATGTCTATCTTCAGCAAAAAGAGAAGAGGGAAGAGAGAGAGAGAAAGACAGAGACTGAGGGAGGGAGAGAGAGGAGGGGAGGGAGGAAGACAGAAGGGTAGGGGGGGGGGGGGGGGGGGCAGAGAGAGAGAGAGAGAGTGAGTGAGTGTGTGAGGGTGTGTGTGTGTGTGGGGTGCATGCATATAGATGATTTACATGATACTTGAATCCCACAGATCTATGTATTGTAGATAAGATGTGGTTTCATAATGAAAAAATAATAATAATAACAATAATAAAATAAGATTGAAAAAAAATCTTCCCGTGGGAACATACACCTGCTTTTAGGAGTGTGCGAATTTTTTCTATCTTGTGCAAATTCTATCTGTGCAAATTCTATTTGTGCAAATCCTATTTGTGCAAATTCTATATGTGCAAATTCTATCTACAGGTGCAAATTCCATTTGTGAAAATTCTGTCTGTGCAAAGTCTATTTGTGCAAATGCTATCTTGTGCAAATTCTATCTTGTGCAAATTCTATCTTGTCCAAAGTCTTTTTGTGCAAATTCTATCTTGTGCAAATTCTATCTTGTGCAAAGTCTGCCTTGTGCAAATTGTATCTTGTGCAAATTCTATCTTGTGCAAAGTCTGTCTTGTGTAAAGTCTATCTTGTGCAAAGTCTACCTTGTGCAAATTCTATCTTGTTCAAATTCTACTTTGAGCATATTCTATCTTGTGCATATTCCATCTTTTGCAAATTCTGATCAACAGGAGCAAATTCTATCTGGTGCAAATTCTACTTTGTGCATATTCTATCTTGTGCATATTCTTTCTTGTGCATATTCCATCTTTTGCAAATTCTGATCAACAGGAGCAAATTCTATCTGGTGCAAATTCCATCTTGCACAAATTCTGATCTACAGACCTCTGCAAAATTCTATTAAGCAAAAATTCTAGGATATGTATAATTATATATACAGAATCTTGAAACAAAAACTTTTTTATAAAAGAAATCTTGAAGTAGAAGACGAGGAGAATCAGCTTCAGACTAGTTCAAAACTGAAAGCCACACAGAGTGCTGGGGCTGGTGATAATGTGTTCTACAGAAATGAGCCGATAATGGGGAAAGTAGTTGCAAAGAACTTAGCAGGGAAAAGCAAATGTGTAGATCTTTGCAACGAGGGGGGGGGGGGGGGGGGTAGGAAAAGTGAAAAGAGCGGAGAGAGAGAAGGGGGGGGGGGGGATAAAGGAGAAGAGGGAGGGAGGAAGGGAGGAGTAGAGAGGGCGAAAAAGAGAGTGAGAAAGAGAGAGAGGCACACATACATGTATACACATACAGTGATACACACACACACACACACACACACACACACACACACAAACAGAGCGACACTTTTAAATCCTGTTCCGCTTTTCAAAAGAGTAGGCCATTGTGTGCCCGTGGGAACAGATGAATTTACAAAACCGCATACACACAGGAACTGGATGTAAAAAGCACATAAATGCTTATTCCATTATCCTCGATATAAAAAAATAAGTAAAAAAATAAATAAATAAAACACACACAGACTAACACACCCCAGCAAACAATGGCCTACTCTTCTAAAAAACGGAACAGGTTTTAACAGCACAAGATGTTCTCTGTGTGTTTGCACACAAAACCTCGGTTTATAGTATCATCTGAAGGATTTTTGGGGAGAGTGGAGTTGGCACTGATGTTGACTCCAGAGGAAAAATCCTCTTGAACAGGATTTGAACCTGGGTCAGCAGATCACAAGCACAATGTTAGTAAGTACCTGCCTGTCAGTGTGTGTGTGTGTGTGTGTGTGTGTGTGTGTGTTGTGTGTGTGGTGTGTGTGTGTGTGTGTGTGTGTGTGTGTGTGTGTGAGAGACAGACAGACAGACAGACAGACAGACAGACAGACAGATACAGGGAGAGAGAGTGTGTGCATGTGTGAGACTTGAATGTGTCGTGTGTGTACGTGTGTATACGTGTGTGTGTGAGAGAGAGACAGACAGACAGAGAGAGACAGAGTGTGTGTGTGTGTGTATGTGCGCACGCATGTGCACACACACTTTTGTGTGGGTGAGAATATGAGAGAATCTATACATGTGTACATGTGTATGTGCGTGTGTGTGCCTGTGTGCGTGCATGCATGTGTGTGTGCGTGCATGCCCTCTGAGCGCATAAACATCCAAGTGTGCGCTTTACAAGGTGAATGATGAGGAAAAAGTGGGAGAGAAATTGGAAGAGGAGGAGGAGGAGGGGGGGCAAAGAAAGTGGTTGAGATGGCACTACCAGGGCAATGACTTTAGCAGAAGTCAGTTGGGTAAATGAACCTAAGGTTTTGGGAGTGAGAGACAAGAGTGAGTGGGTGAGTGAGTGAGTGAGTGAGTGAGTGAGAGTGAGTGTGTGTGTGTGTGTGTGTGTGTGTGTGTGTGTGTGTCTGTGTGTGTGTGTGTGTGTGTGTGTGTGGTGTGTGTGATGTGTGTGTGTGATGTGTGTGTGTGTGTGTGTGTGTGTGTGTGGGTGTGGTGTGGTGTGTGAGTGTGTGTGTGTGTGTGTGACTGTGAGTGTGGTGTGTTGTGTGTGGTGTGTGTGTGTGTGTGTGTGTGTGTGTGTGTGTGTGTGGTGTGGTGTGTGTGTGTGTGTGTGTGTGTGTGTTAGGTGTGTATGTGGTGGGTGTGTGTGGTGTGTGTGTGTGTAGTGCAGGGTGTGAAAAGAGAGAGAGAGGGATGGAGAGAGAGGAGGAAGAAAGAGAGAGTGTGGGGGGGGGGGGGGGGGGGGACAAGAGAGAGAGGGGGGTGAGAGAAGGGTGGTAGAAAAGAGGAGATAGAGAGAGAGAGAGGGAGGAGAGAGAGGGAGGGAGGAGAGAGAGAGAGAGAGAGAGAGAGAGAGAGAGAGGAGAGAGAGAGGGGGGGGGGGAGAGAGAGGGGGGAAGCAGAGGAGAGAGAGAGGATTGACAAAGAGAGAGACAAAGAGAGAGACAGACAAAGAGAGACAGACAGACAGACAGACAGACAGAGAGAGAAACAGAGAGGCATGACAGACAGAAAGAGAAATTAGTCTTAAAATCATACGAAAGAGAGAGGGAGAGGGCAAGAGGGAACAAGAGATGCGAGTTAGGGTATGCTACTGAGTCTTGTCTGTCTGTCTGTCTGTCTGGCTCTCTCTCTTACACACATACTCACTCACACACAAACACACACACAACACAAACACACACAGAGCAAACACAAACACACACAGAGAAAGCACACACACACAAAGGGTCAGATGTTTTTTTAAACCTAATTCCTTCCCCCCCCCCCCCCCCCCCCCCCCCAACTCCCTCCCCCTCCACCACACATGATTATTCTATCAACCATTCCATGTAGTACTCCTTACATACCATAAAAGGTTTCTCTGCTAAATCTCTCTCTTCTCTCTCCTCTCTCTCTCTTCTCTCTCTCTCTCTCACCAACTCTCTCTCTCCTTCTCTCTCTCTCTCTCTGTGTGACTCTCAGACCCTCACTCTCTCTCTCTCTTTTAATACCCCCCCCCTCCCCCCCTTTGCATTCATTCATAATGCCAATTTCTTGCATTTTCATGGGATTAGTGTGTAAACACAACACACAACACACACAACACATGCAAGCACGCACACACACACACACAACACCACCACCACCACAAATAAAAACACAACAACAACAAAACAAAACCCACCAACAGTTTTTGGTTTGTTTTAACCACCTACACACACACAAACAGAAAAAAGAAAGAAACATGAGGACTTTGAGAGACAGAGTCATAAAACCCCTTGATGGGGTGTGGGTGTGTGTGGGTTCAGATAGCATCTTAATAGATGTAGGGGTGAGAGGGGGGGGGGGGGGGGGGGGGGCAGGTACCCTCACATATATACAGTGTGTTGTTCACTTACTTACTATAATACCACTGGCTATACTGGTCCCTTTGCTATTGTTGCTTTATTGTTGAGGAGAGGATTGGGGGGGGGGGGGGGGGGCAGGGATTGGGGGGAGGGGGGGGGGGGCAGGGTTGGGGGGGAGGGGGGTGGCAGGGGTTGGGGGGGGGACAGGAAGGGTGGGGGGAGGGGGACTATAAAACAAGGTGGTGAATTACCTCTTCTTGAAAGTAGTAGGAAAGGGGAGGGAGGGTGAGAGTGGGGGGTGGTGGGGGGGGGGGGGTGGTTGGTTGGTTGGTTGGTTGTGATGAGTGTGTGTTGTTGTTTAAGTCTTTTGACACTTTTTTGGGGAGGGATAGTATAAACTTTTAAAGAATGAAACAAACCAACCAACTTAGCAAAACAAACAAGAAAACAGGTTAAAGGTAGGTGAGGGAGGGGGGGGGGGGGGGGGGGGGGGGGAGTGAGCCTGTGGTATGTATGTGTGTAGGTGGTGTGGGTGTGTAGGGGGGAGGGGAGTCTGTGTGTGTGTGTGTGTGTGTATGTGTGAGTGAGTGAGTGAATGAGTGCGTGAGTATGTGTATGTGTGTGTGTGTGTTGTGTGTATGTGTGTGTGTGTGTGTGCCTGCATGTGTCTGTGTCTGTGTCTGTGTGTCTGTATGTTCATGTGTGCTTGCATGTGTGTGCGTGTGTCTGTGTGCATGCAATGCACCCAAGCCCACCCAAACAGGGCCAGTGTCAAAGAGTGCACACACACACACACACAAAAACTGGGCATGCCTTCACACACAATGCTGAACAATCAGCAAGCAACATGTGCCTGTACTTGTATGCATACATGTATGTGACGCTCCACACCAAAACCGAGTCGCAGTGCACACGACCCATTTTTCTGCTAGGAGTGATTTTTTAGGCATGTGGGGATCAGGTTGTCAATTTTGAGATTAGAAAACTATGAACTTTCTTCCACTTTGTACTTAACTATTAAGGCGAATTTTATTTCCTTTCGTTCTTAAAACATGTTGTTGTTTTTTTTTAAAGCTGGATTCTTCAACCTGACCATCCATTACTATGCAAAATTTAGTTTGCAAATTTCTCATTTTGCCACTTCCTGGGGTCTAGCAGTTCAATTTGTAATATTTCACTTTTCATACCATTGCGTAACTGTCCAATTTTTTTTAATCTTCTTTTATTCAAAGAATAGCATTCATTTTCTTATTGCTGCTTACTTGCAAATTAACAGTTAAGAATTTACCTCTGGTGCTAAGCGACTCATTATGTGGTGGAGGGTCACTTATCCTCTTCTTCTTCTTAGAACGTTCAGACAGCAACTGTTGCTGTGTGTCATATGAGCAAAAATGCATTCCCTTGCCCGACAAGTCAGGCCCAGCGCATCCTCCGACTTCAGCACGAGAGAACTGTTAAGAATTAAATCTTTCTGGAAAAAAAAAAGGCAAGAGAATGGACCAAGAAGGCAGAAAATAGACAAGAAGGAGGTGGTGACAGGAAGAAAAGGAACGAGCTGTGCAGTCCCAACCCCTTTCTAAATGCACTCACTCTTCTAAATAAGATAAAAATAAATAAATCACAAATCTTTCGTCTTCTTCTTCTTCTTAGAATGCTCAGACAGCAATTAGTGTCGTCTGTCATATGAGCATAAATTTGCGATGCCATTAGGTGCCTGTCAAGACAGGCCCAGTGCTTCTTCTTCTTTTTCTTCTTCTTCTTCGAACACTCAAGACAGCAAAAACTGTTGTTGTCAGTCATATGAGCGAAAAATGCACAGCGCAGCCGTTAAACACCTGTCAAGTCAGGCCCAGCCCATCCAATTTCAGCATGGCTGGGGGGGGGGAAAGGCAGGAGAATGGACCAAGAAGGCAGAAACTAGACAAGAAGGAGATGGCAGGAAGAAAAGGAACAAGGCAGAAACAAAACAAAAGGGATAGAAAAGAGAGAATTCCCAGTTCAGAATTTCCAGAATTCGCCTCAGGTTTTTAAAACTGAAAATGCAGACAGAGTTTCCAGAATTCTCCTCAGGTTTTTAAAACTAAAAATGCAGATGTAGTAACAATGGGAGATGCTGGTAAAGGGGAAGGGGGGGGGGGGGGGGGGGGGGAGAAGGGAAAAAAAATCGGGGGGGGGGAAATGAAAATAAAATAAAAACACCCAAAACCAAGGTAGGGAGGGAGGGAGGCAGGGAGGGATGGGAGGGAGGAAAGATGACAACCAGATAGCAAGGGAAGTGTAGAGTTTAAAACATGTACGCGTATGTACACAAAAATAGAAAGAGAAGATAAGACCTTAATTTGTTCTCTACGTGAATAGCTAGCTGCTCTTGGATGTTATGTGTGTGTATCAGTGTATGTGTGTGTAAAGTGTGTGTGAGTGTGTGTGGTGTGGTGGGGGGGGGGGGGGGGGGGGGAGAGGGGGGAGAGGGGGGTTTGGGAGTGTATGTGTACATCTATAGGTGTGTGTGTGTAGAGGGGGATGTAGTAAAGGGTGTGTGTGTGAGTGTATGTTTTTTAGGGGGGGGGGGGGGGGGGGGGGGGGGTGAGTGGCAAAGTGTGAGTGTGTGGTTTTGTGTGTTTTGTGTGTGCAGGGGGGTGCGTGCATGTGTGTGCATGCTTGTGCATGCATGCATGCATGTATATGTTTATGTCAGTTTGAGTGAGTGAATGAATGCATGTGTGTGTGTGCTTGTGTATGAATGTGACTGAGTGCATGCATGTGCGTGTGTGTAACTCCTACAGATGCACGTGTAATAAGGGTGTGTGTACATTCATGAGAACATGAGCTTCACCATGTCGATTGTTGTGTAATCATTTTCTTTCCATCTTCACCCCCCCCCCCCCCCCCCCCCCCCCACACACACACCTTTTTTTGTGGTCTTTTCTCATTAGTGGTGTTTGCTTGCTTGCTTGCTTGTTTGTTTCTTTGTTTGTTTAGATAGCGATAGAGAAAAAAAAAAGAAGAGAGGAACGGAAATATGAAAAATATTACAGGTAAATATTTTTTTTAAATTCAGGCAAAAAACACTGTTAAAAAAAATCAAACATTTCCTTTCATAACCCCCCGAGTTCAAATACAAAATTTTAAAAATAAATGATAAGAATTCTAAATAATACAAATAATTTTTGTTTAAACAAAGCCAAAGAATTACAAATAAACTATTTTTGGAATAAATGATAAAAAATAAAATCTTTTTAAAAACCAGATTTAAAAATCAACTATATAAAAAAAAATTTTTTTTAATAATTTTCAAAAAATAAAATCTTGAAAAAAAAGAAGAAAAACACGCAGACTGTACAGTACCACAGTCTCCTTTTTATTTTTCAAAATTACACACACGCTCTCTCTCTCTCTGCTCTCCTCTCTTCTCTCTCTCTCTCTCTCTCTTCTCTGTGCCTCTCTCTCTCTCTCTCTCTCTCTCTCTCTCTCTCTCTCTCTCTCTCTCTGCCTCTCTCTGTCAGCATGCATATTTTCCCTTCTCATTAATTTTTTTTTAGGGCTGGATGTAAAAAAAAAAGCATGTATTGTATTGCTTAAATCTATTACCCTCTGAAAAATAAAATTGTTCAAAATTGTTCAAATTCTTCTGTCTCTGTCTCGCTATGTCTTGCTCTCTCTCTGCCTCTCTCTCTCTCTATCTCTCTCTCTCTCTTGCCTCTCTCTCTCTCTCTCTCTCTGTCTCTCTCTCTCTCTCTCTGTCTCTATCTCTCCAAGTCTCTTGTCTTAACTTCAATCTGTCTGTACTGCTAGCAGTCTGAATCACAGCAGGAATGCTACTGTGAAGACAACCGAAATGTACCCCCCACCCCCCACCCCACCACCCCCACCCTTTGCTGCTCTGCTGTCCTGCCGCCACAGCAGCACTGCAATCTTGGTAGGGGTAGGCACCACCCTGTCGAGGCAAAGTGAGAAAAGGCATACCAGGGCGTGATTGATAGCACGTGTATGGACTACTGCTGAGTATTTTCACACAACTTCTCCTCACTGGTAAGTGTAACCGCTGTACTGTTGTTGTGTATGTTCACTACATGGGGAACAGATGTGGAAAAAGAAGTCCTATTCTCCTCCCCCCCCCCCCCCCCAAACCCCCACCCCCCCAAAAAAAAACCCAAAAGAAACCTGCAACACTGCCACCCCCCCCCCCCCCCCCACACACACACACACACCACCCAACACCCCCCCCACACACACACACACACAAAAACCCAAACAAAAACAAAAAAACTTACAAACCAAAAAAAACCAACACCCCCCCCACAAAAAAACAAACAAAAAAGAACTTGCTTGCGTGTGCATGTTCATGTACATACAATGGTTAAGGGAAAGGGGGGGGGGGGGGTGTTTGTTCTTTTTTTTTTTTGGATTCCATCAGCTACAACTCAGAGGATTAGGTAGGTTAGTACCAACAGTGACTCTTTTTTTGCTTATGCAACATCACCCCCCCCCCCCCCCCCCCAACCCACAACCATTTAAGTAGATGTATTCTGACTATGGTGATTGGTGGTGTCTAAACAAGACACCAATGTGCATGTGTTTTTAAAATCTTGTCATCCATTCCTTCCTACCAGCACAAAGCGGCCTACTTTTCCAAAAGGCACAACAGGGTTGCGTTCTTTTTTTTTTAATGTGCGCAAGATGTCCTGCGTGCGTTTGCGTGTAAGCAGCCTCGATTTATAGTCTCATCCGAAAGACTTCTGGCGGAGTGGCGTCAGTACTGAAGTTAACTTCTTTCTTCTTCTTCCTTTTTTGTCATGTTTCTCCCAGGGGAGGTTTGACATTGATGAGCCTTCTCCATCTCTCTCTGTTTCGAGCTTCCTCCTTATTTAAGCCCCTTTCTCTAAGATCATCGGCAATACAGGCAGCCCAGGTCTTGCTAGGTCTTCCCTTTGGTCTCTTTCCATCCACTACGAAAGTTCGTTGCTCTTTTTATGATGTGGTGGTCTGCTTTCCGTTGAACGTGCCCAAACCAGCGCAGTCTATTGCTACTACTAGCTACAGACTTCAGATCATCAACTTTGCACATTCTCCATAGTTCTTCATTCGTGATCCTGTCTTCCCATTTGATCTTTGTCATGTAGCGTAGCATTCGGTTTTCACAGCTCTTCAACAAACATTCGATTTTGTGAAAACCCACGTCTCTGAGCCATACAGGAGAACAGGTCTGAAGTTAACTCCAGGACAAACTCCTAAAATGGGCGTCTCTGTGGTGGCTCGATCCCGGGCCGCCAGTTCACAAGCGTAACATTGTTTTTTTAATTTATTTTATTTTATTATTTTATATCGAGGATAATGGAATAAGCACTTATGTGCTTTTTTACATCCAGTCCTTGTGTGTATGCAGTTTTGTAAATTCTGTCATCTGTTCCCACTGGCACACAATGGCCTACTCTTTTGAAAAGTGGAACAGGATTTAACGCGTGCGCAAGATGTTTTGCATGCGTTCACACACGGGGCCTCGGTTTATAGTATCATCCAAAGGACTTCCGAAAGACACTGTAACCACTTAAGCTATCATGTCCCCACTTTCCCCTCCCCTGAACGATTTTGTAATAATAGTGATTGAAATGTTTCCAATGTTACATCTATTTCGATATTACGTTTTCCTTCTTTTACCATCTGCCTACTACTGGCTCACTGACAAGAAAATTTTCTCAGAATTAAAAAATGTTGGGTTTTTTAAATTGGTAAACTTGATTGGGGGAAGGCAGTGGGTGGGGGGAGGGTGGTAATACATTTTCCGTTTTTGCCCTCACCCCAACCCCCCCCCCCTCCTCCGTCTTTAGTTACATGTCAGCATCCTCACAGGTTTGTTTGGGTTTGGGTTTTTTTTGGGGGGAGGGGGGAGGGGGGAAGTTGTTGGGTTTTTTAGCATCCTCACAGTTATAACATCTTTAGAAACATGTCTCCTCTCTCTCTCGCTCATTTGCTCTGCTTTCTGCCTTCCCACCCACATCATTCCTCTGTCTTTTTTTTTCCCCCCCACGCAACGCAAGACTTCACTTTTTTTTCTTTATTTTTATCCTCCTCCTTCGTGGTCTATGACATGGTACTTAAGTCTTTTGTTCTGGTAATTTGGTATACGTACATGTACACAGGGTATTGTTGTGTGGGGGGAGTAGGCGGATTTCGGGTTGGGTTGGAGTGGGGTGGGGGGGGGGGGGGGGGGGGAGAGGTAGGAATGTCCATTCTTCCGTGTTGTTTGTCTGTGTGTGTGCGCGCGGGCCCTCACCATCCCCCACCCCCCAAACTTTGGTTGGGGGTTTGTTTGTTTTTTTTGCTTTGCTTTTGTTTCGTTTGTTGTTTTTTTAAACTGTGTGGTGCTGTTATTTTCATGAATGTATTTTTTTTTGGGGGGGTCTTTATTTTATTTTGTGTAGGTTTTTTTTTTGGGGGGGGAGTGTTGTTTGTTTGTTTTGTGTCTTTTTTATTTATTTTGTTGGGTTGTTTTGGGTTTTTTTAAGGGGTGAGGGAGGTTAGTTCGGAGCAAGAGAGAGAGGGGGGGAGGGAGGAGGGAGAGAGAGAGAGACAGATAGAGAAAGGGTGGAGAGAGGGAGAGAGAGAGGGAGAGAGGGAGAGAGAGAGGGAGAGAGGGAGGGAGAGAGGGAGAGGTCAGATCTGTGGCTAGGGACAAGGGAGGGAGGGGGGGGGGGGGGTGTTTCTGCATTGCGACTTTGGGAATGGTGTCTCACTGCACCTGTGTTTACATCATTACATGCGGTTTTTGGTGGTGGGGGGGGGGGGTTCAAAAATCTGTCACCCATTTCTACAGGCACGAAATGGCCTACTCCTCCAAAAAGCGATTTCAACCGGTTTGTAACATGTGGTGTGCAAGAAATTCTACATGCGTTTGCACATGGCGCTTCAGTTTATAGTCTCATCCAAAGACCTTTGCTATAGATTCTCTTAGATTTTCTCATCAAAATGGGAAGAAAGGGCATGGCTGGAAATCAAACCCAGAACCTCATGGTTCCCCTGTAGCAGCATTATAAGTAAATCCAATCATTGCTCTGCTGGTGTATCACCCTGTCAGCCATGTGGGGTTATAAAATAAGAAGGATAAAAATCAGGAAGGAAGACAAATTTTGTAATTTCTGGTTATATATATTGTAGCACTTTGTTCCTCTTGAAAGCAAAGAACCTAGGGTTTTCCCTTGGTGTCTAAAGCAGGAAGAAAAGCTGTTGAATAAGACAAATTTTATCATTTCTGGTATCGTCTATGGTAGCACTTTCTTCTTCTTGAAAGCAGAGAAACCTAGGGGTTTCCCTTGCGAGACAAAAACAGAAAAAGATGTTATATAACTTTTACAATATATATAAGACAAATTGAATTTTGGTATTATCTATGGTAGCACGCTGTTCTTCTTCAAATTTGAAAGCAAATAAATGTAGGGTTTTCCCTTGGAGTCAAAAACAGAAAGATAAGATGTTATATAACTTTTTAAAAAATATATATGACAAATTGAATTTTGGTATTATCTATGGTAGCACGCTGTTCCTCTTGGAAGTTGAAAGCAAATAAATGTAGGGTTTTCCCTTGGAGTCAAAAGCAGAAAGAAAAGATGTTATATAACTTTAAAAATATATATTAGACAAATTGAATTTTGGTATTATCTATGGTAGCACGCTGTTCTTCTTCAAAGTTGAAAGCAAATAAATGTAGTTTTCCATTGGAGTCAAAATCAGAAAGAAAAGATGTTATATAACTTTAAATATATATATATATATATAAGACAAATTGAATTTTGGTATTATCTATGGTAGCACGCTGTTCCTCTTGAAAGTTGAAAGCAAATAAATGTAGGGTTTTCCCTTGGAGTCAAAAACAAAAAGAAAAGATGTTATAACTTTAAAAATATATGTATATGACAAATTGAATTTTGGTATTATCTATGGTAGCACACTGTTCCTCTTCAAAGCAAGTAAATGTAGGGTTTTTCCTTGTAGTCAAAAACAGGAAGAAAAGCTGTAATAACTTTTTCTTTAAAATGTAAGACAACTTGTATTTTATAATTCAGTATTATCTATGGTTGTACCTTGTTCCTCTTGAAAGCAAATAACCGTAGGGTTTTCCCTTCGAGTCAAAAACAGGAAGAAAAGATGTTAAATAAGACAACTTGTATTTTCATAATTTTGGTATCATCTATGGTAACACCTTGCTCCTCAAGCAAGACTCAAGACTCAAGATCCTTGAAGTCAAAAACAGGAAGGAAAGCTAGATCATCTCTATAAAAACAACTTGTATACTTTGGTATTATTCAACAATTCACGGTAACACCACTGTTAGTGTTAGCAAATAAACAAAATTAGGAATTGCCCGTTGAGTCAGCGAAGCAACACAGTAATAGCCTATTACCTCTTTTTTTTAAATCCTAGTACATGAAAACAAGATGAAAACGAAACCAAACAAAAAAAATCCCTGAATATATGGTTAAGGTCTTCTTCCCCTTCTTAACCTTTTTTTTTTTTTTTTGACTCTGTAGAGATTCATTGGAGATCCCACTGAAGAGCTGTTCACAAAATTCCTCCACTTACGTCTGCTATGTCCTAAAGCCTGGGTCTCAGTAATTTGAGTAAATGGTTTACTTAACTGCCCATTCTCCAATGGTGTAAATTGACAGCACTGCCAATGACAGTGTCACAGCCAAATTGTCAGCACTGCCAATGACAGTGTCACAGCCAGATTGTCAAGCTCTACATGCACAACTGCCAGAACTACCGGTCATTTAAAAATAAAAACTGATCACTGTTCAAGAACAAAGACAGCCGAGACAGTCACCTTCCTAACAAGAAAGGTTCTATGTTCGATTCCAAGCCTTGCCCTTTCTTCCCAGTTTGACGAGAAAATCAAACTGAAAGTCAAAGTCTTTCAGATGAGACTATAACCCGCGAGGCACCTGTGTGTCAATCCATGCAGAACATCTTGCACACATGTTAAAAACCTGTTCCACCTTTTGGAAAGGTAAGCCATCTGTGCTGGTAAAAATGAATGACATTTTTTTTTTAATTTAAAAGCTCACAGATGTTGTGTTTAGATACCATTCCCAAAGTTGGAATGCAGCTACCTAAATGGTGGTGGGGAAGGGGGGGGGGGGGGGGGGGAGGGGAAGGGGGAGGAACGGTAGCATGTATTATATACTTAAAACAAAAAAATCTAAAACGTCGGTAAACTTCTAACCTCTAACTGAGGAACAAGATTTTTAAAAATTTTTAAATCACTGTTACGTGACATGTTACCTCCCTTTGTAGGCACTGCACTGCCAGGCTGTGGGCAGGATGTGTTACTAATTTTAGTCACACCTTGGGATTGTTCTTGGCAGTGTCTGCTAAAAGGGGGGGGGGGAAGAGGGAAGAAGGCACAGGTGACGGGGACAGGGGAAGGGAAGGGGTGGGGGGGGGGGGGGGGTTGCTTTGTCTTGGAGAACTTTCCGTTTCCAGACTCTTGCAACTTCTTCACTGATCAATGCACTTGCTACGGCCGTTTTCATTCAGGTTACCTGGCCTACTTTCCCCCCCTCCCCTCTCCTCCTCACCCACCCCACCAACTTGCTTTGAACTTTCAAGAAGCTGTTTAAGGGTGTGGTTTTTTTTTAAATCATACAAAGTAGCTGTTTGAAAGTTTGAAGGGTTTTTTGTTTGTTTTTTAAATCATACAGGATCCATTAAAGCAACCCTTCCCCCCATTCCCCCACCACCCCCCTCCTCCTCCCCCCCCCCCCCCCCATCCCAAAAGAAAACCCTCATTCCACACCCGGCTTTTAAGAGTTTGCTTTTTTTTTTGCTTTTTTTTTTCTTCTTCTAAACGGAGGTGGAGAATGAGCAATAACAGACTCTGACTGTACCAACCTGCACCGTAAAACAGGGGAGTGAACCGGCTCATATAATAATGCTTCCGGTGCCAGTCGCTCCCCCCTTCCCTTCCCTTCCCTTCCCTTCCCACAATGGCTTCGCCTTTCTTTTGGTTGCCGGCAGTAATTGGTATTGGAGTAGCCTACCTTCAAAAAAAGAAATGGGTAGGAAGGAGGTACCGTTTACTGTTTAAACAGCCTACCCTGTGTATTGTTGTTATTACGGTTGGGGTAAAAACACACAGTTCTAAGGGTGGGTTTGGTTTGAGGTGGTTTTTTGGTTTTTTTATTTTTTGTTGTTGACCAAATCACAGAAAATGTGACTCATTTCACTCCAAGTTACTAGTTATATTCTCTATTGTGAATTTGTTTCTTTTAGTGGGCAAGTGAGGGGGGCGAACATTATGTGGGGGGGGGGGTGGGGGCAGTTCTGTCTGCAAATTGCAGTTTTTACATGAAAACCACTCTTCCAAGCATAGTTTGATTTGTTTATAATTGTTCAATTATGCACAACATCTCAGTAGCTTTTTTTTTTAAATAGTTTTTTTTTTAAACTGGGGCGGGGGATGTAATTGTGCACCCTCTACTTCAGTGTGTGTGTATTTTGTGTGTGTCTGTGTGTCTGTATGTCTGTCTGTCCGTCTGTCTCTTCTGTCTCAGTGCCTCTCTCTCTCTCTCTCTCTCTCTCTCTCTCTCTTCTTCTCTCTCTCTCTCTCTCATTTACTCATTTATGAATTAAACATACTCACTCACATATTTTGAAAATTACTCGTGTGTGTGTGTGTGTGTGTGTGTGTGTGTGTGTGTGTGTGTGTGTGTGTGTGTGTGTGTAGTGGGTGGGTGGGTGTGGGTGTGTGTGTGCACATGTGCGCGCGCATTGTGTATGCGTGTCTGTGTGTGTGCATGCATGCATGCGTGCATGCTTACATGCGTGTGCATGCATATTGTGAGTCTGCATGCATGCGTGTTTGAGTCTGCATGCATGCAAGCATGCTTGTGTACTTGCGTGCGTAAGTGTACACAAATCTTAAGTTCATCTCCCTCGTGGGAGGCAAAAGCAGGAGGGGGGGGAGGGGGAAGGAGGGAGGGGGAAGAGGGGGAGAAGGGGGGGGGGGGAGAGAGACCAGGCTGCTTCCCATCTCTCATAAAACCTGGCAAGTTGCCCTCCCTGTCTACTTTTCAAGGAGCAAAGACAGATCTTCCTCAAATTTGGCATACCTCCAAGTCCAAGTCCAATACCTCAACCCCTCTTGTCTGGTATGTGTGTGTGTGTGGGGGGGGGGAAGGGAGGTTATAGAGGGTGTGTGTGTGTGTGTGTGTGTGTAGGAGGGGGAGGGGTTATAGAGCGCATGTGTGTGTGTGTGTGTGTGTATATGTGTGTATGTGTGTGTGTGTGTGTGTGTGTGTGTGTGTGTGTGTGTGTGTGTGTGTGTGTGTGTGTTATGTGTGTATAGTGTGTATGTGTGTCTGTCTGCCTCTCTCTCTCTCTCTCTCTCTCTCTCTCTCTGTCTGCCTCTCTCTCTCCCCACACACACATACACACACATTCTCATTCTCTCTCTCTCTCTCTCTCTCTCTCTCTCTCTCTCTCTCTCTCTCTCTCTCTCCCACACACACACACACTCACACACATTCTCTCTCTCTCCCTCTTTCCCATCTTTCTACTAAACTCATCTCTGTCCCTTACTGTTTGAGCTCTCTTTCCCAGTTCTCTTTCCCTTTATATATCCACCTGTCTCTCCTGTTTTTCTTTTATTTCGTTCCGTGGCTAGAGCTCCAAGGTTCACCAATGGTGAGATTTTGTGTATGCCGCCGTTTTGAAACCGCCATGAAGGTAGCTGCATTCCAACTTCGGGAATGTATGCTGGGTAAGTTCCGAGTTTTGTAGCTGACATAAATTATGGAATCTTCAAGTTTTAATGTAAGCGTATTTAATCTTCTGCGTACGTGTTGTTATTTTTATACACGAAGGGAATAAAAGGCACTGGCAGGTCTGCACATAAAGTTGAACTAGAAGATTGTAAAAATCCCCGACCTTACTTCACCACACACCACCGAGATTCAAACTCTGACTTCATGGACCTATGGGATTGAAGTCGAACAGTCTTAACCGCTTAGCTATAGATAGAGCTGTCTCTTCTAAAAGCAAGAGTACTCCAAATAGCATTTGTAACAACTGTATAGACGATACACAACGTCAACATAGATCTTTCTACCTACCTTGCAAACCCCCCCCCCCCCCCAAAAAAACCCACCTCTTTCTCTCCCTATACGTTAATAACCTCTTCCCTTTTCAATCAATCACTATCTTTCAACGTTACTTTTTTACCCAAAACTGTACAGCAAACAAAATTATGACTAGTACTAGTGTATAGTAGTAATCTACATCTTGAACAAAACATGGCCAAATCTGAAGGCAAACCCTCCGTTATTTTTATGCTCCAGTAGCAAAACAAAAAGGAAACCCTCATCTTTGTGTGTGCGACTGAGCCCTTAAAGGTAGCCGTATTGTGGCTTCAGGGATGAAGGGTTTTTGTTGGGGTTTTTTTTTTTCCTGAAGTTGTTTCTTTCTTTGGGTTTTCAGGGTGTTGTTTTTGGTTTGTGTGTATGTGGGTGGGTTTTTTTACCTTGTCAGTTTTTTTGTGGGGTTGTTTGGTGGGTTGTTTTTTTTTTGGGGGGGGGGTTGGTATGCATGTGTTTTGGTGGGGAGGGGATGGAAGGTCAAGATGCGTGTGTGCGTGCATGTATGTATTTTATTTTATTTATTTATTTATTATTTTATATCGAGGATAATGGAATAAGCTATTGAGGATAATGAAATAAGCATGTATGTGCTTTTTTACATCCAGTCCCTGTGTGTATGCAGTTTTGTACATTCTGTCATCTGTTCCCACCGGCACGGGTTTAAAGTGTGCGCAAGATGTTCTGCGTGCGTTCGCACACGGGGCCTCGGTTTATAGTCTCATCCAAAGGACTTTTGGGGAGAATGGAGTCTGCACTGATGTTAACTCCAGGGGAAAACATCCCCTTGAACGGGAATCGAACCCAGGTCGTCAGATTGCGAGTGCAATGTTCTAACCACTACACTATCGCATCCCCCTTATGACGTATGTGTGAGTGCGGAGTAGTAGGATTTCTTTTCTTTTAAATGTCTTTCCACTTTAAGTGACACCAGACGATCAAAAGGAAGAATTTGCGTCGTTTTGTTTCTTGTTCAAAAGTAAAAAAACAAGACAAAACAAGACAAAAACCCACCTACGACATTTCCTACGTAATTTTTTGGTTTAAACAAACTGAAACGTGAAAGCCTGCAAAGTCTATGCTACACAGTAAACAAACAAACCAACAACTGGGTTTGGGGGGGTAGGGAAGGGAGGGGGGAGGGGGTGTTTGTGCGTGAGTGTTTTTGGGGTTTGTTTTTATTTTAACTAGTGTTTTTCATGGGGAAGGTGGGGGTGGGGGGGGGGGGTGGGGATTCTCTCCACAGTCTTGTTGTTTACAATCCGGAGCCTGTGGACTTGTAGAGTGCAATGCAGCATAGAGGTGATTCATCCATGCAAACCTAGCATTCCGAAAGAGGCACAGATTGATTCCTCCCCTGTGACCATCCCTTTCAAGCAACTCTCCTTTCCCACATCACTCACTCTAAATTTCTAACAAACTTCTGGTCTCTGTTGTCCAGTGTCTGTGTGTGTGGGGGGGGGAAGGGGGGAGGGAGGTGTGCGGTGGGGGGAGGGAGCATGTGTGTGTTGTGTTGTGTTGTGTTTTGTGCGCGTTGTGTGTGTTTTTTGTGCGTGTGTGTGTGTGTGTGTGGTGTGTGTGTGGTGTGTGTGTGGTGTGTGTGGTGTGTGTGCTGTGTGTTGCGTGTGCATGTGGTTTTTGCTTTTTTTTTTTTTTTTATTCTTTTATTTCAAGGATAATTAATGGTATAAGCACTCATGTACTTTTTTCCATCCAGTCCCCGTGTGTATGCAAGTGTGTAAATTTTGTCATATGCTCCCACCGGCACACAATGGCCTGCTCTTCCGAAAAGCGGAACGGGTTTTAATGTGTGCACAATATGTTCTGCATGCGTTCGTAGATGGGACCTCGGTTTAAGGTCTCATCCGAAAGATTTTTGGGGAGAGTAGAGTCAGTACGTGTGGATCTGGTGTCTTGATGAGATAACGCGGCTGTCAGAGAACAGGGGGAAAGCGGGATGTATAGTGGTGAGTGGGTGTGTGCCCGTGTTGGACGGAATTTTATCCCCATCCATTGCACCATGGTGGGTGGTTGGGCGACTAGTTTTCGGTGAGCGATACTGAGGTCGTGTGTTACCGTAGTTATTTATGGCAGTAAAAAAACCGGCACAAGAGAGTTGTCCTGGCAATTCTTAGAAAAAGCTATTTGATAGGGTAAACAATAGCTGCAGAAAAAAAAGAAAAATATAAAAAAAAAAAGGTGTGAAAGGGTGGCGCGCGCTAAGTGGTGACCGTTCTCCGCTCTCCCGGGAGAGCAGCCCGAATTTCACGGAGAAATTCTGCCGTGACCTTAACAGTGGTATGAAATAACATCTGAGCGCTTTGATTTGTTGCTTTACAGATTAGCAGCTATTAAAAGTCTAATTACTTCATTATTATTAGATATATGTTACTCCATAGGAAAAATCCTCTTGAATGAGAATCAAAACCGGTTGCAGATCACAGGGGGGGGGGGGAGGGAGCATGGTGAGAATTTGTGAGTGTGTGTGCAGTGTGCGTACATGTATGCATGCATGCATGTGTGTTGTGTGTGACTGTGTGTGTGCATGTGTGTGTATGTTGTGTGTGTCTGTGAGTATACATTTTGTGTGTGTCTGTGTCTGTGAGTATGTGTGTGTGTGTGTGTGTATCTGTCTGTGAGTATGTGTGTGTGTGTGCATGCGTGCTTGCCTGCCTGCCTGCCTGCTGCCTATCTCTCTCTCTCTCTCTCTTCCCCATCCCTCCCTCTCTCCATCTTCCTTCCCTCTCTCCTTCTCTCTCACATGTATACTCACACTGGGTCCATCCCTCCCTTTCCTCCGATGTCTTTTCTGTGCACAATTAGAGGCCTAATACCCATCCCTTCCAATTACAACTTTATGCTCCACCGCTCCGGAAGAACTCGATCCTCCGCTCGTCTATATTTAAAGAAAACAGCACATGGCGTAGCGAGCGCATGAGCATGGTCGAGAATTTTCAGTTCAAAAGATGCGGCGTGGGGAATGATTGTATTTTCTGAACTAGTTGATGTGTGTGTGTGTAGGTGTGCGTAGGTGTGTGTGTGTGTAGGTGTGTGTGTGTGTGTGAGTGTGTAGTGTGTGTGTGTGTGTAGGTGTGCGTAGGAGTATGTGTGACTGTATGTGGATGTGGTTGTGCATCGTGTGTGTGTGTGTGTGTGGGGGGGGGGGGGGGGGGGTGGGTGGGGGGGGTGTGATTGTGTGTGTGCGTGCGCATACAATACATACATGTGTGCTTGCATGTATGCATCCATAAATGTGCAAGCATGTGTGTGTGCATGCATGCGTGCGTGTGTGAGTGTACACATGTAAAACCATACTTAACATAAACTACTCTCACGCACATTTCCTTCAATGTGAGTAACTGACAGGCTAGTATGTACAAATTATACATTCACGATCTGAGTAACGTGTACATCGCCACCATTAGCGCTAATAGTAGTAATACTGTAATAGCAGTCTAAACACAGTGAGCAATTACTACAAAACCCATGATCAACATGTACGCAACAAACATGCCTGTACCCTGACATAACCTCTGACTCAACATCAGCCAGAAACCTTAGGGCACAAACCTGGAATCCCACAGCATACCACAGTGAAACTTTACCTACTTTCTCTCACCACGCCACTCCTCAAAACCACACACACACACACACACACACACACACACACACACGCTTCCCTTCCTTTCCTTTCCTTTCTACCTCCACCCACTTAAAAAAAAGAAAAAATCACCATGGCATGACCATCTCAATTCCATCCCCTCCACCCCCCACCCCCTCATTCCCAAATGACCACACCAGCATGACTAAACTAACCCCACCCCACCCCCCCTCCCCCCCCCCCCCCCCCCAGGGGGAGACAGGAGATGACAGTCACGCTTAGCTGCTCCGAAAGACGCCACCACAATGTTCATTAGTCCATCGCCACGCTTCACACTCCATCGCTCCCACAGTCCCTCCCTCCCTCCCTCCCTACACCATGCTGCCTTGCACACTCACACTCTCCCCCCCCCCACCACCACCACCTCCCCACCCCCCAAAAGCTTTGTAAGGTTTCTGTTGGCCCAAGAGGTGTGTGCGGGACATTCCATACGTGTATTATATCTTACATGTCCCACTTCCTGTCCAGAAATTTATTATTCACTCATATAATTTTACCCCCATGGGGATGCCAGGGGTCTATCACTATCAGTATAAATAGCATCACCAACTTATGGAAATTTTGTGCTAGAAATTTCCTCTTTTCTATCACTCTATGTTTCTGCCTTGTTCCTTATCTTATTATTATTATTATTCTTTTACTTCCAGGATAATGGAATAAGCACTCATATGCTTTTTTTCCATCCAGTCCCCGTGTGTATGCAGTTTTGTAAATTTTGTCATCCGTTCCCACCGGCACACAATGGCCTACTCTTACAAAAAGCAGAACGGGTTTTAACGTGTGCGCAAGATGTTCTGCGTGCATTCACACACGAGACTTTGGTTTATAGTCTCATCCGAAGGACTTTTGCCTTTTGGGGGGAGTGGAGTCAGCACTGATGTTAACTCCAGAGGAAAAAATCCTCTTGAACGAGAATCGAACCCGGGTCAGCAGATCACGAATGCATCACTCTCACCACCAGGCTATCCCATCCCCCTGTCACCTCCTTGTTTACTTCTGCCTCCTTGGTCCACTCTCCTGCCTTTTTTCCCCCCAGAAAAATATTTAAAAGATAATGTTCAATTCTCTCTTATGCCCGAAGTTGGTTGTGCTGGGCCCAACCTGTCAGGCGCTTAACAGCAGCGTTTTCACTCATATAACGGACAACAACAGTTGCTGTATGAGCGTTTGATGAAGAAGAATCCACTCGCATTTGACCTAAAAACTCAATGCCGTTGGTGAAGTCTAGGGGTACAATTCAAAATATGATATAACATCAATAGATAACAGTTGGACTAAAGAAGGAAGGAGAAAGAAAGGAAGACCAAAAGCAACGTGGAGGAGGACTGTAGAAAGTGAGATGAAGGCCATGCAGCACTCTTGGGGATCAGTGACTAGGTTGGCCCAGGATAGGCAGGAGTGGAAGCGCTTTGTTGCTGCCCTACACACCACTGGGTGTAATGGTTAATGATGATGATGAAAGACTGAACAGGTTTTTTGTTCGCCATCACACGTATACATGTACACATGTACGCAAGTACAGTGTATGGTTACTGGTATATTATGTTTTAAGTCATAATACACTTTATTATAATACAGCAACCCACACACTGTGATAAGTGATGTTGGTCCTGTCTACATTATTACGTTTTGTGAGTGTGTGCGTACATGTGTGTGTGTGCACACGTGCATGTGTGTGTGTGTGTGCACATGAAGGAGATTAAGGCACTGGCAGGTCTGCACAACACATGCTGACCTAAGAGAAACAGTTAGTACTGTCACTTGCTATCCTATCCTAGGTTAAAATTTTACAAGTAACTGCATTCCTAAGTAAGGATCCACGTTGATGAAGCTAAAAACTATTCCAATTCCAACCTCTCTTTGTGTGTGTGTGTTCTGTGTGTGTGTGTGTTGTGTGTGTGTGTGTGTGTGTGTGTGTGTGTGTGTGTGTGTGGTGTGTGGATGTGTGTGTTGTGCGTGCACACGTGGGTGTGTGTACTGTGGTGTGTGTGTGTGGTGCGCTGTTGTTGTGTGTGTGTGTGTGTGTGTGTTGTGATGTGTGTGTGTATGGTGGGGGTGGGGGGTGTGATTCACGGCGTGTGGGTGCATGCAAGCATGTATTATGTGTGTGTGCACGTGCATGTGTGCGTGCATGCATGTGTCTGTGTGTCTATGTCACGTATTTGTGTGTCTGTATCTGTGTCTGTGTCTCATTGATCTATAGTGTGTCAGAGTGTGTTTGTGTTACTGTGTGTCTGTGTCTCACTGTGTGTGCATGTGTACGTGTGATAGCAAACTGAAAAGTTGTTCTGTCTTTAGTCCAACTGTATCTCTTGATGTTATATATCATATTTTTAATTTTAGACAAGCTCTTAACCCCTCTAGGCTTCAAGTTCTACAGGTTTCTCTGTATCTTAATTTGCATGATCTATAAAGGAATTTTCTGGGGGGAAAAAATAAAATAAAGTAATTTTGGAATTCCATTCAGATTCACTGTGTTTACTTTTGAACTTGACAAACTGTACAAACACTGAACTTTTCTTTAATCTTTTCTTCATTGATAACAAAACTTTAAATTCACTGTAAAGCAAACAGCCCCACTTCCAGTCATCTCAATCTATGTCGAGAGTCATCTCAACCTATGTCCAAATTCTAGCGACAAATTATCTAGCCCTTCTATAATGCTGAACTGTCAAAATTATGTAAAATCAAAATCTTCTCCTTCTTTTCTCTTTTGCTTTACACCGTCTGATGTGTCTGGGAAAAATAATGGCACGTCGTTTCCAGCTCCTCTTGTGGGGCAAACATCTTGGGTTTGCTGGGTTATCTCTTGAGAAATCAAAATGATTCAGGACTCTCAAAATCCTTATAAACCATGTTCAATATATTCTTAAATCAATGATTTTCAAGAATAAACAGATTTTAAACAAATTCCTTTTTTTTTTTTTGGCCGTTTGTTTTTAACTTACATTATAACTAACTGGCTCTGCTGCTTTGAGTTGTAAACTCTAGTACTGACCTCCCTAGCATTCCTACCCAGCTAATAAACACTCCTAGACCACAGACAGGTTCCCCCTGATAACTGACTGACTGACTGGCTGGGGGCATACACACACACACACACACACACACACACTCCATTTCTGAAAACTTGTCTGGAATGCCTTCAGGAACATTATTGGGAGCAGAGCCGGCTGGTTGTACTGGGTCTGTTATCAGCGCTGTACCCTGTGTGTGTGTGTGTGTGTGTGTGTGTGTGTGTGTGTGTGTGTGTGTGTGTGTGTGTGTGTGTGTGTGTGAGGTGTGTGTGTGGTGTTGTGTGGGTGTGTGTGTGTGTGGTGTGTGTTTGTGTGAGTGTGTGTGTGTGTGTGTGTGAGTGTGTGGTGTGTGTGTGTGTGTGTGTGCTGTGGTGTGTGTGTGTGTATGTGTGTGTGTGTGTGTCTGTTGTGTGTGTGTGTGTGTGTGTGTGTGTGTGTGTGTGTGTGTGTCTGTGTGTGTGTAGTGTGTGTGTGTGTGTGTGTGGTGTGTGTGTGTGTGTGTGTGTGTGGCGTGCATGCGTGTGTGTGTGTGTGTGTGTGTGTGTGTGTGTGTGAGTGTGAGTGTTGTGTGTGGTCTTTCCATCACACTGAAGCCCTACCTGGCTGAAAGCAGCCCCCTACCCCCCCACCCCCCTCCCTCAGGAGGCTTGAATGTTGAAAACTGCTGTTAGAAAGTTACAATTTCGCTGCTATCCTGTTTTGGGGGGGTGGGGGTTTGGGGGGAAATGGAGGGGGGGGGGATCTTTTTTTTCTTCTTTCTGTCAGCACCACACAAATGAGAGTGATGATAAAATGTACTTGATAACTTGAAAGGAAAAAGTTCAACTTTTCAAGGAAAAAAAAAAGGGTGAAAGAAGAACAGTCGTAACAAAAGGAAGAGGATACACATACAGGTAACCACATCAGTAACAGTAAAAGACATAAAATCAAATTTTCTCATTATTTTAAACTTTATCAGTTTATGTTATTAGACCACACAACTCTCTCTCTCTCTCTCTCTCTCTCTCTCTCTCTCTCCCTCCCTCTCTCCCCTGAGTCCCTTTCCTCTCCTCTCCCCCCCTCCCTCCCTCCCCCCCCCCCCCCCCCCTCTCTCTCTCTCTTTCTTTCCCTCTTTCTTTCTTTCTCTCTCTCTCTCTCTCTCTCTCTCTCTCTCTCTCGTCTCTCTCTCTCTCTCTCTCTCTCTCTCTCTCTCTCTCTCTCTCTCTCTCTCTCCCTCTCCCTCCCTCCCTCCCTTTTCCATACATAACACAGTAATACACACATTTCCCTTTCATTTCCAATTCAACAACAACAACATGGGATTTCTCATTCATGCACTACTCACGATCGAACTTTCTCGTCTTGGAGGCGAAGACGGTTCGCAGCAGTTTGAAGGCTTCGTCCATGCGATGACTGTAATCCTTCTGACTCAGGGACTTGAGCTTCTCCTCCATCATGTGGGAGCAACATGTCTGTTGCTGTGGACATACCTCCAGACCGTCACCTGCACAATGCGACAATTGACAATTGATGCAACTTTGATTCTTCTCCGTCTTCTTCTTCGTCGTCGAACACTCAAGACACTGAGACAGCAACTGTTGTTGCCTGTTATTGTTAATAATAATCATCATCATCATCATCATCATCATCATAAATGGAACTTATATAGTGCTATATCTTGCAAAGACAAATCAATCAAATCATCCTTCACTGGCTTCAGATGAGACTATAAACCGAGGCCCCGTGTGCGAACGCATGCAGAACATCTTGCGCACACGTTAAATCCTGTTCCGCTTTTTGAAAGAGTAGGCCATTGTGTGCTGGTGGGAACAGATGACAAAATTTACAAAACCCGCATACACACTGGGACTGGATGTAAAAAGGCACATGAATGCTTATTCCATTATCCTCGATATAAAAGAATAAATAAAAAATAAAAATAAATAAATTAGCCTTAGCTTGGGGAGAGTGAGTGCTCTGACTACTGAGCTATCCTGTCCCAAACTTTGGTTAGCAATTTGAAACTGCTTTTTTTTAAGAGGGAAAAAAGAAAAAAGAATCTTTTTTTAAAGTGTGTGCACACAACTTCGTCAAACTCAAATGCTCAGACATTGAGACAGCAACTACTGTTATCAATCATCTAAATGAAAATGTACCGCGCTGCCCTGACGTTAAGTGCCTAACATCAAATCAGGCCCAGCACATCCAACTTCAGTGTGGGACAGACCTGTTATACTTTCACAGTTTCAGGGAAAAAAATAAAGGTACAAGAATGGACCAAGAAGACAAAACATAGGTTATAAAATAAGGAGGTGACAGGAAGAAAAGGAAATATTTAATCTTACAAAAACAAAGAGAGGGATAGAAAAGAGGGAATTCCTAGCACAGAATTTCCAGAAGGTGGGGATGCTATTTATAAAATTTTAGTTGACACAATGATAATGACAGCCCCCTGGCATCCCTAAAGTAAAGGAGACAAGAAAAAAAAGGAAAAACCGATTTTTTTTTTTTTTTTTTTTTTTTTTTGGGGGGGGGGGGGGGGGGTAAAATGTGCACAACTCATGGCACTGAATTTGATACATTTATAGTGAAAGAAGAATAAATATAAAAAAAAACGACAAAGGCTTAAAGGAAAGATCAGAACAACAACATTAACATTAAACTAATAAACTATAAAGACTTCTTTGTTCTATTTTTTGTTGTATTTTTGTTTTTTGTTTTGTTTTGTTCAGGACTCAGCTAGAGCTCTGAGATTCACTAATGTCGTCGTAATGATGAGATTTTTGCATAATAATAATATATCACTATGACTATTACTGTATTTAAGATCCCCCCCCCCCCCCCCCCCCCCCAACCAAACCACATTTAGATAGCTGCATTCTGACTTCGGGGGATGGTGTCTAATCCTAAATTTTGTCATCCGTTCGCGGCGTTCCTACCACCATGAAATGGCCTACTCTTCAGAAAGGTGGTACAGATTTTAACTCTGCTGTGTAAGCAAGATATTCTGTGTGCATGCGCACATGGGGCCTCAGTTTAAAACCTCAGCCGAAAGACTGACATTCAGTTTGACTAAAATTTCGTCAAACTGGGAAGAAAAGGGCAAGGCCGGAATCAAACCCAGAACCTCACACTCACAGTTGTTAGGCATGTGAATGTCTTAACTGTCCAGTGTCCTGCTACATTTTACATCAAAACTAGAATCTGAATGCCTTATCTAACAAAAGTAACATACAATATAAAACCTAGGACTTAGTTTACTGTAGCTATGTATTAACTATTATATAACAATATGTGTACGTATTCAAACTAGAAAAATCCAGAGCAAGACTATACTGCAAACATCATTCACATTAATTTGTAGCTTGCAATCTGCTTTATAACACGCACTTACACAAACACAAACAGTACACACACACACACACACACACACAACACATATATACATGTACACGTGTATAATGACACATACACACACTATCATTACATAATCATAATGGTACACATACAATGGATCAGGATAGACATGTGGTCAGAGCATTGCGCTCAATATACTGACCAAGGTTCAACTTAAAGTGTTCAAGCCACATCAAGACATCCAAACATTACAAAAAATTCTCCTGTAGAGTTAACAATAGCGTGAAGTAATGCAGTCCCCCAAAAATCTGGATGAGACAATAAACCAAGGCCCTTGAAGTTGAACACACTAAAACTGTAAAAGTAAAACAAATGCTGTTCCACATTTCAAATGTAGGCCATTGTGTGCCGGTAGGAATGGATGACAAAATTTACAAAACCGCATGCACACGGGGACTTGTTGTAAAAAGACAAATAATCTCATCATTGACATCGTTAAACCAAGGAGCTCTAGCGGAGGAACAATGACAATTGTTTTTAAAAAGTGTTCACAAAGCTATTTAAATGTTATTGTTTTTAAATGTACACACACACAACACATGTGTACACACACATGTATGATATAATGATCTTTGATGTATACAATATTAATTATTACACACAGCTAAGTTTTATGTAGTTTTTTTTTCCCATAATGATTCTTTTTGTTTACTTTTACACATTTATAAACAGTACTTTGCCAACATGAATTTCTCAAGATTTCTGTTGAATACACTCTACAGTTGAGGCAGTAAACTAAATTATGAAGTATGAAATTCACATACTCTGAATGATACTGACATAGTTGTTATTATTATCATTATTATTATTATTATTATTATTATTATTATATTTTATTTGTTTCTATCTGAAGGCCTGTATGTATGAGCATCACTGGGAGAGAAAGAAAGTTCACAACAAAAAGAGGCGGTGTGGAATACTCCAAATAGGAAGGGTGCCGCAGTTAAACAATACTAATGATAAATTCACACACAATACAGAACTTTCTAAACACACATACATACATGTATTGATCAGTGCTATCACATACACACACACGTGTCCACAACATCAAATTCAATTGTCAATCATCAAATGATCATATGACACAATCAACAGGAACACACACACATAATATACATATACAGTATACACTCAGTCACACACACTCACACGTGTCCACATGACTCACACACACAGTCACACACACACACACACACACACACACACACACACAAACACAAGGGGACGGGATAGCCTGGTGGTTAGAGTGATGTATTCGTGATCTGCTGACCCGGGTTAGATTCTCGTTCAAGAGTATTTTTCCTCTGGAGTTAACATCAGTGCCGACTCCACTCTCCCCAAAAGTCCTTCGGATGAGACTATAAACCGAGGTCCCGTGTGTGAACGCACGCAGAACATCTTGCGCACATGTTAAAAATAAAACCCGTTCCGCTTTTCGGAACAGCAGGCCACTGTGTGCCGGTGGAAACGGATGACAAAATTTACAACCTGCATACACACAGGGACTGGATGAAAAAAAGCACATGAGTGCTTATTCCACCATCCTCGAAATAAAAGAATAAAATGAAAAAATGGAAAAATGAAAAACACATGCACACATCAAATGATCAATTGACAATTGACACAATCAACAGTAACACACACATGTATACACACAGTCGCACACTCACAATCACATGTGTCCACACACACACACACACACACACACACACACACACACTCACTCACTCACACACAGACACAGACACAAACACACATGTGCACACGCACATGCGCGCGCACACACACACACACATCCTGACACAGTCTAATATCAACAAGGGTGGAAAAACTTTCAATTGAACATTTGTCAACAACAACACACAGTGTCACACACAGTGTCACACACATAGTGAGTGACACACACACAGAGTGACACACACACATAATACACTTCAAATCATGCAAGTACAAACACACGCACACATACATGCATGCATGTACATTAATATTTTTTGCATTATATCCATGGTCATGGATGGATACTGCCCAAGATGGCAGTATCACAGGTGTGTTTAAGTTATTAACCCAATGACATTATTAATATTATCATACATATAGCTAAATACTAAAAATGAACACTCCTCCCCCCCCCGCTTTTTTTTTATATTGTTGCTCCGTTTTATTTTAAAACTAAATCTTTCTCTTTCAAAGCCGTTTGCCTCCAAGCCCAGAAACAGGCCCAAAGCCAAAACGGCACACCAGTCTGAAGACCGGTACAGCAGCTGCTGTCCCATACAATGCATCCAGCCAACATGAATACTCAGAATACCACAATCCATAGCAAACAGAAACGCACTTCTTTTAAAGTCAATTCGTCCCACATGAAGAACCGGAACCAACGATAAAACACCCTCTTGCCTGAAAACTCTACCCACATTGGAACAATGGAAGTTGGAACACGATCATCATGACAAACTAAAGTCATGTACTCGGGAGCTAGGATAGGCTAGAGTAGGCCGAGTACTACACAACTTACCATTAACAGCCTGCAGAGGTACATCACTTTCAGCAAATCCTTTGGCTGCGTATGTCTTTTTCACTTCCATACAGTTCATAACTTCTTGAGCACATTGACCGGAGACAAACAGCAGCCATAAAACGGCAATCCTCAAACACTGGCACATCGATAAACTCGGAAAGTCTGCCATTTTTCCTCCACGCAAAAACAGTCTTGTACGGTACCGCACGAGCTTCCCAGTCTCAATAAAGGAACATTCCCTTGTACACAGTCCCCTGTTTTCTAATTGCACAAAGACTGATTTACCGATTTCCCTCTTTGATGGTCTTCAACAAAGAACAAAAGCAAGAATGCTTCACAAAGCACATGCCAATGGTGTTAGTGGATTTGCTCTACCTCGACTCCCACGACGCATTCCGATCTCAGTCAAAGAAAACTTCTGCCACTCTTTCGCCCATGACTGAAACAATCGCTGGGGGCTGTTCGGATTACCTCCCTCTTCAAGTTGGAATTTTAACAAAATAAATACTTTTAATACTTGTTTGTTCCATCAAGACTCTCTAAAAGTCTTGATCTATGTAGAAAAAGATTTTATTTTCATTGTTGTTCATAGATATTGTTTCCTGTCATTTTTCTCTCGCTGCCAAGCTAAAAACGTAAACTAAGCTTTATACTGGGGAGGCAAATCTAATAACCAGACTGTGATTTCCGAACGTGATTGCAATACGGTGGGCGATTGGTTGCTATTCTTGTCTTCATCCATTCATACTAGCCTGCCCATCGCCTGTGTGTGGGTATCATCACAGAAAATGGCAGCAGTCTCCTACTTCACAGTTTTTTCCAGGACAAATCTGATGTACACAAAAATTGTCCGGAAAAGCCGTGACCTTGTATGCAAATTGGTTGATGTCAAATCAAACCCAAATTCCTATTTCAGTCACCAACGTGCTCCTATGCAATAACAAGAGCAGTTATGAATACGTAATGTTTATGAAAGCGAAGGGGGAAAGTTGAAATCGAACACAAAGGCAGACGACACCTGATCATACATTTAAGGGTCACAAAACTGCAACTTTTTTTTTTTTTTTTTTTTGGGGGGGGGGAGAGAAAAAAGGAGCAGTAGAGTTCAATCGTTTTTGTTTGGAATGGTTCAAAAGAGAAATGGGTATCATAGTTTCAGTTCCTACTAACATTTGTAAAACTAAGCCCTTTATCTATACTGACAGTGACAATCAGCTGCAAACAAAACATCATGTAAACTGAGAACAAGTACTCAATCAGCATTGAAAAGTTGAAACCTACTGTTTACACAAAAGCACCAATAGAAAAGAAGGGGAAGAGCAATGAAAAGACAACACTACAATCTGCAAGTTTACGGAAGAGAGAGAGAGAGAGTAATGCATGCTCAGTTCATGTTCATTACAACAATAGCAGCAGGAAAACAAAAAGATCCTCGCTTCAGTACTCATTGACCTACATGATTATGTAGTTTTATCGTACTGTAACTGCTCAATAGAAAAACTGAAAATCTTACCTCTATAAAAAATAAAAGTTAAGTGTTTTAAAAAGAAAAACCTGGACTGAAATCAACAAATATCTTACACATTATGCTCAATGGGAAAAGCTGAAAATCTTATTTCCATGAAAAAAACAGTGTTGTTTTTTTAAATGTCAACAGAGCTTGATAAGTCTTTTACTGTGTGCTCAATGGGAAAACTGAAAATCTTATCTCTAATTAAACATTTAAAAAACAAAAAAACGACCTTGTACATTGAGAAAAATACCAACAAAGATAAAAATTTTAAAATGTCTTACTCATGTGCTAAATGGGAAAACTGAAAATCGGATCTCCATTTTAAAAAAAACCCACCAAAAACCCAAATAAACAAAACTGATTTAAAAAGAAAAATCCCAACAGAACTTAACATGTATGTTTGTCGTTGTGTCCGACAATGACCTCCAAAACAGCAGAGGAGGCAGCTGCTGTTTTGGAAACTGGGCAGAAATTTGATTATAGTGGAGATGCCTTGCCCACAGCACATCCCCACTCTCTCAGCCAAGTGGGCATAAGGACAGTCAGCGTTGGAGATGTTCTCCAAAGGCCAACCAGCCCCCAGGGCTGAGAGAGTCATAGTCGATCACTAAAGACTAAGCTGTTAAGTGGAATTCCATGAGTGGGAAAGCCACTGGTCATACAGCCTCTCACTTTGCTGTTGCCCCCAGCGTCAATGGTTTAATCAAGAACTGTGATAAAGCCCAGGTGCTGATGGCTTAAAATCTCTTACTTATATACTCAATGGGAAAACTGAAAATCTTATCTCCATTTTTTAAAAATCCCACTGTTTTTCATAAAAACCCAACAGAACTTAACAAACCTCTTACTCCTGGGCTCAATGGGAAAACTTACAATCTTATCTCCATTTAAAAAAAAGAAACAAAATTGAAAAAAATATAAAAATTTTTTTTAAAAGAAACAAAATTGATTTTTTTTTACAAATCCCAACAAAGCTTAGCAAATCTCTTACTCATGCGTTCAATTGGAAAACTAAAAATCTTATCTCGGATTTAAAAAAAACCAAACCAACAACAAACAAACAAAAAAACATCGATTTTTGTTTTTAAATCCCAGCAGAACTTGACAAATCTCCCACGCATGCGCTCAATGGGAAAACTGAAAGTCTGATCTCCATAAAATAAAATTAAAAAAAAAATATATATATATATATAACAAAAAACAATGTTGATCTCTTTTTAAATCCCAACAGAGACTAACAAATTTCTTACTCATGTACTCAATGGATAAAACTGAAAATCGCGGTGGCATCATATACAAACATGTCACCATAGCTGAACCTGGAAGCCCTAACCCAGGAATGGAGACCATTATGATCCTCATACAATGAGAGAGAGAGAGACACAATGACAATGACAATGACAAATTCTTTTATTTCGAGGATATTAAATAAGCACCCATGTGCTTTTTTGTTAACATCCAGTCCCCGCCCTTAGGGATATATATGATAATAAACTAAAATAAAGCCCATACCAATACACACAGTATATGGGGGGGGGGGGGGGGGGAATATCTACATCTCCACCCCCACCCCCCAAAAAAAAAATCACCGAAAAGAGAGGGGAAAAAAGCAACAACAAATAATAAAGAAGGCAAAACAAAAAGCACAGAAACAACCGGAAAAAATAGCAAAGAAACCAAGAGCAAAATAAAAGCGGCAACACCAACAAGGGGAGAGGGGACAACCCAATAATCCCCCCTCCCAAAAACCAAACCAAAACCAAAACAGAACAAAACAAAACAAAAACCTCCATAATATAAAGGAGAGAGAGAGAGAGAGAGAGGAGAGAGAGAGAGAGAGGAGAGAGAGAGAGAGAGGAGAGAGAACTTTGATATATAAACAAGACAGATGGTTTGCTCTTCTGCATGTTTATTCACAAAGGGAATGAAGATACTGGCAGGTCTGCACTTGAAGGTGACCTGGAAGATCATAAAAAACCCCACCCTTTAATTCACCAGACACGGCTGAGATTTGAACCCACAACTTCAAGCAAGAACCCACAGGCTTAATTCAAACGGTCTTAACACACGGGTTTATAACATGTGCGCCATATGTTCTGCGTGCATTCGCACACGGAGCCTGAATTTTTAGTCTCATCGGAATGACAGTCAGCTCAATTTTTTTTTTTTGGGGGGGGTGGGGGGAGGAGGTGGTCAAACTGAGAAGAAAGGGAGAGGCTGGAAATCAAACCCACAACCTCCCAGTTTGACTAGTTGGCAGGCGAACGTCTTAATAATAATAAAAAAAAATAAATAATAATAATAATAAATGGAACTTATATAGCGCTATATCTTGCAAAGACAAATCAAAGCGCATGCATTCAACCTAATCTTACACAGTCATGCAATCATTGATATATAATCAATAGTTTAAACAGATATTTACAAGCATGATGCGCTGCAGACAAAATCTATGAAATAAAATTTCAAAAGTCAAACGTCTTAACCATCCTGCCACCTTCCTTCTCATATTATGTGAAATATTATGGGAATTGTATTATAATATGACTCCATGAGCAATTGATATCAGGAAAGTAGATTATATGACCGTTTATTTTGTGTATGTTTGAGTATGTATCTATTATACATTTACGGGGTAGACACTTTGGATCTCTTTAACTTTTATTAATGTGTCTATGTTAGTGGATATGAATAATGGTGTGTGTGTGTGTGTGTGTGTGTGTGTGTGTGTGAAGACTTCTCCGCTTTGGGAGGACTTCAAAATGGATGTAAGCATGCTCCAGAGCATGCTACCAGAGTAGGAGAGGTTTGGCATAATAGACTGAGGAACACTCAGGCGCGCACACGCACACACGCACACACACACACGCACGCACGCACGCCACACACACACGCACACACACACACACACACAGAGGGATAGCCTTGTGATTAGAGTGATGCATTCGTGATCTGCTGACCCGGGTTCGAATCTCGTTCAAGAGGATTTTTCCTTTGGAGTTGACATCGGTGCCGACTCCTCTCACCCCAATATTTCTTGGATGAGACTATAAACCGAAGTTGCGCGTGCGAACGCACGCAGTAGGCTACATGTTAGGTACACGTTAAAACCTGTTCCGCTTTTCGGAGGAGTAGGCCATCGTGTGCCAGTGGGAAAGGATGACAATATTTACAAAACTGCACGCACACGAGGGCAGGATGTAAAAAAGCACATGAGTTCTTATTCCATTATCCTTGAAATAAAAGAATAAATAAATAGCGTAAACACACACACACACACACACACACACACACAGAGGATTTTTCCTCTGGAGTTGACATCATTGAGACTCTGCTCTCCCCAACATTCCTTGGGATGAGACTATAAACCAGGTCCCGTGTGCGACCGCATGCAGAATTTCTTGCACACACATAAATAAAAGAAATAACAGAATAAATAAAGAAGAAAATAAACACACACACACACACACACACACCACACAGCGCGCGGAATTTTCTTGATGATTTTCTCACGAAGGTACTATTTTTGTAAAACTGTGGTAAAAAGATATTTTATGATCCGAATGAGAATGTGGCATTTTCGCGCCAGTGTTGCTACACGTCTTCTAGCCTAACTTGAATCGGCAACACGCTAGCTGCCGATTTCGTTGTACAAAAATCAGAAAGATGCCGCGATCTTCTTCACGACCGGCCAAATCGGCAAAATCAGGAACTACCAACCAGCCGCAGTCACAATGGATCATGATTACAGAGGGTAAGTAGTAGTTTTTGTGACTGATGTGCACACTTCAGCTGGTTGAACTCTTCAGTCGGGGTCTGACATCACGTGTATTGTAATGGAAACTGGAAGTAAAAAAAGAAGTATTGCAGATCTGTCTCATTAGTGATTGAGCCCAGGTTCGTGGATGAATCAGTCTAATATGTCTGTCACAACCCCGAAGTCGTAATACGGCTATCTAAGTGGGGGGGGGGGGGGGGGGGGGGGGGGGGAGGGTGGTCTAGGCTATGCGAAAATCATACTTTTGCCAGTTTTGGTAAACCTGGGGCTCTAGCCGAGGAGCGAAAAGAAGTATGTCATTTACTGATTATCATTATCGAATGTTGATCTATCCAGTAGGTACCAAATTGAACTACTTAAACAAGTCACTGAGCACTTTAGTATGTACTATCTATATCACTATCAGTATGCCTGACCTTGCACATAAGTAGAAACTATAATAAAACTGAAAAAGATCTACACACACACAGTCACAGACACAGACACACACACACACACACACACACAACAACACACACACACACACACACACACACACAGTGACACACATAAGTGCACATGCACTGGGCATGCAGACATACAGTCTACACACACACACACACACACACACACACACACACACACACACACGTGCACCACATGCACCACACACACACACAATGTGACACACACAGGCATGCATGTGCACATACTAGTAGGCACACACACACCACACACAGTGACACACACACACACATCTGTTTATATCCATTTGGTTGTTGTTGTTATTGTTGGTAGTGGTGGGGGTGGGGTTCTGGTTTATTTTGCCTTTTGTTTGTTTAGGGTGGTTTTCTTGTGGAGGGGGAGGGGATATTTTGGACTCTTTTTCTCGTCTTTTGTTAGTTCTATATTGTTCTTCATTTGTCTTGGCTGTTATTCTTGTCCTATGTTAGTTATTGTCGCTGTTGTTGTTGTGTATGTATATTTGTGTTTGATTGTTTATTTCTTTGTTGTGGTTGTTCTTGTTGATTCATCTTTTTGTTGTTGTTTTATTCAGTTGTTTGTATGGTTGAAGGTTTGTATGTATATGTGTATATGTGTGTGAGGGGGGGGGGGGAGGGAAGCAGTTGGTGTGGTTTTTTATATATTCTGTTTTGTCTTCTTTATTTGTTTTGGTTTGGTTTTTCTTTGTTGCTTGTTTGTTTATGTTATGACGGATATTTTTTCAAGATTTTTGAATTATTTGAATTGTATGGTCTAATATTTTTCTGGGTTTTTTGTTTTGTTTTAATTCCACATATGCATGTTATTGTTTTTTTGTTTGATTTGTATAGTTTACCATAGATTAGGTTTTTTATTCTATGTCTGCATATACATTATCTTTTTTTTTGTCGCTTTTTTTCTTCCTTTCTTTAGATAGATGGCTTGATGAAAAAAAGCAAATGCACTGCTTATTCAATGTACCATCTGAAAATAAAAGTTTGACTTTGACTTTGACTTGACTTTGACTTTGACACACACACACACAATGTGACACATGCAGGCATGCATGTGCACATAGGCACACACCACACATCACACACACAACACACACACACACACACACACACACACACACACACACACACACACACATACATAAATTACACACACATACACTGATACAGTCACACTCACACGCTCACACACACACACACACTGTCACACACACACATACACACACACAAATCACACACACACACACTCATACAATCACACACACACACACACTTGTGAAGAACAAAGGGAAAAATGCTTTCAACAGTGTCATGCACAGTGTGAAGGTAGTTTTGAAATCCAGAAAAGGCAGAATTATCCAATTCTCTTTCAAAATCAACAAAAGGTTTCAGATACCTGACTCCCCTGTGGGGATGCTGGGGGTCTGTCAGTATAAACAGCATCCCCACATTCTGAAAATTCTGTACTAGGAATTTCCTGTTTTCTATCACTCTCTTTGTTCCTTTTCTTCCTGTCACCTCCTTTTTGTCTATTTTCTGCCTTCTTGGTCCATTTTCTTGCCTTTCTAAAAAATTTTTTTCTGGAAAGACTTAAAAGGTAATAATTTTCTCTTGTGCCAAAGTCGGATGCACTGGGCCTGAGTTGTCAGGCACCTAACAGCAGTGTGACGCATTTTTGCTCATATTAACAGACAACAATAGTTGCTGTATGAGTGTTCAACAATGAAGAAGAGACACATGACAATCCCTGAGGCTGATAAGTTGATAACTGACTAATTACTTTAAGAAAACAAACCCTCTGATAAGTGATAAATTAATGTCCAAACTCAACTACAAAGATTTTTTTTTTTCATTTAGAGATTGTACCTAATCATATGTTTATATAATTATAAATCATTAAATGGTGTACAAGTGAATTAGTAAATTGTACATGTCACATATAGGGGACAGGATAGCTCAGTGGTCGGAGCACTCGCTTTCCCCCAGCCAAGTTAAGCAGCGTCGAGCGTGGTTACCAGTTGGATGGGTGACCGTTTGCGCGCCTTGGCTTCAGTACAGTTCCCCCAGTTCACCCAGCTGTAAATGGGTACCTGCCCTCTTTAGGGTCAGGGAAGGTAAAGCAGCGAGGGAGAGGAGATGGGCGCCGCCCTCAATATGTTGGCCCTAGAGAAGTGAGGTCTCTGACGCCTCGCTCCCCTATGACCTTATAGGTTATGGGACTCCTTTACCTTTTTTACATGTCACATGCACTGATGCAGCTCTGTGTTGCTGCCTATTTTCCTGACGTCATGCAGATTCCTGGGGTTTATCACAGTTCTTGATTAAACCATTGACGCTGGGGGCAACAGCAAAGTGAGAGGCTGTATGACCAGTGGCTTTCCAATTCATGGAATTCCACTTTACAGCTTAGTCTTTAGTGATCGACTATGACTCTCTGACTGGGAAGCTTGACTTGCACAGTCCTTATGTGCTGCAGCCCTGGGGGCTAGTTGGCCTTTGGAGAACATCTCCAACGCTGACTGTCCTTATGCCCTCTTGGCCGAGAGAGTGGGGATGTACTGTAGGCAAGGCATCTCCACTATAATCAAATTTCTGCCCAATTTCCGGAACAGCAGCTGCCTCCTCTGCTGTTTTGGAGGTCATCGTCGAACACGATGGACAAACATACAGTATACATGCAGATTCATAGTGACACGTCACTGAACACAGTGTACTGAAGATTGACAGTTGTATGATTATTACTATACTAGTCAACATTATTCATTATTAGTCAGTATTCAGATTGTGCACTAAAGTATTTTTCTCTCAATCAGTTCCTCAATTTTGTGTGTGTACTGTTCTTCAGTTTATTGTCTATCCACATAACTCATTTATAAGTGATATAAAGCAAAAACTAAAAAGACAGCAACAATTGGCCCTCTACAATTGAAAATGCAAACAAGAAAAAGAGGGGAGTAGCCTGGATTAGGTTAACCTATACTTAAGTTCTTGTAATAGAACTTTGATTTAATAAAACAATAAAATAATGTATGGAATTTATATTATATATATAGCACTGAATCTTGTAAAGTAAACAAATCAAAGCGCTTGCATTCAAATCATTCACATGCACGCATGCAACTGTCCACAGATATCAGGATAAACAAATATCAAATTTATACACACATACAGCTAAACATGCTTAGGAAGGGTGGTGGAGGTGAAGGTAGCTATTGAAAATTAGGAAGGATAACAGGGGAAGATCTCATTCTCAGAAAATAAGTGTGTTTTGAGGCTAGATTTGAAAGTATCAAATGAAGGCTTTTGGCGAAGTGGGAGAGGAAGGTCGTTCCATGTGGATGGACCAGAAACAGAGAAAGTGTGTCGGCTAACAGTGGTTTGTTTGAATCTGGGAGTTCAAAAGCTCAAAGTAAATGCGGCTGAATGAAGGTAACAGGATGGAGTGTACAGGTGAAGACAGTTACTTACACTAGTTACAAGAGATAGGATGGTACAGATTTGTGGAGAGATTTGATACATAGGGTATTAATCTTATACTTAACTCTTTGTGGCTGGCCCAGGCCAAAAGCCGTGTCAGTTATTATTGATGTCAGCTAATTGCCAAGGCCTACATAAAACGTTGTTATGTTGTAAAATGTTGTGCTGAGATTGCCTTCAGCCATGACAAGCTCTTAACATAACAACCTGCACTCTCCTTTGTTAAAGGAGAAAAAAAAATCCTCTGAAGTTGGAGTATGGCTGCCTATATGGCGAGGTGCTTGAAAAAGAGTCATACAGCAAACTTCTCATCCAGTGTGTACTTCCTATCTCACAGAGATTCCCAGGTGGGATGAGTGAGGCAGAGTGCATGTTCTGGGTGACCCCCAGGGTGTAAAGCTGGGGAACTCACAACAACTCTTTGTAGGACAGGCAGCCAGTGAAGAGATCGCAAAAGAGGAGTGATGTGTTCAGATTTTTTTCTTTCGAAGGACTAGTCAAGCTGCAGAGTTCTGTATGCGTTGAAGAGAGTGGATGGATGGTGCTGGTAGACCATCCAGGAGAGAATTACAGTAGTCCAGACGTGAAAGAATGAGAGATGTGACAAGTTTGGATGCTGCGTCAGTAGACAGATACTTGCGAATTGCACTTATGCGCCATATTTGATAGTAGCAAGACTGACAGGTCTGGGTGATAATTTTTTTCATAGAGAGTGTGTTTTCCAGAACTACACGCACACCGAGATAGTTCACAGAGCTGGAACCAATTTTAAAAAGTTATTCAACATAAATTGATTATTGAAAACTTGAGAAAATCAAACACAAGTATTGAGAAATGAATCCTGAGTTTTTTGTGTGTCACTGTATGTGTGTGTGTGTGTGTGTGTGTGTGTGTGTGTACTTTCAGTCAGCAAATTTGTCTGCATGAAATTCACTGATTCAGGCTGCTGAGTCAGTGAGTGTGTTGCTAAAGGAGCAGTGCCTTCCACGAAAAAAACACAAAAAACCCACAAAAAACCCCTGTCTGCAAGTGTATAATTTGTTGATTCAACATGACTTGGGGGACAGGATAGCCTTGTGGTTAGAACATTGCGCTGGCAATCTGATGACCAGGGTTCGATTCCCGTTCAAGGGGATATTTTCCCCTGGAGTTAACATCGGTGCAGACTCCACTCTTCCCCAAAGTCCGAGGCCCCATGTGCGAACGCACGCAGAACATCTTGCGCACATGTTAAATCCTGCCCCGCTTTTCATAGGAGTAGGCCATTGTATGCCGTTGGGAACAGATGACAATTTACAAAACCGCATACACACGGGGACTGGATGTAAAAAAGCACATAAGTGCTTATTCCATTATCCTCAATATAAAAGAATAAAAAAAAAAAAAAAAATAAAGTATGGCAGTATGTATATGTACATGTGTAAATCTGTCCATGTATGTGTATTTATATGTTTAATTATTTTGTATGTCATAGCTGTTTTGAGTTCATGCCCACCATACTTTTTGAGTTTAGTGGTTGGCAGAAAAGAGTGATTTGAGTTACCTGTTTATCATAAAATAATGCATTCAATCTTCTATCCGCTCCATTATCAATATCATACTAAAGATATATTAATTAATTAATTTTATCATCGGTGGTGTGTTGTTTTTCAGAAAAGTTGTTTGAAAGTGACGGCAACAAAGAGCATGACCTCTCCTTCTGCAAACTACGTCACCCCAAATCAGGTATACGTTTAATTCTTTTTTCTTTTTTTATATTTGGATGGAAATCATCTCAATGTCTCATTGCCCTTTTGATCATCCTTCGGATGAGACTTTAAACCGAGGCCCCGTGTTCGAACGCATGCAGAACATCTTGCGCACACGTTAAATCCTGTTCCACTTTTCGGAAGAGTAGGCCATTGTGTGCCGGTGGAAACAGATGACAAAATTGACAAAACCGCATACACACGGGGACTGGATGTAAAAAAGCACATGAGTGCTTATTCCATTATCCTCGATATAAAAGAATAAATAAATAAATAAAATAAATAAATCATATTACTAAGGGAATGTAGGGGCTTGCACTTAAAGGTTTTAAGAGAATCCTCTTGAGACAAAAGAGTCCTAACCAATAATATAATTGCTGGGTTTTTTTTTAGTAAATAGTAACTTTTTTTGTTCTTTAATAATTTCTGATTTGATTCTGGTGACTTTAAGGGAAGGGATTTTTATTATCTCCCAGGTCAACTTCAAGTGCAGCCCCCTTTGTGTATATAGGGGGACGGGATAGCCTAGTGGTTAGATCCCGTTTGGACCCGAAACTTTCCCCCCATCCATTAGACCATGAGTGGTGGTCTGGGCGCTAGTCTTTCGGATAAGACGATAAACCGAGGTCCTGTGTGTTATAAAAATTATTTAGCGCATGTAAAAGAACCCACGGCAACAAGAGAGTTGTCCCTGGCGAAATTCTGTAGAAAAAAGCCACTCTGATAGGGAAACAAATGCAGTTGTAGACAAAAAAAAAAAGAAAAAAAAGTGTGGCACTGCTCTGTGGCGACACGCTCTCCCCGGGGAGAGAGAGCAGCCCGAATTTCACGCAGAGAAATCTGATGTGACAAAGTGGTATAAATAATAAATAAATAAATAAACATTGCGCTCGCAATCTGACAACCCGGGTTCGATTCCCGTTCAAGGGGATATTTTCCCCTGCAGTTAACATCAGTGCAGACTGTACTCTCCCCAAAAGTCCTTCGGATGAGACTATAAACCGAGGCCCCATGTGCGAACGCACGCAAAACATCTTGCGCACATGTTAAAATCCTGTTCCGCTTTTCATAAGAGTAGGCCATTGTGTGCTGGTGGGAACATGACAATTTACAAAACCGCATACACACAGGGACTGAATGTAAAAAAGCACATAATTGCTTATTCCATTATCCTTGATATAAAAGAATAAGATAAATAAAAAAAAATAAAAAAATAAACATACACAAAGATACCCAGCATACATTCCCAAAGTCACAATGTGTCTACTCTGTGCTTCCGAACATCGAGATTCAAGCAAACCACTGTTGGCCGTCGCTCTTTCTCTTCTCTGTGGCCCATCCATCTGGAATGACCTTGCTCTGCCCCTTCGCCAAAAGCCTACATTCGATACTTTCAAATCCAGCCTTAAAACACATTTATTTCCTTAATAAAATCTTCCCTCTCATTATCTATCCATACTCTTTAACGGCCACCTCCATCTCCATCACTGTGTATATGCATGCTGTGCGTGCATGCATGCGTGTGTGTTTGATATTGATTTTAAAAAATATTCATGAATGGTTGCATAAGTGTGAATGTTTTGAATGTAAGTGGTTTGATTTGTTCCTTAGCAAGATTCAGCGCTATATAAATTCCATACATGAGTATTATTATTATTATGATTATGATTATTATTATTACCTTCATGATGGGCAAAAACGGTCACATATATATGCAAGAAGATCTCACTGCTGGTGAACCTTGGAGCTTTAGCCGAGGAACAACACCCCCACCCTCCACACCCTCCATCCTGCAACCGCTGGAATTGTAGTAGATAGATGGCAACATTTGTGCTAAATCACACAATCTTCTTTTTTAAAGGTATAATTTTTAATCATAATTTGAATCAATTATTATGACAGCATATAGAATAGAAAACTTCAATGTAACACTAAAATAAAGGGAAAAAAAGTACAATTATATCACATGTTACCCTGTGGAGGGAAGGATGCTGGGAGTTTCTCAGTATGAACAGCATCCCCACCCTGGAAATTCCTGTGCTAGGAATTCCCTCTTTTCTATCCTTCTCTTTGTTTCTGCCTTGTTCCTTTTCTGCCTGTCACTTCCTGCTCGTCTTATTTTCTTTCTCCTTGGTCCATAATCTCCATTCTCCTTTTTTTTCCCCCCAGAAAAACTTAGAAGATAACATTTTTTTTAGTCATGCTGAAGTTGGATGTTGTGGGCCTGACTTGTCAGGCACTTAACTGTTAATGGCAGCGCAGTGCATTTTTGCTCATATGACAGACAATAGTTGCTGTCTGAGCATACAATGACAATGACGAAGAAGAAAGAGGAGAAGAAGAAGAAAAAGAAGAAGAAGAAGAAGGAGGAAGTGGGAGGAGAGAGAAGAAGAAGAAGAAGAGGAGGAGGAGGAAGAAGAAGAAGAGAAGAAGAGAAGAGAAGAAGAAGAAGAAGAAGAAGAAGAAGAAGAAGAAGAAGAAGAGGAGAGAGGAAGAGGAGAGGAGGAGGAGGAAGAAGAAGAAGAAGAAGAAAGAAGAAGAAGAAGAAGAAGAAGAAGAAAGAAGAAGAAGAAGGAGGAGGAGGGGGGGGGGGGGGAGGATATCCTCCGTCACCTGTAACCGTTATTGCTGGTGTGTTTTCTGCAGAGCAAGGCACCATGTACCTGTTGTGTGGAAGCGCAAAGAGCAAAACCGTGTGTGAGGTGGTTCGATTCTCCCCGCAGTTCGGATCTTGGCTGATAGCAGACACTGTGCAGAGAGGTAATATATACATGCGTGTGTGTGTGTGTGTGTGTGTGTGTGTGTGTGTGTTTCAGAGAGTGGTGTAGGTCTGTGCAGTAATCTGTTTTAACTCACTCCCTACGTACAACTGCGATCACAGTGGTCTTGTGCAGAACATTTGCCTACGAATCACTGTGATCGCAGGATTGGACCTTCCGAGGTTTTTTTGTGTGTGGCTCAATGATGTCTTTTGTTCGAGAATCTGGCAGATGCAAGATGGCTTTTGACCTTGACCTTCCACCTACATGTCAACAATCAACCCTAAAAATTTCATGTACTTGTGTTGAGTATCTTTTTAGTTATGAATTTTTTAAAAAACTAATAAACACAAATGGCCAGTATTTTTGTAAGAGTAGGCCGTTGTGTGCCGGTGGGAACAGATGACAGAATTTACAAACCGCATACACACGGGGACTGGATTTAAAAAAGCACATAAGTGCTTATTCCATTATCCTTGATATAAAAGAATAAAATGAAATAAATAAAATAAGTATACAGAGATACGCATACTAAAAAATCGGCCAGTGGGGAGTGAGTTAATAAAACTGTTATAGTTTACGGCTTATAACATTCTTAAAGTGTTAACAGTAAAAACTATTAGTGATATTGTGAGTGCTTAGTCTTAAAATCCTTGTATTCTTTCTCACACAGTGTATGGGTCATTCTTAAAAACATGTGAGACCGGATCGATACTGTGATAGTGACTTACTTCAAACACAGATCTACCATTTGACTGAATGTCCTTTAAAAAATTGTGGTGAATACTGTCTACTGGTTATGTTTGAATTGAAGAAAATAGAATTAAAATATTTTGATGAGAATTTGTGCTTTTGTTTAGATTAAAAGTTTTATTTTTTTTTTATTTTTACAAAATTTGATCATTCCAACATGGCGGATTTGTGACATTTGGTGCATACTTTATTCAGATTGTTATTCTGACTTCAAAGACTGCTAATTTGAAACAGTTTGTATTAAAATTGGGCCTAACTTTGGAAACCAAGGGTCACGACTGTAGCAGGTATTTAATCTGCCCTCTGTTTAAATGTTCATGAAAAAGAAATGAAGTGTTTTTGCTTGGGAATTTGAAACAACATCTGGGCATTAATTTAACAAATCACTCACAAAGGACTATACAATGTCATCAACACATTATACTATATAGCTACCACTGATAAAGTAGAACAGTGAACATATATAAAAACATCATTTTTGATCAGCTGGAGTTCCTATCCTCATTCATGACTTGAAACTCCAGATGATCAACATTGTTTCCATTTTTTAACGTCACAACCAAATGACGTAAATCTGGTGCAAAACCCAGCACATTCCTTCGCTGACCGAGATTTTTAGCGCCGGCACTTTACCTTGACCGAAAATGTCTCTGGCATGTATTTTTTCCGTCCAAAAGAACATCGCGATGCTATATCAGAGGTGCAGTCTTTGGCTTCTTCCAAGTTTTCTCACATCACGACCAATTGCTAAACGACAGCAGCATTTGATAAAGGTGAGTTTACTCGCTTCTATTGCATTTTTTTTTTATTTGAAGAAAAAAGAGTATTTTCTTTTCAAAGTATTTTACTTTTGCCAACCATGGTTTAGAGAATCTTAATTTTGCTTTAAAACATGAAAGTACTGGGTTTTTTTTCAGGTTCTCTGTATTTTGTCTATTCTTGTCATTAGCTTTGGCTTGTTAGCTGTGGGTACATTTACCGATTGTTTCATTTGATGACCGGTTACTCTTACTCATAAAGAAATAAAAAGCCATCTACTGTAAACTGGAAAAGGTTGTTGGTGTGCGGAAAATAAACATTGCACAAAATATTAAATAGATCCAGTTTTTTGTGTGCAGCGTTACGGTTAAGACAAGAAACAAAAACAGTATGGTTTCTTGTACGGACTGTAACATTCTAATAAAAATTTGACTTTCTTTTATAAATGTTCTACATGTTTTATTTCGAGCCATTAGAAACTAGATTTGCAACAGAAATTAAAAAATTTTTAGATGTATTTTAAGGGGATGTTTTCGTTGATCTATAAACTCATGTATTAATCGCGTTGGTTGTGACGGGAAACCATGAATGCGTGGTTTCTTGTATGATCGTTAGATTTAGAAGCATACACAAAATTAGTCTTGTGTTTTTGTCGTTCTGTCATTGATTCTTCATACGAATAATTTGGTTATGTTAAAAATATCACCCTGCAGCAACTCTGTTAGCCAGATAGCACATTGAAATTTGGCTGCAAAACACTCAGGTTGTGCTAGTCATGACAGGAAACTGAATGATAATGGTATCATATCATGCCTGTGATCTACTGTGCTATTTATTCCCCCCCCCCCACCCTCTTGGTTACAAATCCCCCATGACAAATTTCTGGCTTTTTTTTTTTACAAATTTAAAAAAAAGAAAAGATTTCTAGTGTTGATTTCGGGGAAGTGATTGATCTACACTATTGTTGTTAGGTGTAATGATTCAGCCTTAGACTCATGCACGCTGAACATCATCACAGTGATGTTAATGTTTGCTGCAAACTGCGCAGTTCTTCTTCCTTTTTTGTCATGCTTCTCCCAGGGGAAGAGGTTTGACATTGATGAGCCTTCTCCATCTCTCTCTGTTTTGAGCTTCCTCCTTATTTATGCCCCTTTCTCTAAGATCATCTGCAATACAGGCAGCCCAGGTTTGCTAGGTCTTCCCTTTGGTCTCTTTCCATCCACTACGAAGTTCATTGCTCTTTTTATGATGTGGTGGTCTGCTTTCCATTGAACGTGCCCAAACCAGCGCGGTCTATGGGTACTAGCTACAGACTTCAGATCATCAACTTTGCACATTCTCCAACTGGGCAGATGTGAGCGGAATACAGCTCAGCGTTTCTCGTCACAACTGTAACTCGTAATTGGTTCCGACGACTTTTTTCTCCCCCCTGTATGCTTCAAATATAATCTTCTGATTAAATCAAGTTTGAGAGATAGGATACTATGCTGAAAATCCTACATTTAACATTTTTCAAACTCGTGAAGATTTACAATCTGTGATCAGTTATGATGAAAACCACATCATGAGGATGGGCTTTTTTTGTTTTGTTTATCGTTTTGTTTCCTTTTTTTCCTTGTCAACATTGGGAACCCATTCATCTTTAAATGTACAAGACTAGCATTGATAACAAAACCAAGGAGGTTGGCAGGATGGTTAAGACGTTCGCCTGCCAACAAGTAAACCGTGAGGTTCTGGGTTCCATTCCCAGCCTTGCCCTTTCTTCCCAGTTTGACGAAAAAATCGAACTGAATGTCAAAGTCCTTTGGATGAGACTATAAAACGAGGCCATGTGTGTGAACACATCCGAAACATATTGCGCACGCGTTAAAAACCTGTTCAACCATTCAGAAGAGTAGGCCATTGTGTGCAGGTAGAAACAGATGACAGGAGAAAAAAACAACCCAGCATGCACACAGGTGTTGTGTTCAGAGAGAGAGAGAGAGAAAGAGAGACAGAGAGAGAGAGAGAATAAAAAGAACTTTAAAACCAACAGTCCTAAATCGGTTTGAAATAAAATTAATCGGATTGTTTAAAAAAAAAAAATTTAAACTGGGGGGAGGGTGGTGGTGGTGGTGCTTACATCATTTGAGATAAGTCTATAACAGTTTTTTTTTGTGTTGCAAATTGTGTATAAACAACAATCCCCCCCCCCCCCCCCCCTCAAAAAAAAAAAGGAATGGGGTAGGGTGGTTGTTTACGTTATTTGAGATAGTCTCCAACAATTTTATTTTTTCTTTTGTCCTTGTCTAACCCCTTGCCCCAATCTGTCTCTTTCTTACTCACAGCAACGATGGCAGATCCTGATGCAGAACTACGACGATGCAGACGACTTGCGCGGAAAAGATCCATCCCTTCATCAACATCGGAACCTTCAGACCTTCCTCCCCCTCCTTCCGGTCCTCCCCCACCCCCTCCCCCTCCTAAAAATAGAATTTTATCACGTGCTGAGAAGGGTAAAGCTCTCGGAGAGAGAATGAAAGAAGACCCGGATAGCTGTGGGAAGTATGTGACAGCGAACAAAGAAACTTTGGCAGGATTTATCAGAATTTTCAGTTCAGTTGAATTCAGTTCAGACACTTTATTATCTCAGAGACAGAGAAATTCAAGCAGGTTACAAGCCGTACTAAAAAACAGTGAGCATGTAAACACAATATCACACAGGAGGAAAATACCACAACACGGTATCTGAACATCAGCATGCACCCATCACAATATAAAAAAAGCTCCCACAAATCAGCAATACCTCAGCCAGTTATAAACTCGCCTAAGAAAAATAACAAACACTCGTTTGCGCACCAGTATGCCCACGCATCCAAGCACACACACACTCATACATCGTTAAATCCTGTTCCGCTTTTCGTAAGAGTAGGCCATTGTGTGCCGGTGGGAACAGATGACAAAAATTTACAAAACTGCATACACACGGGGACTATATGTAAAAAAGCACATAAGTGCTTATTCAATTATCCTCGATATAAAAGAATGATAAAAATAAATAATAATAATAATAATAATAATAAATACCATCTTCTGTGGGTGCAGTGGAGATAACCTGATTTGGCTCTAACATAGCGAAATGCTGGATCGGCCATGAGTGGCATGCTGTACAACTCGTTACACGCGACCCAAAGAAGAAAGCTTGCTGCTATGGTGAATGTTCTGAATGTGGCTTGCACATGTTTGGTTTATCACATCATCACACTTTTTGGTCACAATGGAGAACTTATCTGGTATGACTGGGAAACCAGAATTCTTATTTCCAAAGGAAAGCGTGTTTTGTGCAAAGTTCTAACACCAAGAAAGGACACAGCAGCGCTCAGTCAAAGGTTCAGGCAGAGTGCTAAAATTAGCGCGCCCCGACCGTTTTACCCCCACACCCCTCTCGTTTCTTCATCCCTCCCCTTCCTCCTCCTCACAGCATCTCAAGCCTAGTAGCACGTACACATGCTCGCGCGGCAGGCCTAAGCCTAAGGCTACAGATCTGGGCTAGGCTAGGCCTACAGGAGACAAGCCCACTGTGTGCGTGTGGCCCGCCTATCCTCTTAACACACACAGGCACTAAGCCTAGGCTAGATTCAGACAGCAAACACACAAGATTTTGCCCAAATTTGAGCCCTTCAAAACTGATGAACATGTATCCTAAATACAACAAAAGTTGATTCAGCTTAAAAATCAAACATTAACATTACATTCCTGACTTTGCCAAAGTGAAACTTAAACGATTTCAGGAGGAAAATTGCAATCAATTTACGTCACTAGCACAGAAATGATCACTCTCAATACTAAACAAAGAAGAGCTATCTGGTGAGAACATCCAATCTATCTGTTATTTTTGTTTATGACGCCAACACAAAAGTGCTGTACTTGTTCAAATTTACGTCTCCACAACAACAAGAGAACACTGCACTGAATACACCTGAATGTAGCGCTGAAGAAAATGACAAACGTATCAACAAGCACTTAGAAGTTGGAAATTAAAATCTGTGTGGCCACTTTCCCCCGCTGAAACAGTGGAAAGCACGCCACGCTATCTTGATGGCGCCAAACTGGACCAGTGCATCTGGTCGGTGCCAGAGCTTAAAATAAGCACATCAGGGGTCAAGTTCCATCGTCTAAGTACAGCAGAAAATGGGGGGAAATGACTGCCGTGAGGAGACATCCATAAACTGGTGGAGGAACTGTGTGCACAGCCAGTTGAAGTTCTTGGCTGAGCGTCTTTTCTCTGCTGACTGGCAGCTTCAGAAGTTTGCAGAAACAAAGATGGGCCTTCCGTTTCCTTCACAAAGTGTCTGCATGGTCATGGATTTTTTGCAGGAAACTAGGCCTGCTCTTACCAGGAGGAGGAGGAGATTCAGGAAGCGTGCTGGCACCATGACCAAGTGACTGTGCATCCAACAGTCACATACAACAGGTGCCTGGTTTGCAGCCAAGCCACTACTGAATCTGTGGTGTTCATTTCATCAGACAAAAATAACCATGACCCTTATGCTGTGAAACACAGAGGCCATGGCCCATCTGCCGATCAGAAGACACGTGCGTGGGCTTACCATTTTCCATGGTGTGCAATGGAATGATGGCTGTGCCTCTCACCATTAGAACAAAGGTCCATTTGCTGACGTCTCTTCCTTTTTGTCGAATGTCAATGCCACTGTAGTAAAGTTTTCCCATGTTGTGCAGTGGACTGATGGTTGTGCCTCTCAATATAAGAGCAAAGGTCCATTTGCTGACATTTCTTCCTTCTTGACAAATTTCAATGCCACTGTAGAAATAAAGTTCTTTAGTTTGAGGCATGGTAAAAGTCCATCTGATGGCAAAATTATATGTTTGTCCGTCACGTTTGACGATGACCTCCAAAACAACAGAGGAGGCAGCTGCTGTTTCAGAAATTGGGCAGAAATGTGATTATAGTGGAGATGCCTTGCCTACAGCACACCCCCACTCTCTCGGCCAAGTGGGCATAAAGACAGTCAGCGTTGAAGATGTTCTCCTAAGGTCAACTAGCCCCCAGGGCTGCAGCACATAAAGACTGTGCAAGTCAAGCCTCTTAGTCAGAGAGTCATAGTTGATGACTAAAGACTAAGCTGTAAAGTGGAATTCCGAAAGTGCAGTTGTTAAACGCCATGTGGCTTCTGCTGTGAAATCAAAACAAGCAGTCATTACTAATGCCTCAGATATGCTCACGTAATTATCTTCAGAATCAAAAACTGAACAACCAGCCATCAGCAGAAAAAAGGTTGTGCTCATTTCCTGCCATCTTTTCCCATCTGCAACTGTATTTGTTGCATCATAGTAATAATAATAATAATGTATGGAATTCATATAGCGCTGAATCTTGTAAAGCAACAAATCAAAGCGCTCAAGTGCACTGTTCGTTTTATTTATACCATGAAAAAGAGGAAGGCCAAGAAACACCTGGCAACGTGACCTTGAGGCAGAAACCAAGAAGATGGGATATACCTGGAGACAGCTGGAGAGAATAGCCCAGGACAGAGGACTCTGGCGGACTGTTGTCGGCAGCCTATGCTCCAGGGGGAGTGATGGACCTAAGTAAGTAAGTCACGGCAGATTCCTCTGCATGAAATTCGGGCTGCTCCGCTCTTGTTTCTGTGTTGGGCAAGAAGACACCAAAGAGATCGTCCACAAGACAGAACAATATCTGGGACACGCTCCTTTCATTCCGTTAGGTTGTACAGAGCTGAATACCACCCCCAGCCGTCCGTCACCTTACATGCCTCTGTACTGTGATTCGTGCCAAGACAGGGTGGGACGTTCTCTGGAAGAGGTGGCGGGCTCTTGGAGATCACTCCAGCAGCAGACACTGAACCAGCCAAAGGTCTGCACACTTTCTCTGTCTCTCTCTCTCCCTAGTCTAGCCTAGTGGTTAGAACATTGCGCTCGCGATCTGACAACCCGGGTTCGATTCCCGTTCAAGGGGGATATTTTCCCCTGGAGTTAACATCAGTGCAGACTCCACTCTCCCCAAAAGTCCTTCGGATGAGACTATAAACTGAGGCCCTGTGTGCGAACGCACGCAGAACATCTTGCGCACATGTTAAATCCTGTTCTGCTTTTCGTAAGAGTAGGCCATTGTGTGCTGGTGGGAACAGATGACAGAATTGACAAAACCGCATACACACGGGGACTGGATGCAAAAAAGCACATAAGTGCTTATTCCATTATCCCCAGTATAAAAGAATAAAATAAAATAAATAAATAAGCGAGGGAAACTCTTTCAAAGTTTTGCATCCTCAACTTCATGAACACTATCCCTACATTAAGGGAGAGAACCCCTCTTTCCCAGTACACGTGCACTGTGCACAATTGTAAGCTACCATAACCCAGTAGTGGGGGTGATAGGGAGGGAAGGGTGAGTAGATGGTTGGTTACCCTGTAGCAGGTTACCTGTAGAGAACAGGTTAACCCTCAAAGCGTTAAGGATAAGGTAACTCTGTCACCACTCCTCCACGCTGACCCTCATTCACCATGTCTCTGTCACCACTCCTCCACATTGACCCTCATTCACCATGTCTCTCCTCTCTCCACACTGACCCTCATTCACCATGTCTCTGTCACCACTCCTCCACACTGACCCTCATTCACCATGTCTCTGTCACCACTCCTCCACACTGACCCTCATTCACCATGTCTCTCCTCTCCTCCACACTGACCCTCATTCACCATGTCTCTGTCACCACTCCTCCACACTGACCCTCATTCACCATGTCTCTGTCACCACTCCTCCACACTGACCCTCATTCACCATGTCTCTCCACACTGACCCTCATTCACCATGTCTCTCCTGCACACTGACCCTCATTCACCATGTCTCTGTCACCACTGACCCTCATTCACCATGTCTCTGTCACCACTGACCCTCATTCACCATGTCTCTCCTCCACACTGACCCTCATTCACCATGTCTCTGTCACCACTCCTCCACACTGACCCTCATTCACCATGTCTCTCCTCCACATTGACCCTCATTCACCATGTCTCTGTCACCACTCCTCCACACTGACCCTCATTCACCATGTCTCTCCTCTCCTCCACACTGACCCTCATTCACCATGTCTCTCCTCCACACTGACCCTCATTCACCATGTCTCTCCTCCACACTGACCCTCATTCACCATGTCTCTGTCCCCACTCCTCCACACTGACCCTCATTCACCATGTCTGTCACCACTCCTCCACACTGACCCTCATTCACCATGTCTCTCTCCTCCACACTGACCCTCATTCACCATGTCTCTGTCACCACTCCTCCACACTGACCCTCATTCACCATGTCTCTCCTCTCCTCCACACTGACCCTCATTCACAATGTCTCTGTCACCACTCCTCCACACTGACCCTCATTCACCATGTCTCTCCTCTCCTCCATAGGGAGGCACCGTGGTCGAGTGGTTTAGGCAGTCAACTCGTGATCCAGAGGTCGCGGGTTCGATCCCCGCTCGGCTCGGTGTTGTGTCCTTGGGAAAGACACTTTACTCCTATTTTCCTCACTCCACCCAGGTGTACAAGTGGGTACCAGCTCTGCTGGGGAAGTATCTGGCGACAGACTAGCGTCCTGTCACAGGGGTGGTGAAAAACCATCAGTTCGCTTAACGCTACAGAAACCGGGATAAGCTCCGGCTCTATGGGCCTTCTGGCTCGAAAGAACATACTCCTCTCCTCCACGCTGACCCTCATTCACCATGTCTCTCCACCCTCCCCCCTCCCTAATCTGTCACATCACCCTGCCCACTGTCAACACCTAGGGGGATTGCATCAATGCGCAAAGTTGACATTGTCCATCCTGACTATACATTTCCAGTGGAAGTGGATCTGGTTCCTTCTTCGTCTGTGGAGACCAGCCCAGCCCTTAAAATACAGGTTTGGAGTCATGTTTGAGATTTTATGTGAGCTTTGTTCTAAATTCATTTAATACTAATGATTTCACTGTTTTTTTTCATGCCTTTTTGTACTTGATATTAAAAACACTATATACTCATGAGCTCATATCATATTAATTATGAATGATGCCCTCGGGTCAGTTGAGAGAAACTGGACTTGTTTGTGTTGATTGATGTGATATCACGCCAATATGATAAATCAATGTAAAACTTGATAAATCAATGTAAATAATGTTGATAGAATGCATTGTTTCCAATATAAGTTGGTGTGTTTTTTAAATTTGTGTTTGTATTGCTACACTTGCATGCTTTGTGCTTTTGAAGGATGTGGTTTCCGTGTCACAACCGTATCATATTCTATAAAGTATTAAAATGAAATAGCTTCCATTCTTGTGTAAAGATCTTGTGTTAAGTGTTATGAATATGATTCTGTTGTTAAGTTTAAGCTAATTTGTGGTGCTTGTTGTGGTCATTTGTTAAATTTTTTTAAAAGCTTTAAATCTGGGTGTACAAAACTGTCTTAGAGTGGTTTTAAAAAGTAGCCCTCCCAAATATGTGCCTTGTCAGTGATTGTCATACTTCCAATTGTCAGGTTTGTTTTATAAATACATTCAAAAGCATTTTTGAGTGTTTTTTTTTTTTAATACTTTGTCTGAAAAGATTTCTTTATGTTACTTATGGTTTCCATGTCACAACCATAACACGGCTGAAAATGGAACTTTAATTCATCAAATACAAGAAAACCAAATAATAATGCAGAGTGCTGTTTGTGATGGAGCACTCTAAAATATGACAAAAAGGTGTAGACTTCCTGTGACATTTATTTTTCAAGGTCTGTGACACAATCACCTCTGAATTTGTTTCTAGAACAATCCATATATACAGTTTAAAACTGATTTGAATGACACATAACTGTGAAAATGACAAGTCGGTTCTTATTCAAGGAATCCTTAGATCTCTCCACACACAAAAAAAAGAAAAAGAAAAAAAAAAGCCATTGTTTGAAATGAAATTTGAGAATGAATTTGCTGTAGTTAAAAATGGAATTTAAAGATTAAACCAAAAAAAAAGTTAAACAATTGTGAAACAGTGGAACTGCATATTATGTTATGTGGTGTTGATTTCTCATAATGGAATGTAATGAACTTTAACTCTTTCTACCCCATAGTTTCAGCCTGAGTTATCTCCTGCCCAGCTGTGCAGCCAATTGTACATGAAAACCACAGGCATGCTGAGAAAACCAGTGCTTACTTCTGAACTATTCAATGGATGGCTTTCAAATTTCATAGTGGTAATGTCATATCCATATTTCTGTATGCCTGTGAATCATGGACCCTGACTGCAGATTTGGAGAGAAGAGTACAGGCGGTGGAGATGAGATGCTTTCGGAGACTCCTTGGCATCTCCTACAAAGACCACATAAGCAACGAAAGCGTGCATAACAGAATCCAGCAAACCATTGGACCCTATGAGAACCTTCTAACGATCGTGAAAAAGCGTAAACTTAAATGGTATGGGCATGTCACAAGATCCAAAGGACTTGCAAAGACAGTTTTACAAGGCACTGTCCAAGGAGGAAGAAGAAGAGGCAGACCAAGGAAGAGCTGGGAGGATAACATCAGCGAATGGACAGGCCTAGAACTCAACAAAACCCTGAGAAAGGCAGAACAGAGAGAGGAATGGAGGGAACTGGTTGTTGAGTCTTTGAGGGTGCCCCCACGGTCGTCAGACTACGGGACAGATAGAATAGAATAGATTGTCATGTAAATAAACCTCAAATGGCCCAATTTTTATAGCTAAAGGTAAAAAGGTAAAGGTGTCTTACAACCTATGTGGTCATAGGGGAGCAAGGCATCAGAGACCTCACTTTTCCAGGGGCCAGCATATTGAGGGCGGCGCCCATCTCCTCTCCCTCACTGCTTTACCTTCCCTGACCCTAAACAGGCAGGTACCCTTTTACAGCTGGGGGACTGTACTGAAGCTAAGGCACACAAACAGTCACCCATCCAATTGGTAACCACGCTCAATACTGCTTAACATGGGCTGGGGGAAAGCGAGTGTTCTGACCACTGAGATATCCTGTATTTTTTATAGCTATTGATTTCAAAATAAGTATTTGTTTGAAGTAAATAACAAACCAGGAAAAAATGCAACAGTAACCTTAAAATAAAAACAAAACTTTGAGAAACCAGTGTAAAGGAAAAGCAATAGGAACATTCTCTGTACAGTTTTAAAAATAGATGAAACTTTTATTACAACTGCAGAAAAAGGAAAATAAAGACAAATACCATGCCATGGACGCCATTTCAAAACACAAGTAGCTTCGTGTGTGTGTGTGTGCAGCTTTCATTACGAAAATGCTGATTCAGTGATGTAAGTTTATCATTTCTGCCTTCAACCATTTAGGCTAGATTCTTTTTTTAACTTAACCTAGATTTTTTTTTTACCACTTAGCCTAGATACTTATCTATCTATTTATTGCAATAAGTGTAGGAATTGACAAAATTTGGGGATATCATCTGCAATTTACAAGATTTGGAGATATGTGCAATTTACAAGGTTTGGGGATATCTGTAATGTACAAGATTTGGGAATTATCATCTGCTATTTACAAGATTTGGGGTATTATCTGCAATTTACAAGATTTGGGAATATCTGCAGTTTACAAGATATGGGGATATCACCTGCAATTTACAAGATTTGGGGACATCATCTGCGATTTAAAAGATTTGGGGATATCATCTGCAATTTACAAGATTTGGGGGTATCATCTGCAATTTACAAGATTTGGGGATATCATCTGCAATTTACAAGATTTAGGGATATCATCTGCTTTCTGCCGAATATCAGCAAGCGTCATTAGGAATGACTGTACTCTGCCCCACCTACATTGATCACTTGCTAGAGAGTTTGATCTGCTAGCCATCATCACCCGGAATGTCACTCTGGTTGCTGATAATTATTAGCATCATGTTCAGCTGAATCCTCATATTTAGGGCTGTTGTAGTTCATAATTCACTTACAAACCTGCTGAGTGGCTTCTTTAGCTTAACCTCTTGCAAGTGCACCCTATAAAACTGCCCAGTGCAAGTGCACCCTATATGCCGGGGAATAAAATTCTTATGTACCACTTGCTATGTTCACATCCCTCTTACTCAGACATTACTACCTGAATAATCCTGATAGTCTACACAATGACTGGATATATATCGTAGATTGCTTCGAGGCAAGCTCAAATCGATATTTAAGTGATTTCACTGCGAAAATATATTTAAAATGTAAAAAAATTGACAAAAAATACACATTTTTAATCACCACTGTCATTCTGAGTACCCCCCATCTCAGTAACGTCAAACATAAGTCCAGGCCAAATCTCATTCATTTTTTTTAAATGCACGATCTCCTGAATCATACACGATCGTTTTTCATCAATGTCAGGTAAATCTTAAGTATTATTTGCCCCTTTTTCAGCTGTGTAAAGTTATTGATGCCTTCAACACGAAGTGTCCGCCATTTTGAACAAGAACAGCCCAAGCAGTCATGCATAAAACCACAAAATACGAGCTAAAAAACGATCGTTTTTGCCACGGTTTTTGCAGCTGGATGTTGCCAAGCAACAGGAGAGTGATCTCTTCTAATTTTGGAGTTCTTTCCCTTTAACTGTAGTCAAGGAAGCTGGCTTGTTTACTTCAGTTCGACACCCGGGAAATTTTCCAGGTTGTAGGCGTATAGGGTGCACATTTAGCCCCGGAAAATTTCTGGGGTGGGGCAGTCTAGTGGTTAAAGACACTGGCAGTGTTCGCATTTACTCATATTGATTTATAGGCAATAGATCAATGAAAACTTAGCATAGAACAGAAAGTGCCAACTGTACATAAACCATTTGAGAATGAGTTTAAGCTAACAGACTGAGTAATTCTTGGAAATGACCTAATAAGAACACTCCATTCTAGTTTAGTGCTCTGTTATGAGTTAACTTGTGAATTGGGTGATAAGGTTGGAGGAAGTTTATGAGTATACTTGTAAATGGGTTAGAAAGAGTTAAGAAGATCGGCTTTGTTTTTCCAAGCTTGTAGATCTACACACATTCAGATCTCTGTGGGTTTTTTTCCAGTGTGGATTGAGGCTTGAGACTGAAAACTTTTCCTTTTTTTCTTCTTAACTTTTGTGTAGCCCATTCAAAGTCCAGAAGCTAGTCCTGGACTTGATGTGACCCTTGACCCTTTCTGCCCCAAGAGTGCAGCTGCACTGCAGTCTCTGTGGACCAGCCCTACAGCAGCGGAGTGCAGTGTGCACTGGGTCATCATTGTAAAATCATCATATCTTTTTTTTATGGAGATCACCCTGCAAACTAAGCTGTACGGCCCACGAGAGGAGCTGGAAAGGACTTGCCACTATTTCTACCAAACACATCTGATGGTGTAAAAAGCAAATAAGAGAAGAAGGAGAAGAATTATATTTAAAAAAAATTTAAAGCCCATTTCTTATGAAGCTCTAGCCCTGTGTGGAGGAATGACTGCCTATGTGTGTGTGTGCGCATTAAAGCGTATATGTACTGCATTAAAATGTTATAATTGTGGTGTGGAATTATGTAAGTGCTCTGATTTTAAGTGGTGACTGGACTGCTGTGCTTATGATTCTTACACACAATGCACGCAACAATTACAACATAATGACAAAACAGTTCATGCAAGAATCACCAATAAACACATACAAATATAGGTACTTACATGAGTAAGTATAGCCTAGCATAGCATAGCATAGCATCCAATACTCTACATAATCTAAACCAACCACTGAACTGTATACATGACACTGTCACAATGTCAGTCATGGAATATATATAATTGTACAGATAACATTTCTTCCCTTGTCCAGGTAAGTTCCTGCACTACTTTATATATTTGCACAGAATGTTGGCACTTCACCCTGTGGCTTGAGGCTCATTTTCATGTAAACAGTGTTTTCCATAGCAGTACTCACAGTACCATGCCCCTCCCCCCTCCCCCCACCCCTTTCAGCTGGTCGACCTCTCTCCTCAAGTGGCACACAGTTAGTATTGCGAAGTTAGTGTAGACGAAGGAAGGTGGCAGGATGGTTAAGACATTCGCCTGCCAACAAGTAAACCATGAAGTTCTGGGTTCGATTCCCGGCCTCGCCCTTTCTTCCTCCCAGTTTGACCAAAAAATCGAACTGAATGTCAAAGTCCTTCGGATGAGACTATAAACCGAGTCCCCATGTTCGAACGCATGCAGGACATCTTGCGCACACGTTAAATCCTGTTCCGCTTTTTGTAAGAGTAGGCCATTGTGTGCCGGTGGAAACAGATGACAGAATTTACAAAACTGCATACACACGGGGACTGGATGTAAAAAAAGCACATGAGTGCTTATTTCATTATCCTCGATATAAAAGAATAAATAAATAAATAAATAAAAATATTGCCAGGCTCAAAGTTCTCCCAATCGCTATCAAAAACACTGTCTTCATCGGCAACGTCATAACTCGTTAAAATGTTCTGTTGCTTCGTCAGCAGTGAAAGTCTTTGACGTACCAAAGCCAAACTACAAGCGTGTGACAACGCAAACTAACAACAAACGCGTAAAAACCACGCTCAATTCGTATGGAAATCAGCTGTGAACGACGTACTGCCAACGTAGCAGCTAAAGCCAACAAGCTAAAACGACCAAGTGAGAACAGAGCAGCATGGTGTGGCGAAAGTGGAGGTAACTGCTGAGGAACAATAAATCCGTACCCCATCCACAGGAGATACTTGCGTGGTATGAGTAATCGTAGCGCTACCCTGGGTAGAAAGTGTCAACTTATTGAGATGTCATGGGAGCACTGCACAGAGCTTATCAGACAGCGTGTCATGGGCAAGTTGAACCTGGCGGAGCCCATCCTCTACAAAAATCAGGATGCATGCTGGGTATGTTTGTGTTGGTGTCATACATGCCACTGGACCATAGGCGTCCTGTTCCTTTATGAGAAGTGCTTGGGATGTTTTAGCAGTAGACGAAGATGATGTCTTTTGCATGCATTTGCTTGCATGAACCTAAAAAAAAAAAAGGGTTGTAATGGATTGTACTATATTGTGGGTGAAGTTGGACATGAATAAATCTTATGTCTCGTGCCGAACATAGTCTTGCAATGTGTAAGTTGTTGTGAAAGTTGTCGATACTAGTTTGCTATGCTCTCCCTGTGGGGATGCTGGGGACCTGTCAGTATAAATAAATACCATCCCCATCTTTTGGAAATTCTGTACTTGGAATTCCCTCTTTTCCATCCCTCTCTTTGTTTCTGCCTTGTTCCTTTTTCTTCCTGTCACCTCCACCTTGTCTATCTTCTGCCTTCATGGTCCATTCTCCTGCCCTATTTTTCTCCCCCAGAAAGACTTCAAAGATAACCAATTCTTTCCAACACCGCAGTCGGATATGCTGGGCCTGACTTGTCAGGCGCTTAACGGCAGCGCAACGCATTTTCGCTCATATGACTGACAATGTAAGTTGCTGTCTGAGCGTTGGAAGACGAAGAAGTTTGCTATGCTATATAATATCGAGTGTGATTGTGGATGTGTGTTACAGATGGCAGTATGCTGATCACCACACCTGTGGACCCCGTCTTCCTGCTCCTGCCTTACCTCATCAACGCTGGAAAGGTGAGGCACGGAGATCGACCAGGTTGGGGGTGGGGGTAAAGGTTGGGGTGGGTGGGTGGGGAAGGGGACGGTGTGTGTGAAGGGTATACAGTTTTCTTAGTCTTCTAGCGGTGACTCGAAAGTGGTATACAAATATTTTTATTAGTTTAACCATTCTTTTTGTACTCTCTTTTCTTCTACGGGTACAACTATTTTCTTTCATTGTATTCTTTTTTTTCCTGTTCTTTTATTTTAAGAATAATGGAATAAGCACTTGTGTACTTTTTTTTACATCCAGTCCCTGTGTGTATGTAGTTTTGTAAGTTTTGTCATCTGTTCCCACCAGCACGCAATGGCCTACTCTTCCAAAAAGCGGAATGGGTTTTAACTTGTGCACAAGATGTTCTGTGTGCGTTCACACACGGGACCTCGGTTTATAGTCTCATCCGAAGGACTTTTGGGGGGAGCGGAGTTGGCACAGATCTTAACTCCAGAGGAAAAATCCTCTTAAACGAGATTTGAACCTGGGTCAGCAGATCAAGAGCGCAACGCGCATCACTCTAACCACCAGGATATATCTACCTATCTATCTATCTATCTATATAGAAGGAAGATGGCAGGATGGTTAAGATGTTTGTCTACCAACAAGACAACCGTGAGGTTCTGGGTTCGATTCCCAGCCTGCCCTTTCTTCTCAGTTTGACAAAAAAATCAAACTGAATGTCAAAGTCCTTCGGATGAGACTATAAACCGAGGCCCCGTGTGCGAACACATGCAGAACATCTTGCACACACGTTAAATCCTGTACCGCTTTTCAAAAGAGTAGGCCATTGTGTGCCGGTGGGAACAGATGACAGAATGTACAAAACCGCATACACACGGGGACTGGATGTAAAAAAGCACATGAGTGCTTATTCCATTATCGTCAAAAAAACGTTGGGACGACAACATCAGAGAGTGGACTGGTAGCCTTGAGAGGAACGATTTGCTACGGGAAAGCAGAGGACCGCAGGGGATGGAGGAAGCTGGTTGCAAAATCTTCAGTGGTGGGACTAAGGGATAGGTGAAGGTAGGGCCGGGATGGGATGGGATGGAACGGATAGCAGCTGAGAGTAGTTGAAAGTCGGGGTGGGGGGGGGGGTGGGGGCATAACTGACAGTTGCAGCTTGTTGTTGAAGTCAAGCGTCTGTCTGTCTACTGAGTGAGCCGTGTCTTGTGTGATATCTTCAGTTTAACGTCTATTCACATTTAGTGATTTTAGACGGGCATGACGGGGATAGCTCAGTGGTCGGAGCACTCGCTTTCCCCCAGCCAAGTTAAGCAGCGTCGAGCGTGGTTACCAGTTGGATGGGTGACCGTTTGCGCGCCTTGGCTTCAGTACAGTTCCCCCAGTTCACCCAGCTGTAAATGGGTACCTGCCCTCTTTAGGGTCAGGGAAGGTAAAGCAGCGAGGGAGAGGAGATGGGCGCCGCCCTCAATATGCTGGCCCTAGAGAAGTGAGGTCTCTGACGCCTCGCTCCCCTACGACCTTATAGGTTATGGGACTCCTTTACCTTTACCTTTTTATGTCTTGTGTGCGTTGTTTCAGAACGGCAAATTCATGACGCTGGATCAGATCGTGCATGACGCCGACTTCCCTGACTGTTCTCACCTTCTGGACTGTCAGGGCCTGCAGTCGCTTGACCAGGTGGCTGACCTGAGAGGTCAGTGGTCAGTGTTGTTAATTATTATGTGACACTCCACCACAAAATGAGTCGCTTTGCACCTGACCCACTTTTCCGCTAAGAAGCCATTTTAGGCAGGTGGGGGTCAGGTTGTTGGTTTTTGTTGTTTTGGATTGATTATAAAACTTTAGCCACTCTTCTACCTTGTAATGAAATATCAAGGCGTAATTCTGTTTCCTTTTGTTTGAAAAATGCATTTAGAAACACCCAAGCCCTCACTGACCATCTGTTACCATGCAAAATTTGTCCGTTTCTCATTTGTCACTTTTCTCCGTTCTTATCATTTCAATTTGTATTAATAACTTTTCAATAGAATTGTCCCACTTTTCAATCAGTTTTCTGTATCGAGTAGCCTTTTTATTGCAGAATAGTAACATGCTAAGAACTAAAAGATACTTTGGGCGCGACGCGACTCATGTGGTGAAGTGTCACATATTTGTATCGTACTTTAACTCAGTGTACAGGGGCAGGATGGTCTGGTGGTTAGAACCTTGTGTCCATGATCTGATGGCCCCAGGATCAAGCCATCACGGAGGTGCCCGTTTTAGGGGATATAGTAAATGTATAGAGACACCCTGAGGGCGGCTGAGAGACGCGAGGACTGGAGAAAGGTGGTTGACAAAGCTTTCGAAGGCGTCCCAAAGGATTCGGAATCTGAGGGATCGGTGACGGTGATAGTGTTTTTTAACTCTAGCTGAGAAATGGTGCTCTAATTGTATGACATGTTGTAATCATTTGTGCTTTGGCATGTGTGCGTGAGTGCGCATGTGTGCGTGTGTGTGTGCGTGCGTGCGTATGTGTGTGTTTGTGCATGCATGTGGGTGTGTGTGATTTTATTATTTTTTTTAGAACGAATTTTATTACTTTCTGTGATAAATGTTTCTGTTTATCATTTTTATGTAGGTATGGCTTGTGACCGCTTGAATTTATCTTCTTTTTTTTGTTGAAATGATAAAGTTTTGGTATAGGTATTATTTTGTAATGTGTGCGAGGTGATGCTCGTATACTATGTTGTGTTATTCTTCTGTGAAAAATGTTTTTCCTATTCACATTTTTTGTTGTTGTACAGCTTGTAACCCACATGAATTCCTCTGTTTGTGAGATAATGAACTGAAAAGATAATAAAGGGACTGAAGTGAACCGAAAAGATAATAAAGGGACTGAATTGAACCGAAAAGATAATAAAGGGACTGAATTAAACCGAAAAGATAATAAAGGGACTGAATTGAACCGAAAAGATAAGAAAGTGAGTGACTGAATTGAACCGAAAAGATAAGAAAGGGATTGAAAAAAAGATAAAGGGATTGAATTGAACTGAAAAGATAATAAAGGGATTGAATTGAATGATAATAAAGGGATTGAATTGAATGATAATAAAGGGACTGAATTGAACTGAAAAGAAAAATGGTCAGTGTGGTAACTGTCCCGAGTGCTGTTTGTTTGTGGACAGAAGAACTGTCAGTAAGAAAGATACGGACTGTTGCAGGAGCAGACGACATTCAGGCGTTCCGTTATAACGGTGAGAAGGCTTTGGCTTGGCTAGCGTTGAAGGTAGGTTGTTTTCCCTTTTTTTATGCTGTGTGTGGAGGTGGGGGAGATTGTCAGTGTGTGTGTGTTTGTGTATGTGTGTGTATGTTAGTATGTGTGTATGTATGTTAGTGTAGTGTGTGTATGTGTGTGTGTGTGTATAGTGTATCTGTGTCTTAGTGAGTTATTTATTTATTTATTCTTTTATATCTAGGATAATGGAATAAGCACTCATGTGCTTTCTTACATCCAGTCCCCGTGTGTATGCAGTTATGTCAATTTTGTCATCTGTTCCCACCGGCACACAATGGCCTACTCTTCCGAAAAGCGGAACAGGATTTAATGTGTGTGCAAGATGTTCTGCATGTGTTCGCACACGGGGCCTCGGTTTATAGTCTCATCCGAAGGACTTATTTGAAGAAGTTATGAGTGAGCGAGGGATTGAGGGAGCAAGAGAGAGTGTGTGTGTTTGTGGATTTAAGTGAATGTATATGTGTGAGTGAGAGAGAGAGAGAGAATTGAATGAATTGAAAGTGCGAGCAAGAGCGAGAGAATATAGGAACTGATGACAACATTTTAAAACCACAAGCACACAGGTGTCGTGTATAGACACCAATCCCGAAGTTGGAATGCAGCTACCTAAATGGTGGCAAGAAAAAACGGTTGCATACGCAAAAATCTCACCATTGGTCAACTTGGAAGCTCTAGCTGAGGAAAAAAAAGGGAAACTGTTTGAAACTCTGAATAAGTCTGATCGTTAAGAAGATGGATTTGTTTTGTTTTTGTGTCTTCAGATTGTAGGCACTTGCAGCAGACATTGAAAACTTGCATGTAAAGAAGAAATAAAAGGAGAAATCATAGTGTTGCTGTTTTTACGTTGAAAACAGAAGAAATAAAGGGAGAAAACATAATATAGCTGTTTTTACGTCGAAAACAGAAGAAATAAAGGGAGATAACATGGTGTGGCTGTTTTTACATTTGAACACTTGCATGTAAAGAAGAAATAAAGGGAGAAAACATAGTATGGCTGTTTTTACATTTGAACACTTGCATGCACGTAAAGAAGAATGAAGTCAAAAAACATAGTATGGGTGTTTTTACATTTGAACATGTAAAGAAGAATCAAGTCAGAAATCATAGTATGGCTGTTTTTACATATGAACACTTGCTTGTAAAGAAGAATCAAGCCAGAAAACATAGTACGGCTGTTTTTACATTTGAACACTTGCATGTAAAAAAGAATCAAGCAAGAACGCTTAGTGTGGCTGTTTTTACATTTGAACACTTGCATGTAAAGAAGAATCAAGCCAGAAAACATAGCATGGCTGTTTTTACATTTGAACACTTGCATGTAAAGAAGAATTAAGCCAGAAAACATAGCATGGCTGTTTTTACATTTGAACACTTGCATGTAAAGAAGAATCAAGCCAGAAAACATAGTATGGCTGTTTTTACATTTGAACACTTGCATGTAAAGAAGAATTAAGCCAGAAAACATAGCATGGCTGTTTTTACATTTGAACACTTGCATGTAAAGAAGAGTCAAGTCAGATAACATAGTATGGTTGTTTTTACATTTGAACACTTGCATGTAAAGAAGAAATAAAGGGAGAAAACATAGTACGGCTGTTTTTACATTTGAACATGTAAAGAAGAATTAAGCCAGAAAACATAGTGTTGTTTCTTTTTACATTTGAACACTTGCATGTAAAGAAGAATCAAGCCAGAAAACATAGTACGGCTGTTTTTACATTTGAACACTTGCATGTAAAGAAGAAATAAAGGGAGAAAACATAGTATGGCTGTTTTTACATTTGAACACTTGCATGTAATGAAGAATCAAGTCAATAAACATAGTACGGCTGTTTTTATATTTGAACACTTGCATGTAAAGAAGAATCAAGCCAGAAATCATAGTACGGCTGTTTTTACATTTGAACACTTGCATGTAAAGAAGAATCAAGTCAGTAAACATAGTGTGACTGTTTTTACATTTGAACACTTGCATGTAAAGAAGAAATAAAGGGAGAAAACATAGTATGGCTGTTTTTACATTTTGAACACTTGCATGTAAAGAAGAATCAAGTCAGTAAACATAGTGTGACTGTTTTTACATTTGAACACTTGCATGTAAAGAAGAAATAAAGGGAGAAAACATAGTATGGCTGTTTTTACATTTGAACACTTGCATGTAAAGAAGAAATAAAGGGAGAAAACATAGTATGGCTGTTTTTACATTTGAACACTTGCATGTAAAGAAGAATCAAGTCAGTAAACATAGTGTGACTGTTTTTACATTTGAACACTTGCATGTAAAGAAGAAATAAAGGGAGAAAACATAGTATGGCTGTTTTTAAGTTGAAAACAAAGAAATAAAGGGAGATAACATACTGTGGCTGTTTTTACGTTGAAAACACAAGAAATAAAGGGAGATAACATACTATGGCTGTTTTTACGTTGAAAACACAAGAAATAAAGGGAGAAAACATAGTGTGGCTGTTTTTACATTTGAACACTTGCATGTAAAGAAGAAATCAAGCCAGAAATGATAGTATGGCTGTTTTTACATTTGAACACTTGCATGTAAAGAAGAATCAAGCCAGAAAACAATAGTATGGCTGTCTTTATTTTTCAAAGTTGCAGGCTTGTTCATGGGAGTGTATCATTCGATATTAACCCCTCACTCACTTTTTACCCCCCCAGGCAGAAAATGTGGCAGAGGCGCTCAGGAACAAGGATGTGAGCGTAGCAGAGAGCGGAGCCCACAGCGCCAACTTTGTCCGCAGCAAGAAAGACCAGCTGGATGGAGAAGGCGAGTATTTAATTGTTAATTTAATTTTTTATTTTATTCTTTTATATCGAGGATAATGGAGAATGTGCAAAGTTGATGATCTGAAGTCTGTAGCTAGTACCAATAGACTGCGCTGGTTTGGGCACGTTCAACGGAAAGCAGACCACCACATCATAAAAAGAGCAATGAACTTGGTAGTGGATGGAAAGAGACCACAAGGAAGACCTAGCAAGACCTGGGCTGCCTGTATTGTAGATGATCTTAGAGAGAAAGGGGCATAAATAAGGAGGAAGCTCAAAACAGAGAGATGGAGAAGGCTCATCAATGTCAAACCTCCCCTGGGAGAAACATGACAAAAAAGGAAGAAGAAGAAGAAGAGTTTGTGACAGATGATATACACAGCTGTCAGTTTCCCCTCACTTTCAACCTCTATTCATTCCATCCCAGCCCAGCTGGTGCTAAATTATAGCAGGAACTGACCACACTTGGACTTCTTGGTAAAAGGAAGGGGCAAGCTGAATTTATACATTGGTGCATGGTGTGCGTGTGCTTGGGTGTGTTCGCACGCGTACGTGTTGCGTATGTGCGTGTGCAAATAATAAGTTTTTACGTCTTCTAGTCAATGGGTTTTAAAAATTTTTTTGGGAGGGGGGGGGGGGGGGGTGTGTGTTTGTTTTTGTGTTTTTTTAACATTGTGTTCACAATTGGTGTGTATGTGTGTTATTATTTATTTTTAAAAAATTTATTCTGTTATATCAAGGATAATGGAATAAGCACTTATGTACTTTTTTACATCCAGTTCCCATGTGTATGCGGTTTTGTAAATTGTCATCTGTTCCCACCGGTAAACAACGGCCTACTCTTTCGAAAAGCGGAACAGGATTTAACATGTGCGCAAGATGTTCTGCATGTGTTTGCACTCGGGGCCTCGGTTTATAGTGTGTGTTTGTATGTGTGTTCGTGACATTTTTTATTTTAAGTAATTTTGGAATGTCTTAACCAATATGAAATATAGCTTTTTTGTGTCTTTTGAGATTCTGATGTGTATCAATCTGCCTGTCAGTATTGTAATTGCCCTTCATGAGATGATTAGTGTTTTTGACTTTGACTTGACTTGACTTTGACTTGACTTTGACTTGACTTGACTTTGACTTTGACTCTAGACGGAGTGATGTTGGAGTTGTGTGCTGTGATATTATTTTTTCCCCCCCTTCCTTTATTCTTATATATCGAGGATAATGGAATAAGCACTTATGTGCTTTTTTTAACATCCAGTCCCCGTTTGTATGCGGTTTTGTAAATTCGGTCATCTGTTCCCACCGGCACACAATGGCCTACTCTTACGAAAAGCGGAACAGGATTTAATGTGTGCACAAGATGTTCTGCGTGCGTTCGCAAATGGGGCCTCAGTTTATAGTCTCATCCAAAGGACTTTGGGGGAGAGTGGAGTCTGCACTGATGTTAACTCCAGGGGAAAGTATCCCCTTGAACGGGAATCAAACCCGGGTCGTCAGATTGCCAGCGCAATGTTCTGACCACTAGGCTATCCCGTCGCCCCCTGCGGAGTGACAAGCACAGAAGACCTGGCACTACACACCCCACCCTGTAAGGGAATGCAGAGAGAGAGAGAGAGAGAGAGAGAGATGAGAGAGAAAGAGAGAGATTGAGACAGAGAGAGAGAAAGAGATTGAGACAGAGAGAGAGAGAGAGAGATTGTGAGAGAGAGAGAGATTGAGAAAGAGAAAGAGATTGAGAGAGAGATTGAGACAGAGAAAAAAAGAGAGAGATTGAGGGAGAGAAAGATGGAAAGAGATTGAGAAAGAGAGAGATATTGAGAGAGAAAGAGAGAGAAAGAGAGTATTTAGTTCGAACCCAGGCTATCGAATCACGAGCTCAATGCTTTAACCAACCAGGCTAAAAAGGAAGGGTGGTTTTTAAATTTTTTAAAAGTTTGTTTATTCTATTTTATTCTTTTATATCGAGGATAATGGAATAAGCACTCATGTGCCTTTTTACATCCAGTCCCTGTGTGTATGCGGTTTTGTAAATTTTGTCATCTGTTTCCACCGGCACACAATGGCCTACTCTTCCGAAAAGCGGAACAGGATTTAACGTGTGTGCAAGATGTTCTGTGTGCGTTCGAACACGGGGCCTCGGTTTATAGTCTCATCCGAAGTATAAATAGCATTCCCACTTTTTCTGTGCAAAGAATTCCCTCTTTTCTATCCCTCTCTGTGTTTCTGCCTTGTTCCTTTTCTTGTCGTCACCATCTCCTTCTTGTTCTATTTTCTGCCATCTTGGTCCATTCTCCTGCCGCCTATTTTTCCCCCAGAAAGACTTAAAAGATACAATTATCTCCCCTTGCAACAAGTCGGATGTGCTGGGCCTGACTTGTCAGGCGCTTAATGGCAGCGCGACGGATTTTCGCTGATATGACAAAGACAACAGTAGTTGCTGTCTGAGCGTTTGAAGAAGGAAGAAAATGTTCCTTCTCTCTCAATTTTGTGAAAGAAATTAAAAAAAATTTTTTTTTTCATTTTTGAGACATGATAAATGATTTCTTTATGCAAAAGAAAAGAATAAGAGATGGTAAATGATTTCTTTATGGAAAAGAAAAGAAATTAATAATGGAGTATATATCCTTCGGATGAGACTATAAACCGAGGCCCCATGTGCGAACGCATGCAGAACATCTTGCACACACGTTAAATCCTGTTCCGCTTTTCGAAAGAGTAGGCCATTGTGTGCCGGTGGGAACAGATGACAAAAATTTACAAAACTGCATAAACACGGGGACTGGGTGTAAAAAAAAAAAATTGTCATCTGAGCGCTTTGATTTGTTGCTTTACAAGATTCAGCGCTATATAAATTCCATACATTATTATTATTATTATGATTATTATTATATATTATATGTATGTCTTTCCACAGAGGCTTACCTGAAGTATGCTCATGGTGTGATCAGTGATTATCTGCCCTTGGATCTGGCCGCCAGTCTGAAAAAGCATCTGGGGTGAGTCTTCATCATCATCATTATCATCATCATTATCATCATCATCATCACCTTCATCATCATGATGACAATCATTGTCATCATCACCGTCATCATCATCATCTTGTTTTTTCTTCTTTTTTTTTGTGTGTGTTGTTCCTTGGGCTAGGGCTAGATTGAGAATTTTGCATATGCGACCGTTAATGTTGTCTCAGAATTCAGGTAGCGGCATTCAGGGATATCATTTCATCATCACCACTGTCATCGTTGTCATCACCGTCATTGTCATCGTCATAGTCGCCACCACCATCATCATCATCATCATCATCATAACACCACTGTCGTCATCATCATAACCACCACCGTCATCATCATCATTACTGTCATTGTCATCATCATTACTATCATCCTCACCATCACCACCGTCATCATCATCATTACTGTCATTGTCATCATCATTACTATCATCCTCACCATCACCACCGTCATCATCATCATTACTGTCATTGTCATCATCATTACTATCATCCTCACCATCACCACCGTCATCATCATCATTACTGTCATTGTCATCATCATTACTATCATCCTCACCATCACCACCGTCATCATCATCATCATCATCATCATCACTGTCATCATTACTATCATCATCATTGTTGTCATCATCACCACCACCACCATCATTATCATCAATCATCAATGCATGTAATAATACAGACGGTAATATTTATAGCAACAGGCTTTTATGTTGCTTTTAGTTTCTGCAGAATCGCTAAACTGCAGCAAAACTCTTCTATATATGTTTTATTTTATTTATTTATTTACTTTATATCGAGGATAGTGGAATAAGCACTTATGTGCTATATAAGCTGCTTGCATAAAATTCTTGGCTGCCCATTAAAAAAAAATGCTCTCCACTCCCTTCCTTCCCCCCCTCCCCCCACCTCCTCAACATACACACCTTCACCTATCCCGTAGTCTAGTAGACTGTTAGGGGCACCCACCACTGAAGATTTTGCAACCAGCTTCCTCCACTCCTCGCATGGTTTTAATGTTTCTGTGTTGCAAAGTCGTTCCACTCAAAGCCAAACGTATACACACACACACACACACACATATATATATACATATATATATATATATATATATATATATATATACATACACATATATATATACACACACACACAAATGAAGCAAAAAACAAAAACAGGTTAGAGAATGGAAAACACCACCACCGCTATCACTCCCCTCCCACCTCCCCCCCTTCTTCCCGTAGAAAAAAGAAAATGGACAAAATTAGCAGTTTACATCTGTTGTATCATTTCAAAACATGCAGTTGCCTTACTTTTGGCGTGGGTGGAGAGAGAGAGAGAGAGTGTTAGTGAGTGAGTGAATGTGCGTGTGTTGTGTGCGCGCGTGCATGCGTGTGCGTAATATTGATATCTTTTTATTTTATTCAAGGATGATTGCATGTGTGTGAATGATCCGAATGTAAGTGCTTTGATTTTATTGCTTTGCGAGATTCAGCGCTATATAAATTCCATACATTATTATTATTATCATTATTGTTATTATTGTTCTTTATCCTATTGTTGATTTTTCCAGGAAGATGGAATACAGCTTCCTTAATGGTGGGTAAAATCGGTCGCATACACAAAAATCTTACCATTGGTGAACCTCGGAGCTCTAGCTTAGGAACAAAGGAAAAAAAATTGGTATATGTATATACTATAGCACATTAACCCTCTCTTGCGATCTCTCCACTGGTTGCCTGTGCTACAGAGAGTAAAGTACAAGATCTGTACCCTCTGTTACAAATGTCTCCACAAAACAGCACCTTCCCACCTCTGTGAATGTCTTCACCTGTACACTCCTTCTCGTTCCCTCTGCTCTGCTGCAGATACCTTGTGCTTACGAATACCTAGATTCAACCAATCCACTGTTGGCCATCGCTCTTTCTCTGTTTCTGGTCCAGTGATCTGGAATGACCTCCCTCTCTCCCTTCGCGAAAAGCTTTCTTAATGACACTTTTAAATCCAGCCTCAAGACATACCTATTTCAAACCTAAGACTTTTCCCTATTGTTTTATCTCATAATTATCTGTCCCTGCCTTCAATAGCCAGAATTCCCACCACCCTGCTGAAGCATATGGCCTGTGTGTGTGTGTGTGTGTGTGAGCAATCGCATGTGTGTGTATTTGAATTTGTTAAAACTGTTAAATCATTGCTGGATGCATGTGTGGGAGTGGAATGGATGCAAGCGCTTTGATTTGTTTTTTTACAAGATGTAGCGCTATTTAATAATAATAATAATAAATGGAATTTATATAGCGCTGTATCTTGCGAAGACAAATCAAAGCGCTGGCTATATAAATTCCATCTATTATTATTATTATAATGTATGGATGATTGTCTACAGGATCAAGGAGACCAAGGAAAACATTAAGCCGGAGAAAAAAGAAGAGGAACCTCCAAAGAAGGTAAGGTTTCAGTGATCGTCAGAGAGATCGCTGCCATACGTTTTGTCGTTTGTTTTGTTTATTGTTCTTTGGCGAGTATCTGTTCTTCTTCCTTTTTTGTCATGTTTCTCCCAGGGGAGGTTTGACATTGATGAGCCTTCTCCATCTCTCTCTGTTTTGAGCTTCCTCCTTATTTATGCCCCTTTCTCTCCAAGATCATCTGCAATACAGGCAGCCCAGGTTTGGCTAGGTCTTCCCTTTGGTCTCTTTCCATCCACTACAAAGTTCATTGCTCTTTTTATGATGTGGTGGTCTGCTTTCCGTTGAACGTGCCCAAACCAGCGCAGTCTATTGGTAACTAGCTACAGACTTCAGATCATCAACTTTGCACATTCTCCATAGTTCTTCATTCGTGATCCTGTCTTCCCATTTGATCTTTATCATGTAGTGTAGCATTCGGTTTTCACAGCTCTTCAACAAACGTTCGACGGTTTTTGTGAAAACCCACGTCTCCGAGCCATACAGGAGAGCAGGTCTGATGCAGGCCTTATATATCAGGCAGCGTCTCTCCAGTGGGATTTTCTGATTTCCGAGCAGACGTGCCAATTCTTTCCATTGAGTATCTGTGACGGATTAAAAATCATATAGTGTAGAGTCAAAGTCCTTTGTTCTTCATTGAACACTCTGACAGCAGCTATTGTTGTCTGTCATATGAACGAAAATGCGACACGCTGCCGTTAAACACCTGAAAAGTCAGGCCCTGCGCGTTCGACTTTGGCATGAGAGAGAATTGTTCTCTTTTAAGTTCTTTCTGGAAGAAACAGGCAGGAGAATGGACCAAGAAGGCAGAAAAAAGACAAGAAGGAGGAAGTGACAGGGAAGAAAAAGGAACAAGGCAGAAACAAAAAGAGAGGGATAGAAAAGAGGAAATTTCTTGCACAGAATTTCCAGAGTGGGGGGATGCTGTTTATACTGACAGGCCCCCCGGCATCCCTAAGGGGGGGGGGGGGGTGGGGTGGGGGGGGGGGGGGGGGGGGGGGGGGGGGGGGTATGGGAAGTCCTGTTATGTTATGATACCATTTACCATTTTTCCTTGTGGGGATGTCAGGGGGCCTGTCAGTATAAATAGCATCCCCCACCTGGAAATTCTGTGCTAGGAATTCCCTCTTTTCTATCACTCTTTTTGGTTCTGCCTTGTTCTTTGTGCCACCACCTCCTCCTTGTCTATTTTCTGCCTTCCTGGTCCATTCTCCTGCCTTTTTTTTTTCTACAAAGAGTACTGAAAAGACAAGAATTCTCTCCCATGCCAAAGTCCGATGTGCTGGGCCTGACTTGTCAGGCGTTAAACAACGGCAGCAAAACGCAATTTTGCTCATTTGATAGACGTCAACAGTTGCTGTCTGAGCGTTTGACTAAGAAGATAATACCATTTTGAATTAAACTCTTGATATTTTTGTACCTAAAAAACTGCTAAGGACAGTTTCTTTAGTTTAAATGTGGTGTGTGTATGTGTTATTATGTGAGTACTTATTATGCATATTTGTATACATGTGTATGCAAGGAGCGGGATAGCCTAGTGGTTAGAACATTGCGCTCGCAATCTGACGACTCGGGTTTGATTCCCGTTCAAGGGGATATTTTCCCCTGGAGTTAACATCAGTGCAGACTCCACTCTCCCCAAAAGTCCTTCGGATGAGACTGTAAACCGAGGCCCCGTGTGCGAACGCACGCAGAACATCTTGCGCACACGTTAAATCCTGTTCCGCTTTTCGGAAGAGTAGGCCATTGTGTGCCGGTGGGAACAGATGACAGAATTTACAAAACCGCATACACACGGGGACTGGATGTAAACAAGCATAAAAGTGCTTATTCCATTATCCTCGAAATAAAAGAAAAGAATAAAAAAAAAAAGAATAATAAAAGTTTGGATCATGCATGCAATGTGGTTCTTGAAGTAGTAGTTGTGCGTTCCCCAGCTTA
>CM054165.1:29156334-29176334 GCA_028751875.1 Rapana venosa | reverse complement strand
TTGAATAATTATTTTGGGTAAGTAGATACTGAGACTTCATGTGTGACAAACAGATTCAAATTTCATAGCACAAAGTGTTTCTATCTTCTTCATCCTTTTTTGTCATGTTTCTCCCAGGGGAGGTTTGACATTGATGAGCCTTCTCCATCTCTCTCTGTTTTGAGCTTCCTCCTTATTTATGCCCCTTTCTCTAAGATCATCTGCAATACAGGCAGCCCAGGTCTTGCTAGGTCTTCCCTTTGGTATCTTTACATCCACTATGAAGTTCATTGCTGTTTTTATGATGTGGTGGTCTGCTTTCCGTTGAACGTGCCCAAACCAGCGCAGTCTATTGGTACCAGCCACAGACTTGAGATCATAAACTTTTCTATGTCTGTTTTGTATGAGAGAAAAAAGAGTTTGTTCGTCAAAGAACCACGAAACATCCGTGTATTCTCCATGAAGGCATTGAATAATGGTGGGGGGGGGGGGGGGGGGGGCAAAAATGCTCGCCTACAACAACGCTCGCCTACAAAAAATCTCACCATCAAGTAAACCTTAGAGCTCTAGCCGAGGAACAAAAAAAAATAAAATAAAATAAACGAGCAAAAACAAAAAAAAAAGGAACAAAAACCACCCCAACCATTTTTTTAAATTTCTTTTTTTCAGGGCAAGCAGACGGCAGCCCAGAAGCGACTGAGCAAGGTGGACAAGACGGGGATGAAGAGTATCTCCAGTTTTTTCTCTCCCAAGGCCTGAACAGGCGCTTGATGTGGAAGAAATATTTTAAATAGACCGCCATGAACTTTACAACAACAACAAAAATAACCACTTGCGTGTGCCTATGGGAGATTATTGTTCAGGGGGGCGGTGGTTGTTGTCTTGTTATCTGGGGGGGGGGGGGGGGGTGGATGTTGTCTCTGGTGGTTTAGATAGTTTTGGTGAGGTTAGTAGGGTAGTTTTGGTGAGTGTTGGGTTTGTGGGCTTTTGGGTATGCGTCTTGTGTGGTTTGTGTATTTATGTTATTATTTTTATTTTATTCTTTTATATCGAGGGTAATGGAAGAATAAGCACTTGTGTGTTTTTTTTACATCCAGTCCCCATGTGTATGCAGTTTTGTAAATTTTGTCATGTGGCCTACTCTTCCTAAAAGCGGAATGGGTTTTAACATGTGCGCAAGATGTTCTGCGTGCGTTTGCACACGGGGCCTCACTTTATAGTCTCATCCGAAAGAGTTTTGGGGAGAATGGAGTCGGCACTGATGTTAACTCCAGGGGAAAATATCCTCCTTGAACGGGAATCGAACCCGGGTCGTCAGATTGCCAGCGTGATGTTCTAACCACTAGGCTATCCCGTCCCCCATGTGTCTTGCGTTGTGTGTGTGTGGTTTGTGTATTCATGTTGTGTGTCGTGTGTGTGTGTGCTTGTTTGCACGTGAGCATATGTGAATGTGTATGTTGTGTTGTGTGTGCGTGCTTGCAAGTGTGTGTGTCTGTGTGTGTGTGCACATATGCGTGTGTGCTTGCAAGTGTGTGTGTGTGTGCGTCTGTGTGTGTGGACTCACTTGGCTTTAACGTCTGTCAAAGATTTATATTTTGGATTCATTATGAACAGTTACTGTTGGTGAAATGTGAGTGATTACAGGTCGTCATGCAGCTTTGTATGGTTAGGTATTGATGTTATGTACGTAATGTATAAACGATTGGATGCTGAAGAAATTGCCGATATTTTGTTATGATTTTGATTGTGTGCCTATGTGTGCTTGCATGTGCATGGTCAGAATTTTAATCCTCTTGTTGTTGGATTCTACAGAGCTAGACTGCCTGTGGGTTTGAATTCTTTGGAGGTTTTCTACCTCCATCTGACTTACTTTACTCCTAAGACAATTGTGTGTGTGCATGACAAGTTATCAAGCTGAAATTTTGTCACAAGCTAGGTATGTCTTTATACTTGCATTTAGGCGCAAGTTTATGTGTCTGGTCACCAGATGTCTTGTCATTGTCACCTTATTTGTCACCAATCCAGGTAAAAATATGGTATTATATGTTTAAAACAGCAAATCCCTGCATGGTTTTTGACAATAGTTCAAGCATGTTAGTGTCGAATAAGGAAGTGATACCCAGTGATGTGTTTCCCAAGGGTTATGTGCAATAGTACTTGAGGATGTGTCACACAATGTCCCCATAGCACTTTTGGGTTTTATGGTAAGTCTGGAGGAGACAGAAAATTTTGTTTAACTATTTTTTCTTTTTGAAAACAAGTCATATTCAATCAACATGTGACCTTTATACTGCAGTTCTATTGCATGTGCTCCCAAACATATTTGTTAAGTGTACAGAAATGTATTATTGTACATGACTGTCACACTGTCACCATTGTCATAGCACAGGTGTGACAAATTCGAAACAACACAGAACTTCTGTAACCCTACAAAATTTTAATGTTGGTAGTCTCTAAAGTAGTCGTAGTGGTGGCACAGGGTCACATCACATCACAAAAAGCACAAAGTATGGATGTGTGTGTGGGGGGGAAGGATGTACCCATTGCTCTCACCTGTCGAACCTTGGCAGACGGAGACCTATTTTATTTTCCTTCTTGCTATTTTCATTATCGGCATATCTGTTCGTTTCTGCCATTGCAGTTTCAAAGCAAAAGTGTGGTAATAATGAGAAAACAGTCAAAAGGCATCACGTTTTCAGGCGTCTATGCTGCGGACGGCCAGGAGGTCAAATTTCTCCACAGTCCGTGTGTGTAGCACAGGTCAGGAATGTGCCGTGTAGTACATTATTTTCTGGCTCACATTTCTCCCTAACTGCTGTATTTCCTTCCTCCTCTTCCTCGCAAGCATTTAATATCGGACTCACTTAACCATTCTCCTTCAAATGTTTCTACTTCCAAGACAATAACATTCAATTTATTGTCTCGCTAATCAGATGAATCGTCTGCTACTAAAGAAAACGCCATTTTTTTTCCGCCACGCTGCACCATTGAAAAGCGTTCCAGTCGCTGGCTGTTATTTCTTCCTTCCCTCCCCACTACACGCATGTTAGTGGTCTAAATTTATTACTGGCATCCTCTGACACCCTCCCTGCATCGCCCCACCAATTTTCAGACACATAGTGTGAAAACCACGAGATCTGTGTGTGATGGAAAAGTACTGCTACGTGGGCAGCACCAACTGTCGGCTGTGGTCATATTGGAATCTAGCGGCAGCCTCTGTTACTGTCGGCTGTGTTACTGTCGGCTGCGGCCGGATCGGGGACAAGAGGGTTAAAGGATATCAGTGTAGTTCTGTTTATAAAAAAAGAAAGGAAATAAATGAAGGAAAATAAAACCTGTTGGAGTTGATGAATATTCAAATTTGTAACCAGTGTTTTTACACATTTGCATACATCTGTATACATACATGCACGCAAGCAGGCACTCACACTTACACACACACATACATACACACACACATACATAACACACACACATATACATACACACACACATATACATACACACACACATACATACACACACATACACCACACACATATACATACACACACACATACACACACACATATACATACACACACACACATATACATACACACACATATACATACACACATATACATACACACACACATATACATACACACACACATACATACACACACACACATACATACACACATACCCCACACATACACACACACACAACACACGTCTAATATCACTGAGTGTACAGACTTAAATCGAAGCAACAACACACACACATTACCCACACAAACACACACATACACAATACCCCCCCCCCCCCACACACACACACACGTCTAATATCACTGTAAACAGACTTAAATCGAAGCAACAACAGCACACACCACACACACACACACACACGCTAATATCACTGTGGACAGACTTAAATCGAAGCAACAACAGCCACACACACATACACACACACACACACACACACACACGCTAATATCACTGTGGACAGACTTAAATCGAAGCAACAACAACACACATAACAAAACACACACACACACACACACACAACTGCACGCATGCACAATATTGCTGTATCAACGTACACAGACATCACTGACATTTTCTTTCTCAGCTAGAGCAACAAGGTTCACCAATGGTGAGAAGTGTTGCCTAAGCAACCAAACCCCCCCCCCCCCCCCCCCCACCCACCACACACCACCACCACCACTTTTTGTAGCCACATTCCGACTTCAGGAATATACCGTGTGGTGTGATTTTTGCAGGTGTGACCATTTTTACCCTATCATTAAGGTCACCACATTATAATAATAATAATAATAATAAATGTATGGAATTTTATATATAGCGCTGAATCTTGTAAAGCAACAAATCAAAGCGCTCAGATGATTTTTTAAAAAAAATAAAAAGAATTTTTTTTTTAATGCGTGGGTATGCGGTTTTTAAAATTTTGTCATCTGTTCCCCCACCAGCACACAATGGCCTACTCTTTCGAACAGCCGAACAGGATTTAACGTGTGCGCAAGATGTTCTGCATGGGTTCGATCACGGGGCCTCGGTTTATAGTCTTATCTGGACTTTGACATTCAGTTCGATTTTTTTGGGTCAAACTGGGAAGAAAGGGCAAGGCTGGGAATCAAACCCAGAACCTCATGGTTTACTTGTTGGCAGGCGAACATCTTAACCATCCTGCCACCTTCCTTCACATTCCGACTTTGGGGATGGTGTCTTAACACAACACCTGTGTGCTTGCGTCTTCAGAAGAAGAAAAAAAATCATCCTTTCCTACCTGCATGAAAGGGCCTACTCTTCCGAAAGGCGGAACAGGTTTGTTCTGCATGCGTTCGCACGCAGGGTTTTTAAAAAGTCTTTTATATCGAGGATAATGGAATAAGCACTTGTGTGCTTCTTTACATCCAGTCCCTGTGTGTATGCAGTTTTGTAAATTTTGTCATCCGTTCCCACCGGCACACAATGGCCTACTCTTAGGCGGAACAGGATTTAACATGTGGCAAGATGTTCTGCGTGTTGGGTGTGTGTATGTGCACAGTATGTAGGTGTAGGCCTGTGTGTGTGTTCCCTGTATGTCTGAGTCTGTGTGCGCATGCCTCTGTGTGTAAATACCCCCCCCCCCCCCTCCTTTAATCCACCAAATGCTGCCAAGATTGAACCCCATGACTTCATGGGATTGGAGTTTAATGTCTTAACCACTCAACTACAGTGTCTGTCTTAAAATAATAATAATAATAAATGGAATTTATATAGCGCTGTATCTTGCACAGACAAACCAAAGCGCTTGCACTCAACTCATTCTTACACAGCCATGCAACCAATAGCAAGTAATAGTTCTAACAAGTCCAAATGCACACACACACACACACACACACACACGTTATACACTTTGGCAGGGTGATGGAATTTTTGGCTGTTGAAAAGCAGGGATAGCTATGAAATGAAACAGGAGAGGAAATTCTTAGGTTTGAAACAAATATGTCTTGAGGCCAGATTTAAAAGAGTCACAAGAAGAACTCAGCATGAGTTTTTAAAAAATTCTTTCCATTCACTGAATACAGGTGTACTTTCCAGGTAAAACACCATGGGGTGGGGTAGGGGTGGGGGAAAAAGTTGCAATGTCATGACACTAACCAGGAAGTGGGGGTGGGTGGGTAGAAAGGAGGTGGGGTGGGTAGAAAGGAGGTGGGGTGGGTGGGAGGGGCCACCAGGGCCACCCACCAAACCAGGCATGCACAGCTTTACTGAAGGGAGTGTTCAGCCAGTGGCTACACACAAGTGTTGTGGCTGCAAACCACCTTTCCATTTTTTTGGGCCACCTTTTCTTTTGTTTTACTACTACTACTACTACTACATGGAATTTATACAGCGCTATATCTTGCAAAAAACCCAGATCAAAGTGCTTTCATTCATCCTAGTCTTTCACATGCAGCCAGTTACAATTAATAGATTTTTACAAATTCAAATGTAAACACACACACACGCTTTCCTATAATTATTATTCTTGCATTCTTACCGAAGGTACTGCTAAGGCATCCACAGAAGTAGAATTTAGATAGCACATTTTTTGTGTGAAAGACTAGCCTAAGATTGAAAACTGATGTGATTTTGTTCAAATTTGGTAGGTTTGAATTTTAAAAAAAAAGATATATTTTCAGTAAATACTGTATACACCCTCAGTCCTTTGTCCTCTGCTAGATCACAAGTTCAACGCTAATAACCACTAGGCTATCGTGGATCTCTATCGTCTGCTAGCTTCCTGACCACAATGTATGCATGCACAGGGGTCAACACTGTAGGAACACAAGGGATCCTCATTTGATGATCATTTCCAACTTTCTGGTGACTACCTGGTATTGATCTGTCTTCAGTCCTAAAAACAAGTACACATTGCACTTTTTCATACTTTAAAAGAGTGAAAATCAGCAATTTTTTTTTTTCTGACTAAAGATGCTGTTTCACCCTGAAGCTAAAGGTGGAGTGTAGCCTGTATTTGATACTAAAGTCAGCCTGCTACACTCCATCTTTATCATTAATTTGTTATTGTAATCTTTTATTTCGAGGATAATGGAATAAGCATTAACGGGCTTTAAAAAAAATCCATCCCGTGTGTATGCAGTTTTGTAAATTTTGTCATCTGTTCCCACCAGCACATAATGCCCTACTCTTCCGAAAAGGGGAACGGGTTTGGGCAAAGGTGTTCTGCTTAGATGTTCTGTTTAGCTTACTGCTTGTAGGGGAAATTTCTTGCTAATTTTCACAGATTAAAAAGAAAAAGTTGACAGGTTTAGAGTAGTATACTATATGGATGACGCCAAAATGTCCAGCATGCACCCAAGGTTTTTCCAGCGCACTAGGCCATGCAGCTAAAGTGGACGATCAGCGTGGTGTAGTCCATCGAATACTCCGTTCACCCTGCGTTATGCCTTTTAGAAAATGCGGCTATTTCATAGTGGGCAAAAATGGATGCATACAGGAAAATCTCGCCTTTGGTGAACTTCAGACCTCTAGCCAGGAACGAAGAGAAAAGCAAACGAAAGAAACAACAACAACAAAAGGTAAAGGTAAAGGTGTCCCATAACCTATAAGGTCGTAGGGGAGCGAGGCGTCAGAGACCTCACTTCTCTAGGGCCAGAATATTGAGGGCGGCGCCCATCTCCTCTCCCTCGCTGCTTTACCTTCCCTGACCCTAAAGAGGGCATGTACCCATTTACAGCTGGGTGAACTGGGGGAACTGTACTGAAGCCAAGGCCCGCAAACGGTCACCCATTCAACTGGTAACCACGCTCGACGCTGCTTAACTTGGCTGGGGGAAAGCGAGTGCTGACCACAGCTATCCGTCCCCTAACAACAACAACAAAACCTGTGGAAAATCCAAATGTTCAGTGATTTACTCTTCTTGGGCATTGTGTGTCAATCATGACTTTGTGTATTTAAATTATTTTAAAAATTGTTACTCAGCGTGAGATTTTGCGTATGCGTAAGGGACAGCTTTCGCCCACCACGAAGGTAGCCCCATTCCGACTTCAGGGCATGTATGCTGGGTATGTTGTGTGTTTCCGTAACCCACCAAACTCTAACATGATCTACGTGCATATTTCATCTACATGAGGGATATACACAAAGGGATTAAGGCACTGGCAGTTTTGCACTGGAAGTTGACCTAGAAGATCGTAAACATTTCCCACCCTTCATTAGACGCCTGCGAGATTCGAACCGAGGACTTCATGGACCCACGGGGTTGAAGTCGAACAGTTTTAACCACTGGGCTACAGTCAACTATGACTAAAATGTGTTCAGCAAACTCAAGTTCGTAGCAAAAAAAACGTTTGGACCAAACCTACATAAACCATCCAAGTAACCAATGCATGTAAGGAATGACACCCCCCCGCCCCCGTCCCCCCCGACAGTATGGACTACCATTTGGGTCGAAAAGTTAACATGTTTTTTTGGTTGTTGTTTATGTTTGTTTTTTTGGCTTGAAAAGCGTGCATGATCTACTCTGTAGAAGTGTAATGATTTCCTTGTAAATGCAAAGAATACCTTTTTTTTTTTAACGACCAAAGAAGAAAATTTCACAGCCCAATTGTCATTTTTACCACTGCACCACCCCCCCCCTCCCCCCCCCCCCCCCCCCCACCCCCAAACAAACCAACCCCCAACCAAACAAACAAAAACAAGGAAAAAAACCCAAATAAAACCCCCAAAACAACACCCCCCCCCCCCCCAAATCCCCCCCCCAAAAAAAAAAACCCCAACCCACAAACAAAAACCCCACCCCAACAACAACAACAAACAAACAAAAACACTAACAACAGCAACAACTTCAACAATAACAAAAACCACACGTGTGTGTGTGTAAGTGTTTTATTTATTTATTTATTTATTTTATGTATTTATTCTTTTATATCGAGGATAATGGAATAAGCACTTACGTTCTTTTTTTACATCCAGTAAATGTGTGTTCGGTTTTGTAAATTTTGTCATCCGTTCCCACCGGCACACATTGGCCTACTCTTACGAAAAGCGGAACAGGTTTTAACGTCTGCACAAGATGTTCTGCATGCATTCACACACAGAACCTCGGTTTAGTCTCATCCGAAGGACTTTCAGGGAGAGTGGAGTCGGCACTGATGTTAACTCCGGGGGGAAAAAATCCCCTTGAACACGAGGAGGGGGGGGGGGAAGGGGGTGGGGGGGGGGGGGGGCAGGGTCAGGAGGGGGGGAGGGTCTCGGTGGTGGCTCTAACCTGGGCTCGAACCCAGACCGTTAGATAGCGAGTGCAACGCGCAATGTTTTCAGTCTAACCACCAGGCTATCCCGGCCCCCATACAGACAAGAGAGTGGTGGTGTTTGTCACGAAAAATAATACTTAGTATTTTCCCCTGGAGTTAACAGCAGTGCCGACTCCACTCTCCTCAAAAGTCCTTCAGATGAGACTATAAACCGAGGTCCCGTGTGCGAACGCATGCAGAACATCTTGCGCACACGTTAAATCCTGTTCCGCTTTTCGTAAGAGTAGGCCATTGTGTGCCGGTGGGAAAAGATGACAGAATTGACAAAACCACATACACACGGGGACTGGATGTAAAAAAAAGCACAGATTATAAAAGAATAATATTTAAATTTAAAATAAAATAAAATGCACTATTGAAGGCGAACATAATTAATAATAATAATAATGTATGGAATTTATATAGCGCTGAATCTTGTAAAGCAACAAATCAAAGCGCTCGTGACTTTAACATGACTTTAAGATCTTTTGACATTAGCGATGAACCATAGGAAAATGAACAGGCAAGGGGCAGTAAAGGCAGTAGAAAGCTACCCAGTTGGGCAACACCTGGGAGGTGTTTCTCAAGTTAAAAAAAAGAAAAAAAAAGAAAGGAGGATGCAAGGGTGGTGGTGGTTGGGGTGGGAGTGGGAGAGGGGGGGGGGGGGGAATATTGTGTGATGAATGGACAGAGGGAGGAGGGTGGGAAGGGCTCAAGGTAGCAGGAGTCCTACTTTCAAGTTCACTTTGACCTATGTTGCAAAGGGGTGGCGACATCAATCTATGGTACTTTCTAATGTCAAAAGATACGTTCTGTGTGGTGTGCGTTTATTTTAATTTCATTCTTTTATTTTGAAAGATAATGTTTTGGTGTGTTGTGTGTGTGTGTGTGTGTGTGGTGTGTGTGTGTGTGTTGTGTGTGGTTGGTGACAAAGACAATGACAAATTCTTTTATTTCGAGGATAATGAATAAGCACCCATATGCTTTTTTACATCCAGTCCCCGCCCTTAGGGATATAATTATAAGAGAGAGACAATGACAATGACAATGACAAATTCTTTTATTTCGAGGATAATGAATAAGCACTCATGTGCTTTTTTACATTCAGTCCCCGCCCGTAGGGATACATCTTAATAATAACCTAATACTTATACTCTCACACAGTAGAAACAAAGGGAAATAACCCTTTTCAAAACACCCCCCAACCCCCCCCCCCCAACAAAAAAACAAATAAACAAATAAAAGAAAACCCTAAAGACATCCTCCCCCCCCCCCCCCCCCCAACCCAAAACAAACAAAAGAAAAAGAAAAAACCCCAAACCAACAAAAGAAGAAAAAAAGAGAAACAAACAACAACAACAACAAGAATAACAACAAAACCAAGAAAAATAACAAGAGAGAGAGAGAGAGGAGAGAGAGAGAGGAGAGAGAGAGAGAGAGAGAGAGAGAGAGAGAGAGAGACAGACAGACAGCAGAGAGACAGAGAGAGAGAGAGAGAGTGTGTGTGTGTGTGTGTGTGAAGTCAAGTCAAGTCAAAATTTTATTTCCAGATGGTACATTGAATAAGCGATGCATTTGCTTTTTTTTCATCAAGCCATCTATCTAAGAACAAATTTCTTAATGATTATACTAAGATACTACATTATTGCATCATTTACCATTAAATTTTTAAACCAGAAAAAAAAAAAAAGGAAAAATTTCGAAAAGGGAAATTTACTTTTAAAAAAAAAATTTTTACCACTTTAAACAATACACGACAAAATTTTCCCATACCACCTGCGGTTTGTGCGGCTAAAGTCCACACCAAAACACTTAAATAAAAAATTTTTTAAGAATTAAAAAAAAGGGAAAATCTTTAAAAAAACGTCGGGGACAAACAAATTCCCTTAAAATTACATTTCACCCTTTTTAAACACTTTTATATTTAGATAATAAAAAGGTACGGGAAAAAAAACTTTTAAAAAAATATTTGGAATACTTGGGTCTTTTTCCCTGACAATATTGCCTTCAAGCCCTTTTCCCTCCTCTCCTAAACCACCACAACCGGGGAGTTTTTTATGCGTTTCATTTCTTCAAATGCGTTTTTAAAAAAAAATAATTATTTCACACGAAAAACTATCAAAAAAGCAAAAAAGTCAAAAAGACAATCTTTAATTTTCATCTTCATCAATGCCTTTGTGTTTTGGCACGTGGGGGCGCAAAAAGGGTTCTCCACCCCTGTCTGTCCGGGGCCCCAGTTCCCGAAGGGTTCCCCGGGTTTTTAAAAAAGGTTTCTTATTTCTTTTTTGACAGTCCGCCCAAAAGTGTTCTTGGGTGTCCTCTTTTGGGTTTTCCCCTTGGTGTCCAGGGGGAGGGCTGTTCGGGGGGATTTTTTCCCTTTTTCCCCGACGGAGATATGCCCAAATCCATCCCCTTTCGCTTTTTGCATGATGATGTTGCCCATGCTTTTTTGGGTTTTGAAAGGGGCCCAAAAAGTTTTTGGTTTGGGTTTGGTTCGGGCCCCAGAAAAATGCGAAAGTTTCTTCTGGGTTTCCCTTTTGTGGAATGGGATATTTGTCGGGGCCCTTCCCCAGTCACCCCCAGACCCAAAGCCGCACAAAAGGGTGGAAAGTACACAGTTTTGGTTTATAGTCTTATTTTGGGTTTTTGGTGCTTTTCTGGGCGTTTTCCACACTTGTTAGTTTTTCTAAAAGCATTTTTGGCTTTGCTAACCCGGTTTCGTTTGTCGCGGGCCTGCTCCGCCTCATCCCTTTAAAAAACAGTGTTTCCCCGAGGTAGGGGAAAAATCTTCAGTTGTTGGAAAAATTTTTCTCCATTCACTTTTGCCCGGTGAGGGGTTTTGAACGTTCATTTGTCAAAACCTCTGTCTTCTGACTGATTTTCAGCTTACTTGCTGTGCAAAAAAGTGCTAGACGGGATGTTTTTCTCTTGAAGGGGGTTGGTGGGTATGTGAGAGCAGTCCCAAGATCGTCGGAAAAAATTAGGTTTCAAGCGTTGAAAAGGGGGGGCCCTTTGATCCCCCGTAAAGGGTTTCGCTTTTGGGCCCTGTCTCATCCCCCAAACCCATTGTGGGTTGAAGGTAGTGCTGACATGGGGCACCCTTTTGCTGACCCCGGTTTGTCCCACTGAAATTGGTTTTGCTTTTTCCCCTTTCTTTTGCCTTTGAAAAAAGGTTTTTGTAAAAAGGCTTTTTAATGATTTGGGAAAAATTTGGGCGGGAAAATTCCTATGCTCGGGTTTGCCCCATAAAAATTTTCTCGAGGGAATGTGTAAAAGGGCTTTTTTCAAAATCTATAAAGTTGATATCCCGCTGTCTCTGCCATTCCGTGCACTGTTGGGATGATGTTGCACAGGGTGAAGTTTCTGGTCAAAGTTTTTTCTTCGGGTCGGAAAAATGCCTTTTCCCTTTTTCTGAGTTGTTGGTCCACTGCCTTGAAAATTCGTCCAAAAAAAGTCTTTGCCAGAATCTTGCTGGTGACAGATAGGGTGACCCTTTTCCCAGTTGGGTTTCAAAATTTTTCAGGGTCCCTTTATTTGGGGTCTTCACGATGACTCCTTTTTGCCCCAAACTTGCTGGTAGTGTTTCTCCCCCATTAGTGCAAAAGGGGAAAAAGGGTGTAGAACTTTAGATGGGAAACTCTGGATCCCGCCCTTTAAAAATTTTTGCGTTGAGTTTGTCCTGGCCAAAGGGGGTTTTCCATTCTTGAGAGGGGCTGATTGCTGCTATAATCTCTTCCTTCTTTGGGGGTGTGCCCGTTCCCCATTGGATCGGCCTCGGATCTTGTAATTGCCTATTCGTTGGGGGGGGGGTGGTCTGTTGAGAACTTCGCTGGGAAAAGTTCTGTCCTTTCTTTTTTTTTATTTTTTTTTTCTTCTTTTTGTGTTAAGTATTTGGGGCCCTTTTTTTTCTAGGGGTGGTGTTTGGTATTGCCCCGGGACTTGCCATGGGCAGTCTTTGGTTTATTTTTTATACACTTTTCCTTGCTCTCTCTTGCAGCGGCCCCTCCCCGCTTGTCTTGCAATTCATCCTGTAGGTACGCTTGTCTGTTTTTGTTTTATTTCCCATTTTGGTTTGCTTCTCTGTACTGTTGTTTGTTTCCTCTCTTTATCCCCTCTGACTTTGTGTCCAAAATTTTCTTCTTTTGTTTTCTCCCGTTCTAAAGGCTTGCCGGTGTTGCTGTAAAACCCCCTTTTTTTTCTTTTTCTGTCTCGGCCTAAGCACGTTTTACTGGTTGTGTGTAGGCTTTTCCTGACTTTTTTCCCCGGGTGTTTATATTAGTGTGTCCGGGGGGTGTAGTTTTCGTTTTCCACCCGTGTTTTGGGAAATTGTTTTTTTAGTGGAGGGTGAAAAACACTTTTTCCCTTTTGGGGTTGCGAGCTTTTCCCCATCAAAAAAGTTGTTGTCTTGGGTTTTCCCAAAACCATTTTTTTTCAGCCCTTAATTTTTGGGTTGCAAATGGGCAAAGGGGGGATCACGCAAAAATCTGTCCTCTCCCTTTTTTTTACATCTAGGAAACGTTCTCCTCCATTCCCATTGATCATCAGGTGGTTTGATTGGTTTTTGTCTCTTCCAAGGGGGGAACCCCCCCAGGTAGCTTTGTGGATTCAGGGTGTGCAAATTTAAAATTTCCCCCCAAAGGGCCCGGTTGTTTGGTTTTATGCAGAATTCCCCCAATTTTTTTCTCCTTGTCATTTATGCTGCCACTTCCCTTTTTTTCCCCTGGGTCTTTTTTGGTTTTTGTTGTCTTTTCCGACTTTTGCATTTAGGTCACCCATCACTATCCTCATGTCATGGTTTGGTGTATTTTCCATTTCAGCCTGTAATTGTTCATAAAATGTATCTTTGCTTTCTTCTCCACTGTCGTTGGTTGGTGCATAGCACTGGATGATTGTGGTATTAGCATGTTTACCTTTCATTCTTATCTTCATCATCCTGCTGTTGATAGGTTTCCACTCCTATCAGGCACTTCTCCATTCCTTTCTTGATGATAATTGCTACTCCCTCATGGTGTTGGTTGTTATCTCTACCACTGTACAGCACTGTCTCTCCTGTGCTGGCTCTGTATTTGCCTGATCCTGTCCATGAGCTTTCACTGACTCCGAGAATATGTAGATTGTAGCGTCTCATCTCTGCTGTAACTTGGGCTAGTTTTCCTGTCTCAAACATGGTTCTCACATTCCAGAATCCTATTTTGGTCTTATTTTTGGCGCTTAAGACTTCCATCTTCCTGTCAGTGGCTTCCTTCCGGCTTTCACCACTGTCATTCATGGGAGTATCTTCCGATGACTCTGGAAGCCCGTCACACCCAGTAGTGTTGATTTCTTGTGTTACCGTTTCCGTAACAAACGTTTTTTTTTTACAGAACTTGGTTGTTAGCCCTGTGTGTAACCCCCTACCTGGGGGAAGGGTTCCACCTTAGTTGCCTTTTACGACATGCCTGGTTGGAAGGCAGAGATCCTATTCTTGCGAAATAAGACAATAATAATGATTATTATAATAGAGATACAATAATGACAACATCACCCATCACCATGAGACAACAATATAAGAAAAAATCCCCATCACCATGAGACAACAATATAACCATGATAACAGAAAAAGCATTGGAAAGGATGGGGGTGGGGGAGGAGTATCAAGGGGGAAGAGGAAAAACACATTCATTCAAATAGAAAATTAATTTTAAAAAAAAATTATTCAAACAAGTAGAACCCCTATAGGATACAAAATTCAAAAGCCCATAACCAACTGGACTATCAAACTAAAACAATATCAAACTAAAACAGTATCGCTTATAATAGTACTAATAATCTCATCTCTAACTGCAATAAAAACAACATCCACATAAAATCTATTGAATTAGATAAGACAAAGGGCATGATGAGAGGAGAGGGAAGGAGAGGAGAGGAGAGGAGAGGAGAGAGGAGAGAGGAGAGAGAGAGAGGAGAGAGGAGCGAGAGAGAGGAGAAGAGAGAGAGAGAGAGGAGAGAGAGAGAGAGAGAGAGAGAGGAGAGAGAGGACACACTACAAGCTATCAGTCTACATAAAAAGATAATAAAATTTTTCCTCCTTTCCACTTGTTTTAAACATTTGTAGATTATTCACTAGCTTGTATAGATTACTCTTACTTCTTTGCATAATTAGTGTGCCTTTTCTGCCTCCCCCTCCCTCCACACATTATACAGTGTGTGACTGTAGAATTTTAGTCACAGTAAGATATACTTGATTTTTGTTGTTGTGTAGGGAATACATTAGTGCTGGTAAATGTAAGTATGGTTTATTTTGCCGTATTACTCATGGGTTGTTTTGCATTTTTAGGACGATTTTTTCCCTCTTAAGATAAATTTTTGAAGCCATAAACTAGCATTCATGCAATAACATGGCCTTTTTAGCTGTGCCTTGAACTGATTTTGTTTTTGATTTGCATTTTAAGCGTTTTGGGAGCTTGTTCCTAAGTCACTTACCTGAGTACAAGAAGTTGTTTGTAAAGTTAGTTCTGGTCTCGAAATGTTATAGTAGATGATTATGTCTGTGTTCATTGTTTTGAAGCTATTGGTGTTCTTGGAGGGGCATTTCCATGATAACTTTCTGGACAAATAGTGGCTTTATTTAGGATAAGTCTGTTTTTGAAGGTTAGGATATTGTTTTCTTATAATCGTTGATGGTTAGGGAGCTTGATTGTATCGAACAAGTTTCAGTGATCTTTTATATAATCTATGAATCAATTTTAAATTTGTATCACTGAGCTGTCCAAAGTGATTGAAGCATAGTCAACTATAGGCAAAATATGGCCGCAAAAAAGGTTTGCGAGGAGTGGTTATTCAGAAAATTTTTATTTTTGATAACTTAAGTAGCTTGTAAGAAAGAGTTTTCCTAGCGCCGTCACATGGTGGTCCCAAGTAGATTTTTGTCAATATTTACACACAGCGATTCTGTGGGAGTCAACTTCTTCAATTACTTTTTATCTATCAACAGAGGTCTGGGAATTTATCTTTCCTTTTTTGTCCTCTTTTGCTTGCTAGTACATACATACACTTAGTTTTTCGCCGTATTTAAGGACATATGGTTTAGCTTAGTTCCAAGTAACCAATCTGTCAATATTTGTGTGAAGTTTGAGTGTAAAGTCTGTGGGGGTCAGACTCACTACAATAGAGGATGTGTCTTCAGAAAACATTTCCAGCTACTTTCAGAAATTGGGGTAAGTCATTTACATAAGATGAAAAAATAGGAAGTGGACCCAATATTGACCTTGTGGTACTCCATGTTTAATAGGGTACTAGTTCTGATTGTTTGATTATTTGCGTTACTAGTGCTGCCTATTCGACAAAAAGCTTTTCAAAAGATTTATCATTTTCCTGGTGGTAGTTTATACAAGTGGAAGTATACGCAATAATTGGGAAGATTGATTACCATCAAATGCTTTTTCAATTTCAACAAAAAAGAAGGCTGTATATTTATTCTTATTGATGGTTGTGTAGGAGATATGTCTGTAATTGGTGTATGAGTTGTTGTGACAGAATAGTTTTTTACGAAAACCTTGACTGATACTTCATTTAATAGATTGTTATTTAAAAAGTAGGAATTACGGATTTTTGGATATAGTTTTTCAAAGGGTTTAGATAAGAAGACAGAATTGAAATTGGGTCCTGTGATTTGAATGACATGCGTATCACTGATTTGTGACTGGTATGATTTTTGTGTATTTTAATTATGGCAGGAAAGTGGTTTTCTCTATGCACAAGTTATACATGTATGTCAGTGTGTCACACTATAACTTGACCAACATAGGCTTATATTTTCTTCCTTCTAGATTGTCTAAACCCGCTGTTCTGGATCTATTTGAAGAGACAGCTTTCCAAGACGTCTGTGATTGTCATTGGCAGTAGTTTATATGGGAATTTTATTTCTTTTGATTCGATATATTGTTTAAGATAATGGAGTTCATTTTCGTTTGACTTGTCATTTGATATTACTTTGTCAGCAATGTTTGAGAAGTGGTTGTTCATTTCATCAGATTGATATTATCTTTAAACTGTCTGTTGACTTTTTGATATAGGTTTATTACATAATGGATTGATGGCTTTCCTACTTGTCGAGAGTCGGTGTTGTAATTAACACTTTTGGAATGTAATCAGTTTGATTTGCGTTTTTAGTGAAGTTACTTTGTTTCTTTGTGCTCCTAACTGCTCATTTGATACCAGGTGTTTCAAATGTCTCTTAGGTGTATTTCGGATTTTATGGCCTTTTGTTTTCCAAGGTGGTTTGATTTTTTTCTTGATCTCTTATTTATTTAGGAAGGGGCATTGTTTGTCGTGATATACTGGTAGTAAATGTTCCTAATCCAAAGTCAACAGCTTCATCAGGGTCATCGGGATTTGGTATATGGCATGTAATGCGAGTTTGTCAGGTCTGAAAGGAAAAATCTTGCTCGTTAAGTTTTTTAAATTTCCAGTAAAAAAATAGTTTTATGCCCTACTTGAGGTATATGATTACGATTTTTAAACCAAGTAAAGCACACTGGATTATGAATCACTGCATCTCATGTGGGGCAATAATTCTGTTAGGGTTGTTTTGTAGTTGTGTAGTATGATCTATTATGTTTTAGAGTTATTTGTTATCGAGTTGGTCTATTATTAGTTGTTTCTAGGCAACATTGTAATGTTGTGGCTCCATTTTGGTTTAGGGTTTTAATAAGTCTATGTTAAAATCCCCAAAATAATTGTTTCATTGTTTAAAAGTATTACCTGTCCATAGGGAGTTAAATTTTTTTTCTAGCCTCTTGGTTTTCTGAAGGTTTCTGAATAAAAAATCCTTTTAAATTTTGGTCTATTGGTTTTAATTTTTATTTAAACCCACTGGATTCAATGTCATAAACCTAAAGGTTAATATTTTTTAAAAAACTTGTTGGGTGTGTGTTGAGTTGTGTTGTGTGTGTTGTGTTGTGGTGTTTGTTGTGTGTGTGTGGGGTGTGTGTGGGTTGCGTGCGTGTGCGCGCTGCGTGTAAGTAAATATATCAGGAAATTGGTTATGATTTTTTCCCGTATGTTGGTGGTGTTCGTGATGCATGCGTGCGTGTATGAGTGTATTGGCGTGTGGTGTTTACATTTGAATTTGTAAAAATCTTTTAAATTGTAATGGCTGATGTGAAAATAGGATGAATGAGAGCGTTTGATTTTTTTATTGCAAAATATAGCGCTGTAAAAATTCAGTATTATTTTATTATTATATTAATGTGGTGTTTGTGTGTGTATGCTTTTTGTGTTTTATCGTGTGTTGTATGCGTGTGGTGTGGTGTTGTGCGCGCGTTTTTTGCGTTAGAAATGCAAGTATGTGGGGGGGGTTTGCGGTGCGTGTGTGTGTGTGTGTGGGGGTGTGTGTTGGTGTTTGTGGGTGTTGGTGTGTGTGTGTTTTGTGTGGTTGGTGTGGTGTTGTGTTGTGGGGTTTGTGTGTGTGTGTGTGTGTGTGTGGTGTTGTGTGTGTGTGTGTGTGTGTGTGCAGTAAAAAGACCAAGAAACAAACGTTTAAAAAACTTGGGCCTTCTTTTGGGAAAGAAGAATAAAACTAAGGGGATAATCAAGAACATATTTTTAAATCTTCAACCCTCAAGATAACAAATGAACAAGAAAACCCGAAAAAATAACAATGATACATAACTAGCCAAAAGGTTTGGACTTTGGGAAAAATTAACATTTTTAGTAAATGTTACACAAAGTAGGGGGAAAAAACAAAGGGCATTAAGAGGGTTTCAGAAATTCATTTTAAAAAATAAAACTTTAAAACAAGGGGATCAATCGCAGGAAGATACCGACGTGCGTGTAGCAACATTCAGAAATTTTGCAAAGAAGTAATCTTGTTTGGATGCTTTTAAACGTTACAGATGATTCTAAAAAATAAAAGGATCTTTCATGCCCTAAAAAAAATTTCTTTTAATTTTGGAAAACCCGTAAGTAGATTCTGCGTAATTTTTTTCCCCCACTGCATATTTTTCTTGCAGTATTTTTTGCGAACAAAATAATAATAATAATAATAATAATAAAATAATAAAATAATAATGATGGAATTTTATAGCCTGAATCTTGTAAAGCAGCAAAACAAAGTGCTCAAAAGCATTTTAAAAAAAAATTTAACCCAAGCTTGATATTTTTCGGGAACAGCATGGGTACTTTGCAAAAAAACCTTGGGTTTTTTTGACTCCTCATATTTAGGAAATTTTGATGTAGAAAAACAGTTAGAATTTACAATTTGTAAGGCCTTTTTTATTAAAAGTTCATACCCCTTTTTGCAAGCTAACGAATATTGATAAAAGGATCCTTTAACATTTCGTGCCCCCTCGTCGCGCAGCCATGCCCCCTTTCATTGCAATAATCCCACAGTGGGAAAGGGAACCAGCAAAAAGTAACACTGATGCCTTTCAAAAAGACAATAAATGAACAGTTTTGATCTCATGATCATTTTTTACTCTAATATTTGATTTAAAAGGGTTTTAATGCGCCAATCAGATTTAGAAACAACCATAGTAAAAATTCAAATCTTTTTGGGGGAAGTGGAACAAATAGTTTGGGGCCCTCAAAATTGCGAAGAGCTCTGCGTAAGTTTGAACGCAATTTATATTTTTTCAAGTTTTGGGGTGTTATAACAAAACCACCACCTTTTGTTATCAAGTTTTGTCCTTTTTTAAATTTTTTTGGGGGCGAATGGAGTGTCAATATGCAATTTACTAAACTTTTCAAAATTTTATTTGAAACGCTTTTTGAAAAATTTTATGACACATGTCAAATTGGTTATTTATTTTCCCATTAAGGGATGCTGAAAAAGACGGTTTAAAAAAAAGGGTTTTTATCAAATTTTTGAAACTTTAAAGATACCCAGGTGTACGTCTTTATAGATGTTAGCGATTTTAATTGACCTAGCTCGTTTAACAAAATTTGTCATCTTTAATAATTCTTTTTTTGAATAAATTTCGTTTTAATAAAATCTCAAAATATACTTTGCACACAGAATTTTATTTCGTAAAAAGGGAGCACACCTGTTTCCTTTTTAAAGAGCCTAAAATAGAGGGGTAAAAGGAAAATCCAAAAATAACTAGTGCTTTTTCTATCTTGCTTTGCAATTTATTTAAAAAAGTTCGTGGCGCCCTGAAAAACACCTCTTTTCCTTATGTAAGTCTTGAGCGCACTAAAAAGTTCTAAAGATTAAGTATTTTTTTATCTTGCCCCCCAGTTGTTTTCACAAAA
>CM054165.1:29136280-29148780 GCA_028751875.1 Rapana venosa | reverse complement strand
TCGCTGCTTTAACCTTCTCTGACCCTAAAGAGGACAGGGTACCCCCATTTTACAGCTGGGTGAGCTGGGCGACTGTACTGAAGCCAAGGCATGCAAACGGTCACCCATCCACGTGGTAATCACGCTCGATGCTGCTTAACCTTAGCTTGGGGAAAGCGAGTGCTCTGACCACTGAGCTACCCCGTCCTTGAGACTTGCTTATGATATGATTATTCTTTTAGATTTATTTTATTATTCGTTTATTTCGTGGATAATGGGATACAGTTAACATTCCCGTGCTTTTTATTTTCATTTATCTATTTATTTATTTTTTTTACATATCTAGTCCTCGTGTGCATGCAGTTTTATAACTTTTACCATCCGTTCATGGCCTGCTCTTTGGAAAGGCAAAACAGGTTTAACTTATGCGCGAGATATTTGCGTGCGTTCGCACACGGGACCTACCTCGATTTATTGTCACATTCGAAGGACTTTCGGGGGAGTGGAGTCAGCACTGATGTTAACGCCAGGGGAAAAATCCTCTTGTAACGGTGGTGACTCGAACCCGGGCCGTCAAATCACGAGCATTAGCGTTCTAACCACTATAGGCTATCCCTTCCCCTCCCTTCCCCTACTCCCTTATCAGCATGATGGTGGTGGTTATTCCTTTCATCATTGTTGTACAAGGAAGTCGTAACCAGTCCTCGCTTATCGACCCACATTTTGCTGTTGTTTGTGAACCAGTCAGGTGGAATTTGATCCTTGTTTCTGATGAAGACAGTGGGCGGCTTTCTGATTTGTATCTCTGAAGTTTCGGTTTGGTTCAAACATGGGATTGCTCAACACACCCACACACCATCAGAAGCAAACGACGATAACGACAAGGGGGAGAGTCATCAAGCCACAGCCTATCTAAACCTTCCATGTTTGTCCGTGGTGTTGGACGTTGACCTCCAAAAAACAGCAGAAGAGGAGGCAGCTGCTGGGTAGAAATGTGATTATAGTGGAGATGCCTTGCCCACACTCTCTTGGCCAAGAGGGCATAGGACAGTCAGCGTTGGAGATGTTCTCCAAAGGCCAACTAGCCCGCAGAGTTGCAGCATATTAAGGACATTTAAATCAAGCCTCCTAGTTAGAGAGTCATAGTCGATCACTAAAGACTAAGCAGTAAAGTGGTATTTCCGTGAGTGGGAAAGAAAGCCACTGATCATAGCTACAGCCTCTGACTTTGCTGTTGTTGCCCCCAGCGTCAATGAATGGTTTAATCAAGAACTGGGATGAAGCCCAGGCGCCGAAGGCATAGAAAGCTCCACCCCATGGTCATTTGCATTGTTGCTGATGCGCACATATGAAGGACTGCTCAAGTCAAGCCTCCAAGTCAGAGAGTCATAGTCGATCCATAAATCTGATGGAGGGCGGGGAACAAAAAGCATTATATACATGTTTCTGTTCTACATTTAATTTTTTTTAATTTATTCTTTTATATCGAGGATAATGGAATAAGCACTTATGTGCTTTTTTACATCCAGTCCCCGTGTGTATGCGGTTTTGTCAATTCTGTCATCTGTTCCCACCGGCACACAATGGCCTACTCTTACGAAAAGCGGAACAGGATTTAACGTGTGCGCGAGATGTTCTGCCTGCGTTCGCACACGGGGCCTCGGTTTATAGTCTCATCTGAAGGACTTTTGGGGAGAGTGGAGTCTGCACTGATGTTAACTCCAGGGGAAAATATCCCCTTGAAAGTAATGGAGGGAGTAGGTTTATCAGATAATTTGGAGCATTGTCTTGGATTCATTCGTAATAAAAATACCGATTTATGCCTGTTTTTCTTTTTTCCTTTAAAAGAACAAAATCCCGATTCTGGATAAAGTTTCAAATGACACGCACCATGAACGGCTCCAGTAATAATTTGTATAGTTGGGTAACGCACAACAACAACAACAATAATAGCAACAACAACAAAAATACTACCACTATCATCAACAGCAGCAACAACCAAAACACCACCACCACCACCACCACCATCACCACCACCACCAACATCACCACCACCACCACCACCACCACCACCACCACCAACATCACCACCACCACCACCACCACCACCACCAACAACAACAACACCAGCAACAACAAAAACAACAACGCCAACACCACCACCACACCACCACCACACCACACCACCAATAGCACCACCACCACCACCACACCACCACCACCACCACCACCACCAATAGCATCACCACCACCACAACCACCAATAGCACCACCACCACCACCACACCACCACCACCACCACCACCACACCACCACCACCTTCACACCACACCACACCACCACACCACGACCACGACCACAACCACATCATCACACCACCACCAACACCACCACCAACACCACCACCAACACCACCACCACCACCACCACACAACCACACCACAACCACCACCACCACACCCCACCACTACTACCACCACCACACCACCAATACCACCACCACCACCACCACCACCACCACCACCACCAGCAACAATAACTCAATGTCTAACTAACAAAGTAACATAGATAGATAACAGTTGGTGACATTGTCGTCTTCAACGTCACGTTAAAATGAAGTGGTAAGACAAAACACTTAATCAGTGTCTGCTGCCATCATTGCAAGACAAAGGCCTACATCTGAAATCAGTACAGAATAGAATAATAAAATAAAAAAATAAAAAAAATAATAATAATAATAAATGGAATTCATATAGCGCTATATCTTGCAAAAAACAAATCAAAAGCGCTTTCATTCATCCTACTCATTCACATGCAGCCTTACAAATTCAAATGTATTCACACAAGTTCGCACGTATAGAAATGGAATAGAACAGAATCGAAAGAATAGGATAGAATAGGGTAGGGTGTGATAGGGTAAGGTAGGGTAGGGTAGAATAGGATAGAATAGAATAGGATAGGGTAGAATAGGGTAGGGTAGGGTAGAATAGGACAGGGTAAGGTAGAATAGGACAGGGTAAGGTAGAATAGGATAGAATATAATAGGATAGAATAGAATAGGATAGAATAGAATAGAACAGGGTAAGGTAGAATAGGACAGGGTAAGGTAGAATAGGACAGGGTAAGGTAGAATAGGAGGATAGGGTGTAGAATAGAATAGGATAGGATAGGGTAGGGTAGAATAGGATAGGATAGGGTAGGATAGGGTAGAATAGGATAGGGTAGGGTAGGGTAGTGTAGAATAGGATAGGGTAGGGTAGTGTAGAATAGGATAGGGTAGGGTACAATAGGATATGGTAGGGTAGAATAGAATAGGATAGGATAGGGTAGGGTAGAATAGGGTAGGGTAGGGTAGAATAGGATAGGGTAGGGTACAATAGGATATGGTAGGGTAGAATAGAATAGGATAGGATAGGGTAGGATAGAATATGGTAGGGTAGGGTAGAATAGGATAGGATAGGGTAGTATAGGATATAATAGGGTAGGGAAGAATAGGATAGGGTAGAATAGGATATAATAGGGTAGGGAAGAATAGGATAGGATAGGTTAGAATAGAATAGAATAGGGTAGGGTAGAATAGGATAGGGTAGGGTAGTGTAGGGTAGGGTAGAATAGGGTAGGGTAGAATAGGATAGGATAGGATAGGTTAGAATAGAATAGAATAGGGTAGGGTAGAATAGGATAGGGTAGGGTAGAATAGGATAGGATAGGATAGGTTAGAATAGAATAGAATAGGGTAGGGTAGAATAGGATAGGGTAGGGTAGAATAGGATAGGGTAGGGTAGAATAGGATAAGGTAGGGCAGAATAGGATAAGGTAGGGTAGAATAGGATATAATAGGATAGGATAGAATAGGGTAGAATAGGATAGAATAAGGTAGGGTAGAATAGAATAGGGTAGGGTAGAATAGGATAGGGTAGGGTAGGGTAGAATAGGATAAGGTAGGGCAGAATAGGATAAGGTAGGGTAGAATAGGATATAATAGGATAGGATAGAATAGGGTAGAATAGGATAGAATAGGGTAGAATAGAATAGGGTAGGATAGGATAGGGTAGGATAGGATAGGGTAGAACAGAATAGGATAGGATAAGGTAGGGTAGAATACAATAGGATAGGGTAGAATAAAATAGAATAGGATAGGGTTGGGTAGAATAGGATAAGGTAGGGTAGAATAGGATAAGGTAGGGTAGAATAGGATAAGGTAGGGTAGAATAGGATAGAAAAGAATAGGGTAGGGTAGAAGAGAATAGGATACAATAAGATAGAACAGGATAGGATAGAATAGAATAAAGTAGGATAGAACAGAATAGAATAGGATGGAATAGGATAGAATAGAACAGAACAGAATAGAATAGGATGGAATATGATAGGATAGAATAGAACAGAACAGAATAGAATAGGATGGAATAGGATAGAATAGAACAGAACAGAATAGAACAGGATGGAATAGGATAGGATAGAATAGAACAGTGCAGAATAGAATAGGGTAGAATAGGATAGGGTAGGGTAGAATAGGATAGAACAGAACAGAATATAATAGGATGGAATAGGATAGAATAGAATAGAACAGAACATAACATAATAGGATGGAATAGGATAGAATAGAATAGAATAGAACAGAACATAATATAATAGGATGGACTAGGATAGGATAGAATAGGACAGAACATAATATAATAGGATGGAATAGGATAGAATAGAATAGAACAGAACATAATATAATAGGATGGAATAGGGTAGGATAGAATAGAACAGAACATAATATAATAGGATGGAACAGGATAGGATAGAATAGAACAGAACAGAAGAGAATAGAACAGAATGGAAAGGAACAGAATAGAACAGAACAGAACAGAACAGAACAGAACAGAACAGAACAGAACAGAATAGAATAGACTTAAAAAGATAACTATTTCTCTCTCATGCGGAAGTCGTATGCGCTGGGGCATGATTTGTCAGGTGCTTCATAACGTCAGCGCAACGCATTTTCGATCATATGACAAACTACACTAGTTGCTGCCTGAGGGTTCGACGACAAGGAAGAAGAAGAAGAAACGATTTATGTCTGTTGACTTGAGTTGGATTCATTTTGAGCTGGTTGGAGAAGAGTGTGTTTGGTTTGAACAAAATTGATTAGTTCAGAAACAACATAGTCTTAATACATGAAATGAGTACACCAAGCAATGCTTATTTGAGTACTCTAACATCTTTACATATGCAAGAATGGGGCTGCAGGTGAACAAATTTGCATCAAAATAGATGAACAATACGAAAAGGTAACTGTAATTATTTAAAGATTGTGAAAACATAATTAACAGAAAAGAAAAATAGATGAACAATACGAAAAGATAACTGTAATTATTTACAGATTGTGAACATAATTATCAGAAAAGAAACAACAGAAGAGTGTGTTTGATTTGAACGCGGATGTCAGCCAACTAATCTCAAGTGTAGGCGCTTGAAGGCCGCACACCGGTATTAAAAAAATCACTCCTTTTTTCCTTCTGTTTTTCTATGTGACTCTTATATTCATACCGCACGTACTAAGGCATCCACAGAAATTAACAACCCCTTTTCGTGAAAGACTAGCCTCTGACTGAAAACTCATGTGATTTTGAACAAATTTGGTAGGTTTGAATTTAATTTTTAAATTTTTTTTAGCAAACACTGTACCCCCTCAGTCGTTTGTCGTCTGCTAGCTTCCTTACCGCAATATGCATGCACGGGGTCAACGCTGTAGGAATACAGGCAATCCTCATTTGATAATTATTTCCAACTTTCTCGTGACTACCTGGTATTGCTCTATGTCCTCAATCCCCAAAGCAAGTGCACAGTGCATTTTTTTTATACCTAAAAAAAAAAAAGTGAAAATAACCAATATTTTTTTGGGACTTGCACTCTAAAGAAGATACTACATGACCCCCAAATTAATACCGGTGTGCAGCCGAATATGTATGAAGTAGTAGACGTGCGCAGACGCATGCCTACATCTCCAATGTGGGCGAGTTCCGGTCATACAAGAAGTGTCAGGACACAGAAGCGGATGCCATCTTTGTGACTCAGTCATCTTGCTGACAGTATGATAATAATAATAATATCATGGGCACAATTGCCAAGCTGTCAATAGTTAATAATTATGTGAGACATTGCGATTGGCTTGATCGTTTCTTCTTCTTCTTCTTCTTCTTCTTCTTCTTCTTCTTCTTCTTCTTCTTCTTCTTCTTCTTCTTCTTCTTCTTCTTCTTAATTCTTCTTCTTTGCATTCGTCTTCTTGTTTTATCTTGTTCTTGTTCTTCTTTATCATCATCATCATCATACATCATCATCATCATCATCATCATCATCATCATCATCATCATCATCATCATCATCTTCTTCTTCTTCTCTCTTCTTCTTTTTCTTCTTCTTCTTCTTCTTCTTCTTCTTTTCTTCTTCTTCTTCTTCTTCTTCTTCTTCTTCTTCTTCTTCTTCTTCTCTTCTTCTTCTTAATTCTTCTTCTTTGCATTCTTCTTCTTGTTTTATCTTGTTCTTGTTCTTCTTTATCATCATCACTCATCATCATCATCATCATCATCATCATCATCATCATCATCATCATCTTCTTCTTCTTCTTCTTTTTCTTCTTCTCTTCTTCTTTCTTCTTCTTCTTCTTCTTTCTTCTTCTTCTTCTTCTTCTTCTTCTTCTTCTTCTTCTTCTTCTTCTTCTTAATTCTTCTTCTTTGCATTCTTCTTCTTGTTTTATCTTGTTCTTGTTCTTCTTTATCATCATCATCATCATACATCATCATCATCATCATCATCATCATCATCATCATCATCTTCTTCTTCTTCTTCTTCTTCTCTTCTTCTTCTTCTTCTTCTTCTTCTTCTTCTTCTTCTTCTTCTTCTTCTTCTTCTTCTTCTTCTTCTTCTTTTCTTCTTCTTCTTTTTCTTCTTCTTTTTTCTTCTTCTTCTTCTTCTTTTCTTCTTCTTCTTTAATTCTTCTTCTTTGCATTCTTCTTCTTGTTTTATCTTGTTCTTGTTCTTCTTTATCATCATCATCATCATTCATCATCTCATCATCATCATCATCATCTTCTTCTTCTCTTCTTCTTCTTCTTCTTCTTCTTCTTCTTCTTCTTCTTCTTCTTCTTCTTCTTAATTCTTCTTCTTTGCATTCTTCTTCTTGTTTTATCTTGTTCTTCTTTATCATCATCATCATACCTCATCATCCTAAATCAATCATCATTCATCAATCATCATCATCATCTCATCTTCTTCTTCTTCTTCTTCTTTCTTCTTCTTCTTCTTCTTCTCTTCTTCTTCTTCTTCTTCTTCTTCTTCTTCTCTCTTCTTCTTTCTTCTTCTTCTTCTTTTCTTCTTCTTCTTCTTCTTCTTCTTCTTCTACCATCTCAATCTCAAACCAACCAAAGCCCTGATCCAGGTTTATTTCCCAAGTAAGACAGATCATCGAATGTAGAGGACAATTTTTGTTCAGCATTTTTAAATACAAGGGTCGACAGTAAAGTTTGTTTTAAATCTGGTTTTAATCCTTACATAAATGCACAGTTTTAATCTGAGATTGAGATTTTTTCCCCCTGCTATATAGCATTCCTTTATAGTAGGGAAAAAAATATAGCATTCCTTATACCAGAGCTGTGTTGTGTCTACGCTCCTGTACGGTTCTGAGTGCTGGATGATGACGGAAGTGGATCTTACCAAACTTCGATCCTTCCACACCATATGCCTGCGAAGAATTCTCCGGATCTTTTGGCCAGAGAAGATCTCCAATGAAGACTTACTACGGAGATGCAGGCAAGAAGACATGGGAACCATCATCACCAGACGACGGTGGAAGTGGATTGGGCACATCCTCCGAAGAGACCCACAGTCAATCACAAGAACAGCATTGCACTGGACCCCAGAAGGAAGGAGAAAGAAAGGAAGACCAAAAGCAACGTGGAGGAGAACTGTAGAAAGTGAGATGAAAGCCATGCAGCACTCTTGGGGATCAGTGACTAGGTTGGCCCAGGATAGGCAGGAGTGGAAGCGCTTTGTTGCTGCCCTACACACCGCTGGGTGTAATGGCTAAATGATGATATAGCATTCCTTAACATTCTTCTTCTTCTTCTTCTTCTTCTTCTTCTTCTTCTTCTTCTTCTTCTTCTTCTTCTTCTTCTTCTTTTTCGTCGAACGCCCAGACAGCCAGTATCGTTGTTATATGAGCGAAAATGCGTCACGCTGCCGTTAAGCGCCTTACAAGTCAGGCCCAGCGCATCCGACTTCGGCATAAATATGACCTCTGGGTTGCGCGGGGCTCAAAACAAGAAGGTTGGGTTGGGTTGGTTCTTTTCAGCAAAGCCGGAGGCAGCACATTACATTTCATTGAAATCAGGGTGCGGTCTTTCTGGGAATTTTGGGGAGGGCGGAATTTTGGGTCCCCCTCTCCCCCCCCCTCCCCCCCTCTTTTTGCTGAACGTATTTTACTGCTTAAAATGTTCCTTTTCTTTCTTTCTTTTTTTATTTTTTATAATTATTTAAAAAAACCACTTTTCTTTTCTTTCTTTCTTTTCTTTCTTTCTTTCTTTCTGCCTGTCTGCCTTTTCTATCTATCTATCTATCTATCTATCTATCTATCTATCTATCTATCTATATCTATCTATCTATCTATCTATCTATCTATCTATCTATCTATCATTATCCATCCATCATCCATCCATCCATCCATCCATCCATCCATCCATCCATCCATCCATCCGATCTATCTATCTATCTATCTATCTATCTATCTAATCTATCTATCTATCTATCTATCTATCATCCATCCATCCATCCATCTCCATCCATCCATCCATCCTATCTATCTATCTATCTATCTATCTATCTATCTATCTATCTATCTATCTATCTATCTATCTATCTATCACTATCCATCCATCCATCCATCCATCCATCCATCCATCCATCCATCCATCCATCCACCACCACCCACCCATCATCCATCCATCTATCTATCTATCTATCTATCTATCTATCTATCTATCTATCTATCTATCTATCTATCTATTATCTATCTATCTATCTATCTATCTATCTATCTATCTATCTTTTTTCTTTCTTTCTTTCTTTTTTCTGTTCATTTTTGTTAACAAGTGTGTGTGTGTGTGTGTGTGTGAGAGAGAGAGAGAGAGAGAGAGAGAGAGAGAGAGAGAGAGAGAGAGAGAGAGAGAGAGAGAGAGAGAGAATTGAATTGAATGAATTTTATCTAAAGAGGGTTAGAGCATAAGAAAACTTAAAAATTTTTTTTACAACAGCCCTAGGGGCAAAAACAACACAGAGAGAGAGGGGGGGAGAGAGAGGGAGAGAGAGAGAGAGAGAGAGAGAGAGAGAGAGAGAGAGAGAGAGAGAGAGAGAGAGAGAGAGAGAGAGGGGGGGGCGGGGGGAGAGAGGGGAGAGAGAGAGAGGGAGAGAGACAGAGAGAGAGATTTGATTTGATTTGATTTGATGATTTTATTGCATAAAGCTTTCGCCCTTTGCAATGGGAAGGCGTGGGGATGGGGGTACAATAAACAAAACTTCAAATTGACATCATCATAAACAAGCAAGCACGTGACAAGGTTGCCATGTCACTAAGTTCAGTCCTGCAGACCCAATGGATCATGGGCTTCCTTCACAGAAACACGTGAAATATTCGGCATCGTGTCAAGCTGTCCTGGGCACATACACGCACGCACGCACGCACGCACACATGCACGCACGCACGCACGCACACACACACACACACACACGCACACGCACACACATCCTCTCTCTCTCTATTCTTTCTCCTCCTCACTCACATGCAGACTGATACACCCGATACTTGGTCAAAACACAAGGAACCAGTCCTGTTTATCCCAGAATGAATCTGACAGCGTTCATAACCACATGCAAGTTGTCTAGTCCAGCACTGATCCCGTCTTTGATCTTCTTGCGGTCAGCAGGTGTCCTCAGCTTCAGCCTGGAATAAATTTCTCGTTATTCTTGGGTCATGTGTTTGGTGTTCCTTTTGGCCAACCAAAAGATATTCATTGGCAAGTCACTTTCAGGGGTCCAGTCAAGTTGAAATATCACGTCATCACTTTCACAGATCACTGTAGAAGGCATATCTTCACAAACCAATACACAGCAAAAGTCCTGATTCCTTGACACATAATATAATAATAATAATAATAATATATGGAATTTATATAGCGCTGAATCTTGTAAAAAACACACAAATCGAAGCGCAGTTTTCTCTGTAGAGATCTATCTGTCAGTTCACTGACATAGTCTTTGATGACATCTACAATGTAGCCAGAATCTTCAGCCTCCTGTAGTGCACTGTCACAGTGGTTTCAACGTGGGTGACATCAGGAGACACGGGGTGGAATTCACGTGCAGAACGCAGGCCAAGCGGCAGTGTGTGGTCGGGAGACATGGGCGTATCGGTGTGCGGAACAGTGTGGTTTGATGGCGGCGTACACATGAAGAGACCCAGTGAATTTTCGGAATCGAAAATTTCACTGCTCTTAAAGTTTTCTTGCATTGTTTTTCCCCGTCTCCTCTCTTCTGTCTGTCTCCTCTCCTCCTTCTCTGCCTGTCCTCTCTGTTCTGCCCGTCTTTTCTCCGCCATCCTTCGTCTGTCCCTGTCCAGCTGACTGGGAGTTTTTTTTACGGTAACACTGCGAGGCTGAAGGTGTTTGTTGTCCCGCCATGTTGACAGTGTCAGAACCTGTCCTCAGTCTCAGTACAACAGTGGTGTTGTCACCTTCTCCAGAGATTTTCCAGGAGGTCAGGTGACTTTTCTGTAGCAGGGCACCTAAGCTAACTTCCAGCGTCGTGGGTAATCCGACAACGGGCATAATGCTGGATAAAATCGGATTTTTAACCAAAAATTAAGGCAGCTGAAATCGTACAGGTCTATATGCAGGGGAGATCAGGGGGCAAAAGAAAAAAGGAGAGAGAGGAGAGGAGAGGAGAGAGAGAAAAGGAGAGGGAGGGAGAGGGAGAGGGGGGAAAAAGGGAGGAGAGGGGAGAGAGAAAAAGGGGAGAGAGAGGGGGGGGAAAGGAGGGGGGGGAGAGAGAGAGATGGGAGAGAGAGGAAAAGGGGGGGGAGGGGGTGAGAGGGAGGGAGGAGAGGAGAGGGAGAAAGGAAAGGGGGGGAGAGAGAGAAAAGAGGGGGAGAAAGAGGGGGAGAGGGAAAGAGACGAGAAGGGGGGAGAGGGGAGGAGGGGGAGGGAGAGAAAAAAAAGGGGTAAAAAAAAAAAAAAAAAAAAAAAAAGGGGAAAAAAAAGGAAAAGAGAGAGGGGGGGGGAAAAGAGAGAGAGAGGGGGGGAGAGGAGAGGAGAAGGGGGGGGCGAGAGGAGAAAGGAAAAGGGGGAGAGTGAGAGGGAAGAGAGAGAGAGAAAAAGGGGGGGAGAGGAGGGAGAGAGAAGAGAGAGGGGGGAAGGAGAGAGAGGGGGGAAAAAAGAGAAGAAAAGAGGAGAGGGAGAGGGGGGGAGAGAAGGAGAAAGAGGAGAGGGGGGAGAGAGAGAGAGAAAGGGGAGAGAGAGAGAGGAAGGGGGAGAGAAGAAGGGGGGGGGAGAGGAGGGAGGAGGAGAGAAGGAGGAGGGGATTTGATGTGAATTTTTTAAAGGGGTTGAGCATAAGAAATTAAATTTTTTTTTAAACCAGCCCTGGGGCAAAAAAGAAAGAGGGGAAAAAGGGGGGAAAGAAGAGATAGAGGAGAGAGGGAGGATGGAAGGAGAGAGAGAGAGAGAGAGTGGGAGAGAAAGACGGGGGGGGGGGAGAGGAGAGGGGAGGAGAGGAGGGAGAGGAGGAGGGAAGAGGGAGAGAGGAGGATATTCTCAAAAACGTTGACCCCCCCCGGATGTTTGTGAAAGAGTACAGGGGGGTGAGGATCCATGGACGTTTGTTTTTTTTTAGCCCCTGTGATGTCCTTAAAAGTTCTTCTGTCCCTAAGGGGATTACGGGATAGTCGTGGTCAGCCCTCGTTCCCCCCCCCCCCCCCCCCCCCCCAACCACCACCAAGACACACACACCCACCCACCGACACAGACACACACAATACACACAGAACACAAACCCCTAACCCCCCACACAACCCCCCCCCCCCCCCCCCCCCACACACACCACTAACACCCCCTACACCCAAACCCTTACAATTCTTAGTTGTTGTTGTTGTTGTGTGCATGTCAACCCTTCATAAATTATTGTCATTGGTTTCACGAAGGTTTATTCATTAATAGAGAGACTGAAGATCACATGATGAAACATAATCAGCAGACAATGACAATGACAATGACAAGGACAAATTCTTTTATTTCGAGGATAATGAATAAGCACCCGTGTGCTTTTTTACATCCAGTCCCCGCCCTTAGGGACATATATGATAATAAAATAAAATAAAGCCCATAGCAATACACTCACACAATATACGGGAAAAATATCTACACAAAAAGCCCCCACAAAAATCACCCAAGAGAGAGAGAGAGAGAGAGAGAGAGAGAGAGAGAGAGAGA
>CM054165.1:29121280-29123780 GCA_028751875.1 Rapana venosa | reverse complement strand
TCCTTAAACATAATGAACAACAGATTTCAAATCCATGCGCACGCACGCACGCACGCACGCACGCACGCACGCACGCACGCACGCACACACACACACACTCACGAACACACTTAGGAGGTGAAGGAAGCTGTTGAAAATTAGGGACAGATATGAGGGGAAAAGTCTCAGGTAGGAAATTAGTGTGTTTTGAGGCTGGATTTGAAGGCATCAAGTGAAGGCTTTTGACGAAGTGAAAGAGGGAGGTCATTCCAGGTGGATGGACCAGAAACAGAGAAAGAGCGACGGCCAACAGTGGTTTGTTTGAATCTGGGTGTTCGGAAGCACAAAGTATCTGCGGCTGAACGAAGGGAACGGGATGGAGTGTACAGGTGAGGACAGTTACAGAGATAAGAGGGTGCAGATTTGTGGAGACATTTGAAACAGAGGGTATTGATCTTATACTTCAGTCTTTGTGAGACAGCCAGCCAGTGAAGAGATCGCAGAAGAGGAGTGATGTGTTCAGATTTTTTCTTTCTTAGGGACCAGTCGAGCTGCTGAGTTTTGTATGCGTTGAAGAGAGTGGATGGATGATGCTGGTAGGCCAACCAAAAGAGAATTACAGTAGTCTAAACGTGAAAGAATGAGAGATGTGACGAGCTTGGCAGTTGCATCAGTGGACAGATACTTGCGAATCGCGCTTATGGGCCGTAATTGATATTAGCAAGACTGGCAGGTCTGGGTGATGAATTTTTTCATAGAGAGTGTGTTGTCAAGAACTACTCCTAAATACTTCACAGAGTTGGACAAAGGAACTGATGTATTGCCGAATTCTTTTGATGTTGTTGTGATAGAGGAAAGTTTATGTTGGGTCCCTATGAGCATGGCTTCGGTTTTATCGGCATTAAGTTGTAAGTTGTTCTGAGTCATCCAGTTTTGAATGTCTTGAAGGCAGTAGGGCATATTTGTCAGGAGGGAAGGCAAGTTTTCAACAGTATCACTGCACTGAAGGTGAATGTCATCTGCATAGAAATGATGATCAATATGGTGGTTGTTTATTATAATTATGTGAGAGTGGAACAGTGTAGAGAGTAAAGAGAACAGGGCCCAGGACTGATCCCTGCGGGACTCCACATTCCATTTTGACAGGTTTTGATTGAATTTTGTTTACAATAACTTTCTGAAATCTGTCTGTGAGGTATGAAGTAAACCAGGTGAGGGCTGTGCCATTAATACCAAACGTACTTTGGAGGCGAGAAACAATGAACAATTTTGAACAATGAACAATTTTTATTTATAGAGGGTTATAGAATAAGCATAACAATAGCTTTTTTACATCCAGCCCTCTGAAAAAAAAATCGAAAGTAATTAATGTGCAATACATAGCATGAAGAATGATATAAAGAAAGAAAAATACATACATTGATGATGGACTTTCCATGCAAATTCATCCCAATCTAATTTCATACATGAAAAACATAATTTTTTAAAGTAAACATAAACAGGAATAAGCCAAACATGGATAGGCACTGCTAATTAATTTCATAATGCACAACCCCGCCCCACATATATATATATATATATATATATATATATATATATATATATATATATATATATATATATATATATATATATATATATATATATTATATATATAGAAAGAAGAATTGAGTGATCTAGAGTGTCGAATTACCATGTAACTAACTGACTTACTAATTACTTACTTACTGGCTGATTAAATGACTTACTGACGTATTAAATAAATGACTTACTGACTGATTGACTAACTTGCTGATTGACGGAACACTAATTGACTGACTTGCGCATTGCTGATTGACTGTCATACTGACCGACTGACTGGCTGATTGACTGGCTTACTGTTTAACTGACTTACTGATTGAATTACTGACTGACTGACTTGCTGATTGACTGACGGATTGATGGATGGATGGATCGATCGACGGACTGACTGACTGATCGATCGCTAGATGGATTGATTGATGGATTGATTGATTGATCGATTGATTGGCTGTGTGATACAGGGACGGAGTGAATCACTTGCTGCACTTCATCATCACTTTACTCTTCTGGCCCTGGATCATTGTCTGGATCATTCTGGTGCGTGATTATGTGTGTGTGTGTGTGAGGGGGGGGGGGGGGGGGAGTTGCGGAGGAGGGTGGATGGGTGGTGGCGGTTTATTTATTTTTTAATTTTATTCTTTTATATCGAGGATAATTGGAATAAGCACTTATGTTCTTTTTTTTACATCCAGTACCCCCGCCCCCACGCCCGTGTGTATGCGGTTTTGTGTTCCCACCGGCACGCAATGGCCTACTCTTACGAAAAGCGGAACAGGATTTAGCGTGTGCGCAAGATGTTTTGCGTGCGTTCGAACACGGGGCCTCGGTTTATAGTCTCATCCGAAGGACTTTTGGGGGAGAGAAGAGTCTGCACTGATGTTAACTCCAGGGGAAAATATCCCCTTGAACGGGAGTCGAACCAGGGTCGTCAAATTGCGAG
>CM054165.1:29081280-29116280 GCA_028751875.1 Rapana venosa | reverse complement strand
TATGTCCGAGCTTAAATCTTTAGCAATATATATAACGCAGGCTCTAGATACACGTAAGCAGACTATGAATGAAACGGATCCTATACGTAATAACTGAAAATATTGGTTGGCATTTATCTGGACTTTGGATTATTACTCATGTCCTTTTCATATTCATTCCTATGTTAATATGTTACTTACAATTACCCCCTTTGACTGATGGGCCTGTAGCTTTTGTCAAATAAAATTCGTTCATTCATTCTCTCTCTCTCTCTCTCTCTCTCTCTCTCTCTCTCTCTCTCTCTCTCTCAACATCTTTATAGTATTTGCACACCTTACACAGTCCCAAGTTATGCGGCCATTGCCTTTTGCTCTCCCCTGTTTCGCCAAGTTATTTCAAACACAACTTGTGCTGACGTGATTTCCACGTCAACTTTTCACGTCACAGTTGGGTTTGTTTGTGCATGACGTAAATTTTCAAACGAAATGGCGTGTCTCAATGAATCACAAGACGCAGTGCTGTATGGCTGGTAAAGCTTTAACAGCAACAAGCGTTGTTCATTGGTCTCCCTCTGCTAAAGAGTCACAGTAATCAATCCTAGTTTACAGTAACTGTGTTTTGTCCTTCGGATGAGACTATAAACCGAGGCCCCGTGTGCGAACGCATGCAGAACATCTTGCGCACACGTTAAATCCTGTTCCGCTTTTCGAAAGAGTAGGCCATTGTGTGCCGGTGGGAACAGATGACAAAATTTACAAAACCGCATACATACGGGGACTGGATGTAAAAAAAAGCACATGAGGCAAGATAATAATAAACGGAACTTATATAGCGCTATATCTTGCAAAGACAAATCAAAGCGCATGCATTCAACCTAATCTGACACAGTCATGCAATCAATGATAAATAATCAATAGTTTAAACAAACAGATATTTACAAACATGGTGCGCTGCAGCCAAATCTATGAAATAAAATTTCAATAGTCAAATGTTTTACAAAAGCACACACACACTCACACAGGTCGTATACTTTAGCAGGGTGATAGGACATGGGTTAGTGAAGGTGGGATAGCTCTGATATGAAACAGGAGGGAGGAAATCTTACGTTTGAAATAAGATGTTCTGCGTGAGTTCGCACACGGGACCTCGGTTTATAGTCTCCTCTGAAGGACTTTCGGGGAGAGTGGAGTCGGCACTGATGTTAAAACTCCAGGGAGAAAATTATATGCTGAATCTGTTCGTCACAGTCATCCCTAGCATTATGCGTGCGTGTGTGTGTGCGTGTGTGCGTACGTGCGTGTATGCGCGCGCGCGTGCGTGCGTGCGTGTGAGTGAGAGAGTGAGTGAGTGAGTGAGTGAGTGTGTGTGTGTGTGTGTGTGTGTGTGTGTGTGTGTGTGTGTGTGTGTGTGTGTGTGTGTATAACCCGCCTACCTAGAAAGCGAAACATAACACAACGCCAAAACTTCATCGGTACAACCTTTTAAAAATTTTTAAAAAGCGGACGTTCAAAATTAATATACAGATAAGAAGTTTATTTTTCTGCTGCAGATTATCTCCTTAAAAATTACAAAGCCTAGACAGTAAAGCAGTAAAGATAGCTCTTGGTGTTCCGGCTCATGCAAACACAGCTAATACTTATAAAGAAGCTCACTTACTATCTCTTTCTGATCAGCAAAAACTGGCAGTATCAAAATACGTGGTTCGTAATCTCTCCATTCCAAATTCAGTAAAAGAGGACATATTTATGAATCAAGACACTGACTTTCCAAAACAGTCATGCAATATTTCATTTCTGCAGCCAATTAAAAACTATACAGACTCATTTACGAAAAAAATGACATCAATATATCAACAATTCCAATTTTAGTGGTTGTTCCTCAATTTCCTCCTTAGGAACATATTTCAGCTAAATTTGACATCGACTACACGGAAATAAAGAAAAATGAAGATCAAAATCTTCTCACTGTTAATGTAAAAGGTCACTTAGAAAGTAATTGTTCTAATCACTTAAAAGTGTATACTGACGGATCTGTATTAGAAACAGGCAAAAGTGGTGCTGCATATTTAAAAGTTCAAAAATCATTTCATTTAGGAGAGCATTTTTCTAATTTTTCTTCTGAATTATTTGCAATCCTTATGGCTTTGAATTTTTTGTCTGATACTGCTGCTGATGTTTGCCAAGTTCTGTTTTGCGTTGACTCAAAAGCAGTATTAGTGGCATTGAAGACACGGCATGGTAAAATAAGGAATGATATTGTATTTGATATTAAATTCCTGATACATTTTATTGCAAGCAGAGGCATCAGCATAACGTTTTGCTGGATCCCCTCTCATTGTGGAATTTATTCGAATGAGCTGGTTGATTCTTTGGCAAAACAAGGTGCCTCTGATTACAGTACTGAAGTGTTTGCTTCTAGTCTCGCATTGTCGTCTTATGAAAGTCATTCTAAGTTAATGAAATGCATGCATTCAAAGATGATAAAAAAAAAACACTATGCAGCAGTTTCCTTGCCCACGGAAATTAGAAATTCTAATACATAAACTGAGATTAAATGCATGGAATACTAAATATTCAAAAAACGTAACATGTTGTTCTGTTCCCCTTTCAATCCACCATTTATTGTTTGATTGCCCAATTCTTTTTGACATGTATAAAAGAAGAGGTTTAGATATTCAAAAGAAATATGCCACAAGTCAAGAAGTTTTATATGACTTTCAGCAATTCACAATATCAGTGGCTGAAGTCATATATTTCACTGTAAACCATTACTGTTATATATTATATATATATATATATATATATATTATATATATATATTATAAGGGAGAGAGAAGGAGAGAGAGAAGAGAGAGAGAGAGAGAGAGAGAGAGAGAGAGAGAGAGGAGAGAGAGAGAGAGAGAGAGAGAGAGATGGGGTGTATAATAAAAGGTACTTTGGTATGAATGCGGGTGTGTCTAAATCACCATGTAGTGAATAGACATGAAACAAAACAAAACAACAACGAATACCCCAAAACCAAACTTGTTACCTGTCAACTGTCTCCATCGCTGCTGTCGTGGGTAGGAGCTCCACACAATGCCACCACCAGGGTTCACCATCTCTCTCTGTCTCTGCTGAGTTCTACCATCTCCTGTAGTCCTCCTCCCAGACCACTGATCTCAGTGATGTTGGCAATGTAGGATGTTGGTGGTCTGTCTCTTTTACTTCTGCCCTCAACCTTAACCTTGGAGAACTGTCGTCATCAGATGTGTCTGTGTGTTTTTGGTTGTGACCAATGTACCCCCAGTCTGCACTTACAAATTCAGCCAACATTTGTCTTTGCACTGAGAGTTTATCAAGAATGCTTTCGTTTGTTCTTTTGTCTGACCAATTGATTTTTAGAAGTCGCCTGTAGAATCACATATCAGCTGCGTTTATTGTGTCTCTTTCCAATGTTCAGAGTGTCCAGGCTTCTGACCCATACAGCAGTACAGGCTAGATTAGTGTTTTGACAATTCTAATTCTGAGATATCTAGGTATGCCTCTGCTTTTCTTCTCTAAATAGTGTTGAACTGAATCATCTTTTGCCTGGCCATACCGATTCCAGCCTGGACGTCTTGTAGACAGGAGCCGTTATTCTCTTTCACGGAGCCTACATATTTGAAATTTTGAACGCATTCCAGATCTGTTTCACGCCAAAGTAGGATGCGCTGGGCCTGACTTGTCAGGCGCTTAACGGCAGCTCAACGCGTTTTCATCACTCACAGACGAATAGTTGCTGTCTGAGCCTCCGACAACGAAGAAAGATCTGTTCCATTGATTTTGATATTTTAAGAGGGGACTGTACCATTAAACCCCGTGTGCGTTAAACCTGTTCCGCTTTTCGGATGAGTAGGCCATTGTGTGCCGGTGGGAACAGATGACAAAATTTACAAAACTGCATACACACGGGGACTGGATGAAAACAAAAGTACATGAGTGCTTATTCCATTATCATCGAAATAAAAGAGTAAAATAAAATGAAATAAAATAATCACATCCAATTGGTCTTCTTGAACATTTAACTTAAGGTCAGCAGTGTTGTCCTCTGTATTGACTCTGTAGAGAATTCTTCTCCTGCTTGTGGTGTCACTGGCCTGTGCACTATTTACACAGTCTTGTTTTGTTTGTCCTATAGAACGAAGTTTGAAATGTTGACGCTGCCATGTAGGTCATGAATATTAATGTACCCTTTCTAAAGGGTTTGGCATTTCCTTTTGTGTTCATGTTTTTGAATCAGCTAAAGAGTATGTCTCTTGTTGAGACATAACTGACACTATATATACACGATATATATATCTATATATATATATATATATATATATTATATATATATATATATATATATATATATATATATATATATATATATAAGAGAGAGAGAGAGAGGAGAGAGAGAGAGAGAGAGAGAGAGAGAGAGAGATTTGACACGGAAATTGGTATTTACTTCTTTCTTTAATTTTTTTGGTTTTGTTTTGTTATAATGTAAAAGACTTTGTGCCAGCCCTAGAAAGGGGAAGGAAAGCGCTCAAGAAATGTCCCTAATAATAATAATAATGATGATGATAATAATAATAATAATAATGATGATGATGATGATGATGATAATAATAATTATCATCATCATTTTTTTTTTAAAAACCCACTAGGGTTGTGAAAATGTCAATATACCTATTGCAGTTGGTTGAGCTAGAAAGTTGGGAAATCTTCAGTGAAGCCCCCATGGTCCATAGGAACATGGATGGAAGAAAGAAGAAGAAGAAGACAGAAGAAGAAGAAAGAAGAAGAGGAAGAAACAGACAAAGGAAAAGAAGACAAGAAGAAGAAGGCAAAAGAAGAAAAAAGAAGACAGAAGAAAGAAAAAGAAGAAGAAGGAAGACAGAAAAAGAAGAAAAAAGAAGACAGAAGAAGAAGAAAAAAGAAGAAAGAAGAAGAAGAAGAAGAAAAGAAGAAGAAGAGAAGAAGAAGAAGAAGAAGAAAGAAGAAGAAGAAGAAGAAGAAGAAGAAGAAGAAGAAGAAGAAGAAGAAAAGAAGAAGAGAAAGAAGAAAAGAAGAAGAAGAAAAGAAGAAGAAGAAGAAGAAGAAGAAGAGAAGAAGAAGAAGAAGAAGAAGAAGAAGAAAAGAAGAAGAAGAAGTAAGAAGAAGAAGAAGAAGAAGAAGAAGAAGAAGAAGAAAGAAGAGAAGAAGAGAAGAAGAAGAAGAAGAAGAAGAAGAAGAAGAGAAGAAGAAGAAGAAGCAGAAGAGGGAAGAAGAGAAGAGCTAAGAAGAAGAAGAATGCTAAGAAGAAGAAGAAGACAAAAGAAGAAGAAGAAGAAAGAATACAGATACAAACGTTACACAGGGATCGGCCACCACACACTTCAAACCCGGACTTTTCGCTTTCTTTTTGTTTTTGTTAATTCTCTTTTTGTGTTTTTTTTTTAATCGGGTGCATACAAATCCATTCTACCACATGAGTCACCAATGCTCTAACATTTTCACAAAAGAGTTAGGCTTATTACAATAATTACATGCAGTAGGGAACGGAATAGCTCAGTGGTCAGAGCACTCGCTTTCCCCAAGCTAAGGTTAAGCAGCATTGAGCGTTGTTACCAAGCTGATGAGTGACCGTTTGCTAGCCTTGGCTTCAGTACAGTTCCCCAGTTCACCCAGCTGTAAATGGGTACCTGCCCTCTTTAGGGTCAGGGAAAGTAAAGCAGCGAGGGAGAGGAGATGGGCGCCGCCCTCAATATGCTGGCCCCTGGAGAAGCTGAGGTCTCTGATGCCTCGCTCCCCTACGACCATATAGGTTATGGGACACCTTTACCTTTTTACATGCATTAGGTTTGCAAAGATAAGTCATACACTGTGAAACATCGCATAATGCAAAGCATATCGTTGCTATATTACTGTCAGGACAATAATTTTGCCAGAAAAGTCCGCACATGCATTTATCTCATGTGAAAGAGTACACAGGTTATGGCTAATGCTAGGGATGACTGTGAGGAACAGATTCAGCATATAATTTTCTCCCTGGAGTTAACATCAGTGCAGACTTCACTCTCCCGGAAAGTCCTTCAGAGGAGACTATAAACCGAGGTCCCGTGTGCGAACTCACGCAGAACATCTTGTGCTCAGGTTCAAAACCTGCTCTGGCTTTTGGGAAAAAACACCAGGAAATTTCGTGCAGACCAGGACTAGATGATCCCAATGGCTGGTGGCCTCACGGCGGCTTGATATTGACGGGCTGGGCTCTCTGTGAACTTCCGACCCTGAGGATGAGACGGAACGAATCTAGGTGGTGTGGCTGTGGTGGGGAGATTTGAAATGAGAGGGCGTGGGAACAGTGAGACGGGGACGTTACAGAAGATGAGGCAACAAAAAACAACAACCAACCCCCCAAAAAAAAACAACACCACAAAACAACCCCCAAAAACAACAAAACCAAAACAACCCAATACACAAAAAAACACACCGAAAAAAGAGACAGTTGGAGGAAGAAAAAAGCAAACCCTCATGCACACTGGTGTGCTGAGACATCATTCCCAAAGTCGAAATGCAGCTGCCTAAAAGATGAGGGGGGGAGGAGAAACCAGTTGGATACACACACACACACAGACACACACCATACACAACACACCACACAGACACACACACATACACACACACACACACACACACACACACACACACACACACACACACACACACAACACACACACACACACACACACACACACACACACACACACACACACACACACACACAAAAAATTCCCATCAATGGTGAACGACTGAGATCCAGGCAGGAAGACCCTCCCCCACACCCCCAAACAAACAAACGAACAAAAAACACCCCCAAAACAAACAAACGAACAAAAGCACCCCCATCCCCAAAACAAACAAACGAACAAACAAAACCACCCCACCCCCCAAAACAAACAAACAACAAACTAAAACCACCCCACCCCACCCTCAAAAAAACAATCGAAAAAACAAAAACACCCTCACCCCCGAAAACAAACAAACAAAAACACCCCCCCCCCCAAAACAAACAAACGAACAAACAAAAACACCCCCACACCCGAAAACAAACAAACAAAAACAAACCCCCACCCGCAAAACAAAAAAAAACGAACAAACAAACAACCCCCACCTCCGAAACAAACAACCGAACAAACAAAAACACCCCCACCCCCAAAAACAAACAAAGGAACAAACAAAAAACCCACCCCTAAAACAAACAAACAAACAAAAACACCCACACCTCCAAAAACAAAAAAACAACAACACCCCCACCCCCAAACAAACAACAAACAAAAGCACCCCACCCTAAAAAAACAAACAAACAAAACCAATCCCAACCCCAAAACAAAACAACAAACACAAAACCCCCACCCCCCAAAACAAACAACAAAAAAACACCGTCACCCCCCCAAAACAAACAAAGGAACAAACAAAAACACCCACACCCCAAAAAAACAAACAAAACGAACAAACAAAACCACCCCACCCCCCAAAAACAAACAAACAACAAACTAAAACACCCCCACCCCACCCTCAAAACAAACAATCGAAAAAACAAAAACACCCTCACCCCCGAAAACAAACAAACAAAAACACCCCCACCCCCAAAACAAACAAACGAACAAACAAAAACACCCCCACACCCGAAAACAAACAAACAAAAACACCCCCCCCCAAAACAAAACAAACGAACAAACAAACAACACCCCCCAAAAAAAACAAACGAACAAACAAAAACACCCCCACCCAAAAACAAACAAAGAACAAACAAAAACACCCCACCCCCTAAAACAAACAAACAAACAAAAACACCCACACCCCCAAAAAACAAACAGAACAAACAAAACACCCCACCCCCCCAAAACAAAAGAACAACAAAAACACCCCACCCCCCCAAAACAAAACAACAAACAAAACACCCACCTCCCCAAAACAAACAAACGAACAAACAAAAACACCCCACCCCCCAAAAAAAACAACAAAACACCCCCACCCCCAAAAACAAAAAAAGGAACAAACCCCAACCCACAAAAAACAAACAAACAAAAACAACCCCCACCCCCCAAAAAAACCCCCCGAAACAAACAAAACACCCCCCACCCCCAAAAAACAACAAAGGAACAAACAAAACACCCCACTTCCAAAAACGAACAAACAAAAACACCCCCACCCCCCAAAACAAAAAACAAACAAAAACACCCCACCCCAAACAAACAAAAAACACCCTCAACCCCCAAACAAAAAAATAAACAAACAACAAACACCCAAACAAACAACCCACCCCCAAAAACAACACGAACAAACAAAAACACCCCCACCCCCCAAAACAAACAACGAACAAACAAAACACCCCCACCCCCCCAAAACACAAAACAAAAAACGAACAAACAAAAAACACCCCAAAACAAACAACACACCCCCTAAACGAACAAACAAACAAAAACACCCCCCAAAAAACAAAACAAACGAAAAAAGCAAAATTACCTCACCCCAAAAACAAACAAACGAAAAAAAAAAACACCCTCACCCCCAAAAAAAACAAACGAATAACAAAAACACCCCACCCTCCAAACCAAACAAACGAACAAAAAAAAAACAACCCCACCTCCAACAAAAAAACCAACAAACAAACCCCCACCTGCAAACAAAACAAACAAACGAACAAACAAAAACAACCCCACCCCAAAAAAAACAAACGAAAAAAACAACCCACCCCCAAAACCAAACGAAAAAACAAAAACACCCCCACCCTCCAAAAAAACCCCAAACGAACAAACAAAAACACCCCCACCCCCAAAATGAACAAACAAAAACCCCCCACCCCCAAAACAAACAAACAAACAAACAAAAGCACCCAAAAAACCAAACGAACCCAAAAAAACAAAAACCCCCCCCCAAAAACAAACAACGAACAAACAAAAACACCCCCCCCCCAAAACAAACAAAAACAAAACACCCCACCCCAAAAAAAAAAACAACCGAACAAACAAAAACACCTCCCCCCCCCAAAAAAAGAAAAAAAAAAAAACACCCCCCTCACCCAAAACAAACAAACAAAAAAACAAAAAACCCCCCCCCCAAAAAAAACAAACGAACAAACAAACAACCCCACCCCCCAAAAAAGAAGAAACAAAAAACCCCCACCCCCCAAAACAAAAAAAACCCCCCAATCCAAAACAAAAAACAAAAAAACACCCCCCCCACCCCCCAAAAAAAACAAACAAACAAAAAACCAGCCTCCAAAACAAACAAAAACCCCCCCCAAAAAAAAAAAAACAAACGAACAAACAAAAACAACCCCACCCCCCAAACGAAAGAAACAAAAACACCCCCCCCCCAAACAAACGAACAAAACCCCCCCCCCAAAAAAAAAAAACAAAACCCCCCCCAAAAAACAAACGAAAAAAAAAACCCCCCCCACCCAAAACAAAAAAACAAAAACCCCCCCCCCAAAACAACAAAAAAACCCCCCCAAAAAAAAAGAACAAAAAAAAAACCCCCCCCCAAAAAACCCCAAAAAAACAAAAACCCCACCCCAAAAAAAACAAACGAACAAACAAAAAAACCCCCCCCCCCAAAAAAAAAAACAAAAAAAAAACCTCCACCCCAAAACAAACAAACGAACAAACAAAACCACCCCCACCCCCCAAAACAACAAACAAAAACACCCCACCCCACCCCAAAACAAACAAACGAACAAACAAAAACACCCCCACCCCCAAAACAAACAAACAAACAAACAAAAACACCTCCACCCCCAAAACAAACAAACGAACAAACAAAAACACCCCACCCCCAAAAACAAAAAAATAAACAAACAAATCACCTCCACCCCCCAAAACAAACAAACGAACAAACAAACACACCCCCCTCCCCAAAAACAAAAAAAATAAACAAACAAATCACCTCCACCCCCAAAAACAAACAAACAAACAAAAACACTCCCACCCCCCCAAACAAACAAACAAACAAAAACACCCCCACCCCCCCAAACAAACAAACAAACAAAAACACCCCCGCCCCCCAAAACAAACCAAACGAACAAACACCCCCACCCCCCAAACAAACAAACTTACAAACAAAAACACCCCCCAATAAAAAACAACATTAAACAAACAAACAAACAAAGAACTATTACCTCCACCCCCCAAAACAAAGAAGCCCCCCTCAAAAAAAACAAAGAACAAAAACAAAAACACCCCCACCCCCAAAACCAACAACAAACTTACAAACAAAAAACACCCCCCAATAAAAAACAACATTAAACAAACAAACAAAGAACTATTACCTCCACCCCCCAAAAACAAGAAGCCCCCCTCAAAAAACAAAGAACAAACAAAAACACCCCCACCCCTTAAACAAATGAACAAGCAAACAAACAAAACCACCCCACCCACCAAAACAAACAAACACCCCCCCAAAAAAAAACAACCAACCAACACCCAACCAAACAAATAAACAAACACCTCCCTCCCCCCCCAAAAAAGACCAACAACAACAAACAAACAAAAACACCCCCCTCCCCTAAACAAACAAACAACAAGCAACCCCCCCCAAAAAAAAACAACACCCCAACACAACCCCAAACAAAGAACAAAAAAACACCCCCTCCCCCCCCCCCCCCCCCCCAAGCAAACCCAAAAAAAACCCACCTCAAAGTAAACCTACAATTAAAAAGACACTTTATTTAGAATGGAACCCTCTCCCTCATAACTCTACCATCACCATATTCAAACCACCGAGCTAAACCTCCCCCCCCCCCCCCCCCCCACACCCCACACCTCCTCAAAATGATTTTCTTTTCCTTTTTAAAGGAAAATTACAGAACTAATCTATTGTGTCATGGACATTTTCTGATGATAAGATTGTGACGTTCTTTTCTTTTGTCTAGTACCAGTGAATGTTAAAGCCAGCAGTCTTTTTGTACTTGTATGTCACATTTCTTTTGTTCCTTTCAGGTTTCAGGATGAATAAGGGTGATCAATATTCATATTGTGTGTGTGTGTGTGTGTGTGTGTGTGTGTGTGTGTGTGTGTGTGTGTGTTGGCGCACTGCAAAATAACTGCATGGTGACATTTTAACTGACATATTGATTAATCTACAGTGTTATTTCTTCCTGGTTCAAACAAACACACACACAAACACACACCACACACACACGCATACGCACATGGACGAAGACTATAAAATGTCTCAAAGCAGAACATACCCTGTGTATCCTGTCTCGGGAGAAAACTGACACAACCGGAAACACTACAGGTAAGTAAGTATATACGAGAAAAATCATCTATTGGTAGAATTATCATTTGAAGAACATAGTTATCAACCTACATCGCCACAGGGGAATGCGAACATCAGTGAAGTTGATGAAACTCCTGATGAAACCAGTCTCTTTGATAGTCCTATCACAAGAGAAGAAATAGTGTTAGTAATGAAAAAATTCTAGCATAACAAGTCCACAGGACCAGATGGGCTTATAGGGGAACTACTTAAGAACGCAGGAAATACTCTTGTAGATTTCTTTCTTGAATTTTTTTTCAATGTACTTTTGGACAAAGGAATATTTCCCCAAATATGGACAGATTCAGTTATATTTCCCTTGTTTAAGAAAGGCTTGATAAATGACTCAGGAAATTATAGCAGCCTGTCATTGTGTGACGTTAGTAGTAAGTTATGTAGTTCGATAATTAATGGTAGGATACAAGAATGGGTTGAACAAAATAACAGTACTGGTGAGCATCAAGCAGGCTTTAAGAAAGGTTACTCCAAGGTTGATCACATATTTACTCTTATGGCAATAATGCAAAAACACTTCACATGTAAATCGAAAATTATATGTAGCTTTCATAGACTTTGAAAAGGCATTCAATTCTGTCTCAAGAAACTTACTATGGCCAATTTTGCTAAATTCTGGGATTAAGGCTAAACTGTTAAGATGTATTAAAAGTATGTATTGTAGTGTAAAGGCAAAGGTTAGATATGGTACTAATTTTACTGAGTATATCATTTGTACAAGAGGAGTTAAACAGGGTGACGCCTGTAGTCCTGTCCTCTTTTCCTTATTTATTAATGAACTAGCCAAAGATATAATAAATGGTGGAAGACATGGCGCAACACTCACCCCTGATGTTACAGAATTGTGCATTTTGTTACTAGCTGATGATATAACTCTCGCATCTGGAACACCAATCGGTCTTCAAACTCCCTTGAACAACCTTAGTGGAACAGCAGCCAAACTTCAGCTTAAGGAATAAGAGCAATATTGTAGTCTTTAGAAAGGGTGGGTATCTTGCAGTAAGGGAAAGATGGTTGTTTAATGGGGAGGAAATGACTATTGTAAACTGTTACAAGTGTCTTAGCATACAATTTTCTACAAGGCTTAGTTTTACTGCAGCTTGTGAAGATCTTGCCAGCAGAGCAAAATACGCTTTATTATTTATGTTAAGGAAAATGTATATGATAAATAATAATTCTCTGCAAGTCCTTCTGAAGATTCTTGACACACAGGTTGTGCCTATTACATAATATGGAGCTGAAGTATGGGGACTAGATAAAGCTGCTTTTTGCATTGAGAGAGTTCACTTGTATGCACTTAAAAGGGTTTAGGGTATAACTGGTAAAACTCCAAATGATCTTGTTTGTGGCGAAACTGGACGATACCCTAGTTGGATAACCACTCAAGTGCGTTGTGTTATCTATTGGCTTACATTATTGCAAATAGATTGCCACTTTAAACGTGCTAAATTTTGTTAATTCTTGCTCATAATGGAAAACACACTTGGGTTGCATATATTTGTGAAGTATTGTGTCAGAATTGGTGTTTAGGATGTTAAGGGCTTTTTACGTGAATTTCGTCCAAGGCTTATTAATTGTAGATGGTAAAACTGGGATAGTCATATCCATCAAAGTGAAAGATTTTCATTATATAGAACATTTAAAACATCTACGAAAAGTGAATTCTATTTGTCCCTGGATTTTGATAGGCATGTAAAGCGTTACTTAATGATGTTTAGATTTGGAATTACAGATTTGACAATACATTCTAACTGTTCTAAAAAGAATAAGGATAAAAATTTAGTATGCCCATTGTGTAAAAGTGATAACGAAGGCGAAGTTAATATTGTGCTGTGCTGTCCAGCTATTTTTTTTTTTTATTTCAGGCAAAGATATATTCCATCTAAATTTTATTCTAAACCATGCTTATTTCGAGCAGTCTTACTTATGTCAAGTCAAAATAAACATTTACTCAAGAATTTATGCATACACCTGTATCAAGTTTCCAGAAGACGTTCTGAGTATTGGGAATGGCTAATATTTGTAACATCTACAGTTTCTTTAAAGTGGATTCAGAAGTGATGCTTGTAAACTCGTTTTATCTAATATTTTTGGCGATTGAATTTTCGTGTTACTTATGTGTGAAAGTGTTACAGTTGGTCACTAAGAACAAGGTTGTTATAAGGAATCTGGTTTTGGTTTTCTCTCATTTTATGTGTGGTTGATGTGGTTTTCCCACAACGCGGTGCCCGTCCTGGGTTGACCCGTATGGCTGGCCAGGGTGTTGATACAAGGAACAGTAGAGATGGTTTTATACCCTGTTTTAATCTGTACATAGTTGTACAGTTTTAATCTGAGATTTAAAAGTTGACGAGGTGACAACCCTGATATGGCCTCTGTGGTGGTGGGAGGGGCTATAAACAACAGGATTGGATTGGATGGGATGTCTATCTGTACCCCATTTTCTGGGGCTATGGCCTATACTGAACCATCTTCGTGTTCAAGTTCAATTTTTGTTTTCAATTTCAATCTCTCTCCCCCTCCCCTCTCTCTCTCCCCCCCCCTCACCCCCCTCTCTCTCTCCTTCTCCATCGCAGAGTGTCGAACCATGCAAGTGGGAAAATCTCAGATGGGCAAGGGCCTTTTCCAGTATGGCTGGCTCCTGGCTCTAGTGCTCATCTTAGCCCTGCAATCCTCTAGTCAGAGCTTCGTCATGGGCAGCCTACAATGTCTACCAACATCACCACAACCGACACCAGACCCGACAACCACAAGGGATCTACCAACATCACCACAACCGACATCAGACCCAACAACCACAAGGGATCTACCAACATCACCACAACCGACATCAGACCCAACAACCACAAGGGATCTACCAACATCACCACAACCGACACCAGACCCAACAACCACAAGGGATCTACCAACATCACCACAACCGACACCAGACCCAACAACCACAAGGGATCTACCAACATCACCACAACCGACACCAGACCCAACAACCACAAGGGCGACAACCACCATGCAGCCCTCCTGCGACCTTTGCGCGGCTCTGCGTCAAGTGCTCAAGTGCTGCACCTGGAACTATGGCCACAGACGCTTCTGCTACATCATGAAGCGTAAAATGAGCTACCTGGGATGTCGCCCTCATTGAGGTGAGTGGTGTGACCACAGAGTTGATGATGGTGGTGGTGGTGGTGGTGGTGGTGGTGGTGAGGGTGGTGGTGAGGGTGTTGGTAGTGGTGAGGGTGGTGTAGTGGTGAGGGTGGTGGTTGTGGTGGTGAGGGTGGTGAGGGTGGTGGTGATGATGATGGTGGTGATGATGGAAATGATGGTGATATGATGATGGAAATTATGATGATGGAGATGATGATGGTGAAAGATGGTGATGATGATGATGATGATGATGGAAAATGATGATGATGATATGATAATGGAGATGGTGGTGATGATGGTGATATGATAATGGAGATGGAGTTGAAGGTGTTGGGAATGATGATGATGGAAATGATGATGATGATGATGGTGATATGATGATGGAAATGACACGATGATGATGGAGATGGTGATGGTAGCCGTATCAGTGGTAGAATCAGAATCATCCCCCCACCCCCACCCTGGTGAACGGGGGGGGGGGGGGGGGGGGGGGGCGGGGGGGGGGGGGGGTTGGGAAGGAGGGGGGGATGGCTGTCAGTTTAGCAAGCATTCCCACCTTCTGGAATTCTTTGCTAGGAATTCCCTCTTTTCTCTTCCCACGCCAAAGTCCGATACGCCGGGCCTCAACTTGTCAGGGGCTTAACGGCAGCGTAACCCATTTTCGCTAATATGACAGAACAACAATAGTTGTTGTCTGAGCGTTCAACGACGACAACGATAACGAAGATGTCTTTGTGCACAGCGCTAGAGCATGTTATGTTGATGTCCTTGTGTTCATATTTCATTATGTTTTCCGATCACCATGTCTATATTTATACGTAATTATTTAGCGCACGTAAAAAAACCCACGGCAACAAGAGAGTTGTCCCTGGCAAAATTCTTAGAAAAAAGCCACTCTGATAGGGAAACAAATACAGCTGCAGAAAAAAAAAAAAAGGGTGAAAGGGTGGCGCAGCGCTAAGTGGCGACGCGTTCTCCCGCTCTCCCCGGGGAGAGCAGCCCGAATTTCACGGAGAGAAATCTGCCGTGACTTAAAGTGGTATGAAATAAAATCTGAGCGCTTTGATTTGTTGCTTTACAAGATTCAGCGCTATATAAATTCCATACATTATTATTATTATTATATGCACGTGTTCTATGACAGCAGAATGGTTTCTACTTCTGCTTCTTCTACTTCTGCTTTTTCTTCTCCATCTTCTGCTTCTTTGTCTGCTTCTTTTTCTTCTCCTTCTTCTGCTTCTTCTTCTCCGTCTTCTTTGTCTTCTTCTTGTTCTTCTTCTTCTCCTCCTTCTCCATCTTCTTCTGCTTTTTCTTCTCCTTCTTCTCCATCTTCTTCTGCTTCTTTTTCTTCGTCGAACACTCACACAGGCAACTATTGTTTGTCTGTCATATGAGCGAAAATCCCTTGCGCTGCCGTTAAGCGCCTGACAAGTCGTCCCAGCGCATCCGACTTCGCGGGAAGAATTTATCTGTTAAGTCTTTTCTGGCCAAAAAAAAAAACAACATACCCGTGAACCTGTCCCCGAGTCACAACGGGAAACACAACAGGTAAGTAAGTATATAGGGGAAAAAAAAAAATTCTTTTGGTAGAATTTCATTGAAAACTTTTATTTTCAACCTACATCGCCACGGGGGAATGCAACACATGAAGTTGTGAAACTCCTGAAAACCAGTCTCTTTGTTTGTCCTATCACAAGAGAAGAAATATGTTGAAATAAAAATTCTAGCTAACAAGTCCCGGGCCCAGATGGCTTATAGGGGAACTATTTAAAAACCGGGAAAATACCTTGGTTTTTCTTTCTTGAATTTTTTTTCAATGTACTTTTGAAAAAGGGAAAATTTCCCCAAAATATAACAAATTTTTTTTTCCCTGTTTAAAAAAGGCCCGATAAAGACTCAGGAAATTAAAGCAGCCGTCATTGTTACGTAGTGGGAAGTTTTAGTTGGAAAAATTAATTGGAAAAACAAGAATGGGTTGAAAAAAATAACAGTACGGTGAGCATCAAGCAGGTTTTAAGAAAGTTCCCAAGGTGACACATTTTTACTCTTAGGAAAAAAAGCAAAAACATTTCACATGAAACGAAAATTATATGTAGTTTTCATAGATTTTTAAAAAAGGCATTAAATTCTGCTCAAGAAACTTACTAGGGCCAAATTTTTGCAAAATTCGGGGTTTAAAGGCTAAACTGTTAAGATGTATTAAAAGTATGTATTGTATGAAAAAGGGCAAAGGTTAAAAGGGTACAAATTTTTACGATATATCATTTGTAAAAGGGGAGTTTAAACGGGGTGGCTTGATCCGTCCTCTTTCCCCTTATTTTTTAAATTAACTCCCCAAAGATAAAAAATGGGGGAAGACATGGCGCAACACTCACCCAGATTTTTACAGAATTGTGCTTTTTGTTACTACTGATGATAACCTCGCTCTGGAACACAATGGGCTTCAACCCCTTAAACAATTTTAGTGGAACAGCACCAAACTTCAGCTTAAAAAATAAAAGCAATATTGAGTTTTAAAAGGGGTGGTTATCTTGCAGTAAGGGAAAGAGGGTTTTTTAAAAGGGGGGAAATGACTATGAAAACTGTTACAAGTTTTGGAAAATTTTTTTCCCTACAACTTAGTTTTACTGCACTTGTGAAGTCTTGCCAGCAAGCAAAATCCCTTTTATTATTTATGTAAGGAAAATTTATGATAAATAATAATTCCTGCAAGTCCTTCGAAGATTTTTGACACACAGTTTCCCAAATACATATAGGAGCTGAAGAGGGGAAAAATAAAGCTGCTTTTTTGCATTGAGGGGGTTTACTTGTATGCACAAAAAGGGGTTTGGGGTATAACTGTAAAACTCCAAAGATCTTTTTGGGGAAAGGGGGAGATACCCTATTTGAAAAACCATTTCAAGTGCGTTGTGTTATCTATTGGCTTACATTATTCAAATAGTGCCATTTTAAAACTGAAAATTTTTTTAAAAAATTTTGTCATAAGGGAAAAACACATTTGGGGTTGCATTTTTTTGTAAATATTGTTTCCAGAATTGGGTTTAGGATGTTAAGGGCTTTTTACGTAAATTTTTCGCCCAAAGGGTTTTTATTAATTGTAGATGGTAAAACGGATATCATATCCATCAAAGTGAAAGATTTTCATTTAAGAACATTAAAAATCAAAAAAAAAATAAAATTCTATTTTCCGGATTTGATGGGCAGAAAAGCGTTCTTAAGAGTTTAGATTAAATTTACAGATTGACAATACATTCAAACCCGTTCAAAAAAGAATAAAAAAAAATTTTATGCCCATTGGTAAAAGTGATAAAAGCGAAGTTAATATTGTGCTGTGTTCAGCTATTTTATTAGGCAAAGATATATTCCTCTAAATTTAATTTAAAACCATCTTTTTTCGGCAGTCTTCTTATGTCAAGTCAAAAAAAACATTTTCTCAAGAATTTATGCATAAAACCCGTACAAGTTTTTTTCCCGAAAAACGTTCTGATATTGGAATGGGAAATATTTGTAACATCTACGTTTCTTTAAATTTTGGTTAAAAAGTGTTTTTTTAAAATCTTTTTTTTTAAAATTTTTGGCTTAAATTTTCGTTTACTTTTGTGTGAAAGTGTTCATTGGTCACTAAGAACAAGGGTTTTTATAAGGAATCTGGTTTTGGTTTTCTCTCATTTTATTGGGTTTATGTGGTTTTTTTCCCCAACGCGGTGCCCGCCTGGTTGCCCTATGGCTGGCCGGGTGTTGATAAAAGGGAAACCCCGTAGAGTTTGGTTTTTATACCCTTTTTTAAACGTAAATAGGGACAGTTTTAATTTGAATTTAAAATTTTACGAGGTGACACCCTGATAAACCTCTGTGGGGGTGGGAGGGGGTATAAACAACAGGATTGGATTTTGGGGGATGTCACACCCCATTTTGGGGCTATGGCCTATACTGAACTCTTCGTGTTTAAGTTTAATTTTTTTTTTTCAATTCAATCTCTCTACCCCCCCCCCCCCTCTCTCCCCCTCCCCCCCCTCTCTCCCTTCGCAGGGTCGAACCTGCAAGGGGGAAAAACTCAATGGGGGAAGGGCCTTTTCCCCTATGGGTGGCCCTGGGTCAGTGCTCAACTTAGCCCTGCAACCTCTATCAAGCTTCGCAGGGAGCCCACATGTCACCAACATCAACAACCGACACCAAACCAAAAACCACAAGGCACACCAACCCACACCCCCTACCCGCCCCCCAAGTCTCAATCCACCGAACACCAAAAACGTTCCCACATTTAAAACGAAAAAACCACCGGTTCCCCCAAAGGGACCAACAAAAAGGGGTTTATTAGGGGGGGGGAAAAAAATGGGAAAATGGGACTGAATTTTTTATTATGTGGAGATATGAGGTAAAGAGGTATGATAAGAAGGGGAAAGATGGGTTGGGGTTTGATGGGGAGTGTTGATGGTGAATGGTGAGATGGGGTTATGGATGGGAAAGTTAAGGAGAAGGGATAATGGATTATATGATAATGGGAGAGGTGATGATTATGGTGATATGAAAATGGGATGGATGAAGGTTTGGGAATGAAGAGATGGAAATGAGGTGTGGTGAAAGAGGGTTTATATGGATGAAGGTGATATGATGAGGGAAAAAACACGATGAGATGGAAGGTTAACCGTATCGTGGAAAAAAAAAAATCTTCCCCCCCCCCCACCCTGGGAACGGGGGGGGGGGGGGGGGGGGGGGGTTTGGGGAAAGGGGGGGGGATGGCGTCAGTTTAGCAAGCATTCCCACCCTTTTGGAATTCCCGGGTAGGAATCGGTCTTCAAATTCCCTTGAACAATCTTAGTGGAACAGCAGCCAAACTTCAGCTTAAAGAATAAAAGCAATATTGTAGTCTTTAGAAAGGGTGGTTATCTTGCAGTAAGGGAAAGATGGTTGTTTAATGGGGAGGAAATGACTATTGTAAACTGTTACAAGTATCTTGGTATAAAATTTTCTACAAGGCTTAGTTTTACTGCAGCTTGTGAAGATCTTGCCAGCAGAGCAAAATACGCGTTATTATTTATGATAAGGAAAATGTATATGATAAATAATAATTCTCTGCAAGTCCTTCTGAAGATTCTTGACACACAGGTTGTGCCTAATACATTATATGGAGCTGAAGTATGGGGACTAGATAAAGCTGCTTTTTGCATTGAGAGGGTTCACTTGTATGCACTTAAAAGGGTTTAGGGTATAACTGGTAAAACTCCAAATGATCTTGTTTGTGGGGAAAGTGGACGATACCCTAGTTGAATAACCACTCAAGTGCGTTGTGTTATCTATTGGCTTACATTATTGCAAATAGATTGCCACTTTAAACTGTTAAATGTTATTAAATCTTGATCATAATGGAAAGCACACTTGGGTTGCATATATTTGTGAAGTATTGTGTCAGAATTGGTGTTTAGGATGTTAAGGGCTTTTTACGTGAATTTCGTCCAAGGCTTATTAATTGTAGATGGTAAAACTGGGATAGTCATATCCATCAAAGTGAAAGATTTTCATTATGAAGAACATTTAAAAATCTACAAAAAGTGAATTCTATTTGTCACTGGATATTGATAGGCATGTAAAGCGTTACTTAACGATGTTTAGATTTGGAATTACAGATATGACAATACATTCTAACCGTTCTAAAAGGAATAACGATAAAATTCGGTATGCCCATTGTGTAAAAGTGATAATGAAGGCGAAGTTAATATTGTGCTGTGCTGTGCAGCTATTTTTGATCTCAGGCAAAGATATATTCCATCTACATTTTATTCTAAACCATGCTTATTTCGAGCAGTCTTGCTTATGTCAAGTCAAAATAAACATTTACTCAAGAATTTATGCATACACCTGTATCAAGTTTCCAGAAGACGTTCTGAGTATTAGGAATGGCTAATATTTGTAACATCTACAGTTTCTTTATAGTGGATTAAGAAGTGTTGCTTGAAAATCTTTTTATTTAATATTTTTGGCATTTAAATTTTCGTGTTACTTTTGTGTGAAAGTGTTACAGTTGGTCACTAAGAACAAGGTTGTTATAAGGAATCTGGTTTTGGTTTTCTCTCATTTTATGTGTGGTTGATGTGGTTTTCCCACAACGCGGTGCCCGTCCTGGGTTGACCCTTATGGCTGGCCAGGGTGTTGATAAAAGGAACGACAGTAGAGTTGGTTTTATACCCTTTTTAAATCTGTAAATAGCTGCACAGTTTTAATTTGAGATTTAAAATTTGACGAGGTGACAGCCCTGATATATCCTCTGTGGTGGTGGGAGGGGCTATAAACAACAGGATTGGATTGGATGTGATGTCTATCTGTACCCCATTCAGAAGGGGCTATGGCCTATACTGAATCATCTTCGTGTTCAAGTTCAATTTTCGTTTTCAATTTCAATCTCTCTCTCCCCCCCTCTCTCTCTCTCCTCTCCCCCCCCTCTCTCTCCTTCGCAGAGTGTCGAACCATGCAAGTGGGAAAATCTCAGATGGGCAAGGGCCTTTTCCAGTATGGCTGGCCCCTGGCTCTAGTGCTCATCTTAGCCCTGCAATCCTCTAGTCAGAGCTTCGTCATGGGAAGCCCACATGATCTACCAACATCACTACAACCGACACCAGAACCAACAACCACAAGGGCGACAGCCACCATGCAGCCCTCCTGCAACCTTTGCGCGGCTCTGCGTCAAGTGCTCAAGTGCTGCACCTGGAACTATGGCCACAGACGCTTCTGCTACATCATGAAGCGTAAAATGCGCTACCTGGGATGTCGCCCTCATTGAGGTGAGTGGTGTGACCACAGAGTTGATGATGGTGGTGGTGGTGAGGGTGGTGAGGGTGGTGGTGGTGGTGGTGATGATGATGATGATGATGGAAATGATGGTGACATGATGATGGAAATTATGATGATGGAGATGATGATGGTGAAAGATGGTGATGATGATGGAAATGATGGTGATATGATGATGGAAATTATGATGATGGAGATGATGATGGTGAAGATGATGATGGAAATTATGATGATGGTGATATGATAATGGAGATGGTGATGATGACGTTGATATGATAATGGAGATGGTGATGATTATGGTGATATGATAATGGAGATGGTGATGAAGGTGTTGGGAATGATGATGATGGAAATGATGGTGATGGTGAAAGATGGGTGATGATGATGATGATGGTGATATGATGATGGAAATGACGACGATGATGATGGAGATGGTGATGGTAGCCGTATCAGTGGTAGAATCAGAATCTTCCCCCCACCTCCACCCTGGTGAACAGGGGGGGGGGGGGGGGGGGTTGGGAAGGAGGGGGGATGGCTGTCAGTTTAGCAAGCATTCCCACCTTCTGGATATTCTGTGCTAGGAATTCCCTCTTTTCTCTTCCCACGCCAAAGTCCGATACGCCGGGACTAAACTTGTCAGGGGCTTAACGGCAGCGTAACCCATTTTCGCTAATATGACAGAACAGCAATAGTTGTTGTCTGAGCGTTCGACGACGACAACGATAACGAAGATGTGTTTGTGCACAGCGCTAGAGCATGTTATGTTTATGTCCTTGTGTTCATATTTCATTATGTTTTCCGATCACCATGTCTATATGCACGTGTTCTATGACAGCAGAATGGTTTCTACTTTCTTCTGCTTCTTCTTCTCCTTCTTCTGCTTCTTCTTCTCCGTCTTCTTTGTCTTCTTCTTCTTTTTGTTCTTCTCCTCCTTCTCCATCTTCTTGTTCTTGTTCTTCCTCTCCTCCTTCTCCATCTTCTTCTGCTTCTTCTTCTGCTTTTTCTTCTCCTTCTTCTCCATCTTCTTCTGCTTCTTCTTCTTCGTCGAACACTCACACAGCAACTATTGTTGTCTGTCATATGAGCGAAAATGCCTTGCGCTGCCGTTAAGCGCCTGACAAGTCAGTCCCAGCGCATCCGACTTCGGCGTGGGAGAGAATTTATCTTTTAAGTCTTTCTGGCCAAGAAAAAAAATTAGAAAAAAGAAGGCAGGAGAATGGACCAAGAAGGCAGAAAATAGACGAGAAGGAGATGGCAGGAAGAAAAAAGAACGAGGCAGAAAGAAAGAAAGGGATAGAAAAGAGGGAAATCCTAGCACAGAATTTCCAGAAGGTGGGGGATGCTATTTATACTGACAGGCCCCCAGCATCCCTAAGGAGGAGGATTGCAGTTATCTCAGCGTCTGCATGTGTTGTGTTGTTGTTCGGTTTTAACATGTTGTGCTGTATTGAAACGCTTTGTGTTGTATTTGATGTGGATTGTAAGCTCGCACACATGCACGCACACACGCACGCTTTTCGTAAGAGTAGACCATTGTGTGCCGGTGGGAACAGATGACAGAATTTACAAAACCGCATATACACAGGAACTGGATGTAAAAAAATACCCACATAACTGTTTATTCCATTATCCTCGATATAAAAGAATAAAATAAAATAAAATAAATGAAATAAAATAAAACACGCACGCACACACACTGACAGGCACAGAGAGAGAGAGAGAGAGAGAGAGAGAGAGAGAGAGAGAGAGAGAGAGAGAGAGAGAGAGAGAGAGAGAGGAGAGAGAGAGAGAGAGAGGAGAGAGAGAGAGAACAGACAGACAAACAGAGAGAAATATATATAGAGCGAGAGAGACAGACAGACAGTCAGCCAGACAGACAGATAGACAGACAGAGAACAGAAGAAAGAAAGAAAGAGAAGCAGAGAGACACGAGCAGGGACAGTGTTACTGACATGTGTTGATTATGACTACTACCAAGACATTTCTTGTTTTTTGGTTTCGTTTTTCTGTGCTAGGAATTCCCTCTTTTCTATCGCTCTCTCTTTGTTAGCGCCTTGTGTTCCTTTGTTTTCAGGTTTCCCCTACAATGATCAACGGTGGTGACGGTTGACTCTGGCTGACAATGGCTGACGAATCTTGAATTCAACAATATTCTGAAGCACATAGACTTGCTTCCATTTTCTTTTTATCCGCTGTATTTCTTTTCCTGAAGTATAATTTACATTTGAAAAAAAACCTGGAAAAAAAGTAAAAGTCATGACGAGTCAAGTAAACAAAAATACTGCATATGAAAAATGACTGATTTGAAAGGAATGATCATAATCGAAATTATTGATGAACTTGTGCAATGAAAATATTGAGCATAAACGAATGCTGTTATTCTTTTTCAAAGCTGATCTTTTCCTTGACTGGAGTTTTCTTTAAAGAAGAAAAGGAGAATTTTTGTATGTCTGTCTGTCTGTTTGCGTGTGTTTGTTTATATGTCTTTCTGTTTCTTCTTCATCTTTCTATTTGTCTGTTTGAGTTAGTCAGTTTTCCATCCATCCATCCATCCATCCATCCATCCATCCACCCGTACGTGCATGCAATACATGTGTGTGTGTGTTTGTTTGTTTTGTGTGTGGTGGTGTGGTGTGGTGTGGTGTGGTGTGGTGTGTGTGTGTGTGTGTGTGTGTGTGTGTGTGTGTGTGTGTGTGAGACAGAGAGGCCTAGTTATAAATGAAATGTTTAAAAAAAAACCCCACTGTCTCTGAAGTAAACAAAAACACATCATTTCCACCACCACCACCACCACCACCAACCACCACCACCAACCACCCCCAACCACCACCACCACCAACCACCACCAACCAACCACCACCCAACCACCAACCCCACCACCACCACCACACCACCACCACCAACCACCCACCACCACCACCACCACCACCACCACCAACCACCACCACCACCACCACCACCACCACCATGATGACGTATTCTCTCAAAATACTTCTAAGAACGAAAACACCAAAGCAGTGATCAAGAATTCCTTTTATTCTTCAAATAAATAATCCTATATTTAAACTATCTCCAATAAATAATCCAATATTTAAACCATCTCCTATAAATAATCCAATATTTAAACTATCTTCAATAAATAATCCAATATTTAAACTATCTTCAATAAATAATCCTATATTTAAACTATCTTCAATAAATAATTTAATATTGAAACTATCTTCAATAAATAATCCAATATTTAAACTATCTTCAATAAATAATCCAATATTTAAACTATCTTCAATAAATAATCCAATATTTAAACTATCTTCAATAAATAATCCAATATTTAAACTATCTTCAATAAATAATCCAATATTTAAACTATCTTCAATAAACAATCCTACATTTAAACTATCTTCAATACATAATCCAATATTTAAACTATCTTCAAAAAATGATCCAATATTTACACTATCTTCAATAAATAATCCAATATTTACACTATCTTCTTAGTTTTTCAATAACAAGGTGGTTGTTTCTTCTTAAATCAGGCCAACGTTTTGGCCTTAAGTGTATATTTGGGCCTTAAGTGAACAAGCATTACAGCCTTAAGTGTTTGTCTGGACCTTAAGTGAACAATCATTACAGCCCTAAGTGTATGTTTGGGCCTTAAGTGAATAATTACTATAACCCTAAGTGTATATTTTGGCCTTAAGCTTATTTTAGCATTAAGTGCATATTTGGGCCTAAAGTGTATATTTGGGCCTTAAGTTTATTTTAGCATTAAGTGCATATTTGGGCCTAAAGTGTATATTTTGGCCTTAAGCTTATTTTAGCATTAAGTGCATATTTGGGCCTAAAGTGTATATTTGGGCCTTAAGTTTATTTTAGCATTAAGTGCATATTTGGGCCTAAAGTGTATATTTTGGCCTTAAGCTTATTTTAGCATTAAGTGCATATTTGGGCCTAAAGTGTATATTTTGGCCTTAAGCTTATTTTAGCATTAAGTGCATATTTGGGCCTAGAGTGTATATTTTGGCTGTAAGTAAATATTTTGGCCTTAAGTGTATATTCGGGCCTGAAGTGCATATTCTTTTTCTTTGCCAGACACATTAGAACAACAGAATCAGCTTAAATGCACCACACATATGTTTAAAATTAGCCAACAACCTCACAGCAAAAAAAAAAAAAAGCAAAAAAAGGAAAAGGGAATATATTTTACCACGTATTTTACTGTTATCAAATATATAACCCGATATAAAAAAAAGCAATTAAGTCAATACAATAAGACACATATTATAAAAATAAATCAACAAAACGCACGGGACAAGAAAAAAGTGTACACCAAGATTTAAAAAAAAACACGATTTTAATACGTTGGTGATTATATATCGTGCACACACAAAATGATGCATTCTAAGTCTCTCTGACACAAGAAAAAAACCTACATTATTTAATAATAGTTTTTAAAAATGGAATTTATATAGCTCTATATATTTCATGTGCTTTACCATAAAACAAATCCTACAGGTAAGATATATAGTCACACGAACATCCAACAACAACAAACAAACAAAAAGCCACACAAAACGACCCCCAAAATGCCTTCAAAAGAAAGTAAAAGAGTCAATACATAAGATACTATAAATCCATAAATGACTCCATGGGGGGAAAAAAAAGCCCATACAAGTAAATATTGGCTCTAAAGGATTACAGTTTGCATGTGCAGTGAAAGAAAACGCACAGAGTGTTTCTGACTGTTGCTTTGTCAGTACTAGAATGAAAGAGAACAGCCTTCATGTCATTTTTCCTGTCTTTTTCTTCTCTCTTTGTGAAAACATCAACCATTCTGTGTTGCCTTGTCAGTTCTAGAATGAAAGAGAACAGCCTTCATGTCATTTTTCCTGTCTTTTTCTTCTCTCTTTGTTAAAACTTCAATCACCTACCTCCCCCAAAACTATACGTTTATACCCGTACCCCTATACGCACCAACACCACCCCGTCCCTCCGTTGCTCCCTCCCTCCCCAACACACCACACACACACACACACACACACACACACTGCCGCATCCCCCCCCCTTCCCATCACCAACCCCCCTACCCCCACCACCACACACGCCCCAACCTCCTCACCCCCCCAAAAAAAGCTTAACAATGAATCCTCTGTCCCTTCTCACGAAGACACGTAAGACATCTGAGATCCAACCCCAACCCTTACCACACACTACACACACACACACACACACACACTCAACCTCCCCCTTCAAAAAAAAATCCTAACATGAATCCTTCCCTTTTTCACGAAGACACAAGACATCTGGATCCAACCCCTACCCCTTACACCACCACACACACACACACACACACCCTGCCGCATCCCCCCACCCCCACCCCCCCCCCCCCCCACCACACACACCCCAACCTCCCTCCCCACCCACCACCCCAAAAAATCTTAACAACGAATCCTCTGTCCCTTTTCACGAAGACACGTAAGACAATACTGAGATCCAACCCCAACCCCTTACACACACACACACACACACACACACACACACACACACACACACACACACCACACCACCGCGCGCGCCCGCGCGCCGCCCCAACCTCCCGAAAAATCCTAACAATGAATCCTTGTAAGACATCTGAGATCCAACCCAAACCCCTTACACACACACACACACACACACCACACACACACACACAACACACACACACACATCCACCCTGCGCCCGCACCCCCCTCACCACCACCACCACACCCCCGCCCCAACCTCCCTCTCCCCCACCCCTCCCCCAAAAATAATCCTAACAACGAATCATTTTCCCTTCTCACAAAAGACACTTTGAAGAATCCAACCCCAACCCCTTCCACACACATCCACCCTGCCCCCGCCGTCCCTCACCAACCCACCTCCCTCCTCCCCCCCTCCCCACACACACCGCCCCAACCTCCTCACACCCCCCCCCACCCTCCCCCACCCCCCAACCCTCACCACCACCCCAAAAAAAATCCAAAAAAAAAATCTTAACAACGAATCCTTTGTTGTCCCTTCTCCTCACGAAGACACGTAAGACATCTCAGCGGGCAAGAGCTCGGGACACTTCAGTAAGGGAGCGCCGCGCAAGTGGAGGTTGTAGAGCGTTTTGTTGACGGGGTGCAGGGTGGTGGATTCGAACACTGGGGTGGCGAAGCGGCGGTAGCGAGGGAGGGGCATGTGGGGCACGTACTTGAGGTTGTAGGTGGTGAGGTAATCGCTGCCCTCCTGCTCGGCCATCTGTATGGCCCACTTCTTCTGCAGCTCCGGAAGCAGGCCAAAGTTGGTCGGGGGTTCTGGGATTGGGGGTGGTGGGTGATGGGTGGGATTAGCCCGGGGGGGGGGGGGGAGAAATAATAAAATAGTTTAGGTTCGTTGGTTGGTTGTTGGGTTTTTGTTGTTTTTTGAGTCAATCCTTGGCTAGAGTTTCGAAGTTCACCACATGGTGAAAGTTTTGTGTATGCGACTTTTTTTGTTTTGTTTTGCCCACCATGAAGGTTAGCCGCCCGCATTCCGACTAGGCATCCTCTGAAGATGGAGTATGGTTGCCTCTATGGCGAGGTACTTACCTCCCCCCCCAAAAAAAAACACAACCACCCACAACCAACCAAACAAAACAAAACAAAACAACCCACCCCCTCCCAGTCATATACGCAAACTTCTCATCCAGGTAGCAATTTCAATCTCACAATGACGACTCCACTCTCCCCAAAAGTCCTTCGGATGAGACTATAAACAGAGGCCCCGTGTGCGAACGCACGCAGAACATCTTGCGCACACGTTAAATCCTGTTCCGCTTTTCGTAAGAGTAGGTCATTGTGTGCCGGTGGGAACAGATGACAGAATGTATAAAACCGCATACACACAGGGACTGGACGTAAAAAAGCACATAAGTGCTTATCCCATTATCCTCCATATAAAAGAATTTTTTAAAATAATAAAATCAGGTGGGATGAGTTGAGTCAGAGTGCACATTCTGGGTGACCCGCCAGTGTTAAGCTGGGGAACGCAAAACACCACTACCAACAGCAACAACAACAACAACATAAGAGAAGAAACAGCAGTGACTGTATGAAACAGAGGGAGAAAATACCAAATAATACAATTCAATACTCTGGGAACAACATACATCAGAAACCATCACAAAAGAAGGCCATGTACTGAATACTGATTGACAACAGCAGCAGCAGCAGAGGCATCAATAGCAGTAGGAACAACAACAAAAACAACAACAGCGATATCACTGAAAAAGAACAACTTTTTCCCCCTTTTTCCCCTCAGCTAGAGCCGCGAGGTTCACCAGTGGTGACATTTGGCTGTGTGACCTTTATTGTTTGCCCACCATGAAGGTAGCCGCATTCCGACTTCAGGGATGTATGCTGGGGTAGGTTCATGTTTCCCTAACTCATCAAACGCTGATATGAATTTCAGGATTTTTAACCTGTGCATTTTTGGATATTTTGCATGTTCACAGAGGAAATACTGGCAGCCCTGCATGTGAAGTTGACCTTGGAGGAGGTTGTCAAAATCCCCACCCTTAATTCACCAGACGCAGTCGAAATTCGAACTCAGTACTTCATGGACCCATGGGATTGAAGTTGAACAGTCTTAACCACTCGGCTATAGCTTCCGTCTATTTAAAATTGATCACAAAGCCCAACACCTCAACAACCACAAACTTCAAGGCTGCTGTTACATAATGAACATGACCAGGTGGACGGGAAAGCCTGGTGGTTAGAACATTGCTCTCATAATCTGAAGGCCCGGGTTCGAGCCACCTCCAGACTCTTATTAAAGGGTATTTTCCCCCTGGAGTTTAAAGCAATCCGGACTCCACTCCCCCCCAAAAGTCCTTCGGGTGAGACTAATAAATCGAGGTCCATTGTGTGAACGCACGCAGAACATCTTGTACGCGTGTTAAAACCTTTTCCACTTTTTGGAAGAGTAGACCACTGTCAGCCTGGTGGGAATGAATGACAACATTTTCAAAAGCTCATGCACGCAGAGACTGAATGTCAAAAAAATAATAAAGCACATAGAGTCTAAATGCTTATTCTTTTTCTTCAAAATAGAAATGAAATCGAAATTGAAAATTGCCAGAGTGGTGGTGACCATGTCCAGAGATGTCAACCATGGCTGGATATTTGCCTACCCAGAACTTCGCTTCAGGGGGCAGAATAGCTCAGTGGACAGAGCGCTAACTTTCCCCAAGCTAAGATTAAGCAGCATCGAGCGTGGTTACCAAGTGGATGGGTAATCGTTCGTGCAACTTGGCTTCAGTGCAGTCCCCTAGTTCACCCAGCTGTAAATGGGTACCGACCCTCTTTAGGGTCAGGGAAGGTAAAGCAGCCAGGGAGAGGAGATGGGCGCCGCCCTAAAAATGCTGCCTCCTGAAGAGAAGTCTGGGACATCTCACTCCCCAACGATTGCATGGGTTAAGGGAACACCTTTACCTTTTTTCCTTTACCTCGCTATCTCGCTTACCTTGCACGTGAATGTCTGACTTCTCTGGTTCCCATTTCAGGGTGTGGTTGTTAAAATGGCGAAGAGGGGGCAGGTCCTTTTCCCGCCACCGGCCATTGTAGTCCTCGTCATACCACGTGACCAGGTGATTGTCATACTTGTTGCCATGGTGATGGAAGAGCAGTTCGGAGGGCAGTCCCGTGCTCCCTTGCTCCCCTCGCCTCCGAACGATGACGTCAGGTCTCCTGCAGGGGCCGTAATCGCGGTAAGTCGAGCGGTAGAGAGATTCGTGTTTGTAGTTTCCCTTGGTGAACTGTGCACAGGAGTGATCTCCATTTCATGGTCACATTCTTCATGTCTTTTTTCGGGAGTTTTTGTTGTTGTTGTTGCTCTTAACTCTTCAATGACAGTAATTTATTTTATATAAATCGATTCAAATGCATGTACACTGAATTAAAAAAAAATCAACTACATGAATTGGCCCAGGCCAAAAGCTGTGTCAGTTATTGTTGTCAGCTAAATTGCCAAGGCCTACATTAAAACGTTGTTATGTTGTAAAATGTTGTGTTGAGATTGCCTTCAGCCATGACAAGCTCTCAACATAACAACTTGCACTCTCCTTTGTTAAAGAAGAAATTTTTTTCCTGAAGTCGGAGTATGGCTGCCTATATGGTGAGGTACTTAAAGACAGTCATACACACAAACTTCTCATTCAGTGTGCAATTTCAATCTGACAGTGATTCCCAGGTGGGGTGAGTGAGTGAGTCAGAGTGCACATTCAGGGTGACCATCAGAGTGTTAAGCTGGGGAACGCACAACAACAACAAGAAGAACAAATACATGTATATTTAATATATTATGGCAAAATTAAATGCATGTATTCTTAATTCTATGGCAAAATTAAATGCATGTACACTTAATTTCATGGCAAAATTAAATAATGTACACTAAATTTTATAAAAAGAAATTAAATCCATGTACATTTAATTCCATTGCAAAATAAAATGCATGTACACTTCATTTTATGTCATGCGCTTTGATTTGTCTTTGCAAGATATAGCGCTATATAAGTTCCATTTATTTTTATTATTATTAAAATCAAATGCATGTACTCTTAATCTTATGACAAATCATAGACTTGTATACTTTTTTTGGTTTTGTTTTCGCTGCCTCATCTTCTGTGACGTTCCTGCCCTGCTGTTCCCACGCCGCTCATCTCAATCCCTCCGCTCCCAACCATCCCCATGTTCGGTATGTCGCATCCTCAGGGATGGAAGTCCTCGTCAATGTCAGCCCGCTGTGAGACCACCAGTCAGAAAGACCCTGCACTACCTGACCAATACCTGCAGCTGCCTAAATCTCTGGGGCCCGATTGTTGCTAGGATATATCATGATAGGAAGTGTAGAGTACAGCCCTGTCGAGTAGTCTCAAATCGCATGCACTTCCACAGCAGCAGCATCATTCTCAACGTCATGCAATAAAAGAAAACCGTCTCTGATTTGGTGGTCCCAGTTGCTCTGGTCTCGTGGTGACCTCAGATTCGGTTTCCCCATACACTTCTGTGCCTGTGGTGAGTTTGTGTCAAAGCGTTTGGGGTTGAAGGTTCGCGGGGGACGGTCGTTGAAGGGACGTTGTGGTGGTTGCCACCTCGTGTGGGCAACTCACTCAGTCTGGCTCCGCGACTGAGCTAATACTGTCGTTAGTAGGGGGCTTAGTAGGTGGTGTCCTGCGTGTGTTAGCTCAGAACAGGCACCACTGAACACCATCAAAGTGACCCAGCAGCAGTGCAGGGCCCCTCTGGCTGGTGGCCCTACGGCGGCCTGATAGTGATGGGCTTCCCTGTGGACTTCTGACCCTGAGGATGAGACATAACAAATCTGGGTATGGCTGGGGCAGAGAGATTGAGATGAGCGGCGTGGGAACAGAGCAGGACAGGAACGACACAGAAGACGAGGCAGCACAGCGAAACAAGACAAAAAAGAACAAAAACCAAAAGAAAAATCCCCCCCAATCACTTTTTTCGATGATACTGGCTGCATTTTTTCCCATGCAGACACTCCCCCCCCCCTCCCCCATCCCCAACACCAATCCGCCCGTTTCTTGGCGAGAACTCCGAGATTCACTAATGGTGAGATTTTTTGCATATGCGACCATTTTGCATTTTGTCCCCCCCCCCCCTCACCTCCCCAACTATTCAGGTAGCCGCGTTCCGACTTCGGGGATGTGTCTCAACACGACGACTGTGTGCATGCGCTTTAAAAAAAAACAAAATGGCATCTGTACCTTCCGGCACGAAATGGCCTACTCTTCCAAAAGGCGGAGCGGGTTTATAACGTGTGCACAAAATGTTCTGCATGAATTCGCGTACGCAACCTCGGATTATAATTTCATCCCAAGGACTTTGATATTTAGTTTGATTTTCCTGTCAAATTGTGAAGAAAGGGCGAGGCTGGGAATGGAACCCAGAACTTCACGGTTTACTTGTTTGACAGGTGAACGTCTTTCTTTCTTTTATTTCAAGGTTAATGGAATAAGCACTCATATGCTCTTTTTTTACATCCAGTCCCCATGTGTATGCAGTTTTGTTAGTTTTGTTATCCGTTCCCAGCTGTACACAATGGCCTACTCTTAAAAAACAGCAGAACAGGTTTTAACGTGTGCACAAGATGTTCTGCATGCGTTCGCACCCGGGACCTCGGTTTATAGTCTCATCCGAAGGACTTTTTGGGAGGCGGGAATGAAGTCGGCACTGATGTTAACTCCAGAGGAAAAATCCTCTTGAACGAGATTCGAACCCGGGTCAGCAGATCACGAGCACAGTGCGCATCACTCTAACCACCAGGCTATCCCGTCCACATTCACACACGGGACCGCGGTTTATAGCCTCATCCCAAGGACTTTGACATTCAGTTCGATTTTTGTGTGTGTCAAACTGGGAAGAAATGGGCAAGGCTGGGAATCGAACCTAGAACCTCACGGGTTCACTTGTTCGGCGGGTGAATGTCTTAACCGTCCTGCCACTTTCCTCCTTATGCAGACACTCAAGTTAACTTCAGCAGGGTTCTGGGATCAGCAAGTCTGTCTGATGTAATTTCAGCTGCAGTGTAGGCAAACCTCCCATTCCCTTCAATTCGCCTGTACCGTCAATCAAAGGTCTAACCCAGCATTACTCAATGCCGGGTAAGGAAAGGTGTCCCATAACCTATGTGGGGGTTGGGGAGGAAGGCGTCAGAAACCTCAGCTTTTCCAGGGGCCAGCATATTGAGGGCGGCGCCCATCTCCTCTCCCTCGCTGCTTTACCTTCCCTGACCCTAAAGAGGGCAGGTACCCATTTACAGCTGGGTGAACTGGTGAAAAATATCATCATTGGTAAACCTGGGAGTTCTAGCCAAGGAAGCGAGAAAAAAAAAGAAAAAAGAAGAAAGGTGGAAGTAAGATTTAACGTATGTAAACAATTACAAGACGATCTATGCATGTCGAGTGAGAATTGAACCCAATGGCCCTTTTCAGTTGTTGGGTTAGGCCCCCAGAAAACTAAATGCATAAAACATCACCAAAACAACAACAAAAATCTAAAAGTGAAGAATACAGCCCCCCCCCCCCAAAAAAAAACAACATGAAAGAATAAATAAAACAGACAGAAGATAGATAGATAGATGGATAGATAATGTACCTACAAGATCTATAGAAACTGCACTATCTGATGAACACGAGCGGAAATAAAACAATGTAGACTCGATCTAATTTCATCTTCGTCGAACGCTCACACAGCAACTATCGTTGTTTGTCCTATGAACAAAATGGGTTGCGCTGCCATTAATTAATTAAGCGCCTGACAACACACTTACGTTTCTGTTCTCCTCGTTCCAATTCCCTACGAGAACGCCCGGCCGATAACCTTGTTCGATCTTCCAGCCTGGGATCTGGGAATGGGCGAGATCTAGATTAACTTCTGATCTATCCATCGGGGTCAACGTCTGTGTACAGGTTGAGATCTGAAGCCACTTCAGTCAGCTACTGTTCCTTAGATCTCCTGGATCTAGGCTGTCTTGGAGTCGTTACGTCACTTGCTAACTGCGTAAAATGTTCCTAGAGTTGTCGCTCTGAAAACGTCCTTCACCTTCAACCTTCACCTATCCTGTAGCCCATTGACCGTGGGGGCACCAAAGAAGATTTTGCAACCAGCTTCCTTCATTCCCCACGGTCCTCTGCTTTCTGTATCAAATGGTTCCAACTCAAGGCTACCAGTCCACTCTCTGATGTTGTCTTCCCATCGTTTTCTCTGTCTGCCTCTTCTTCGTCTCCCTCCTTGCACTGTTCCCTGTAGTAGGACAGTCTTGGTCAGTCCAGATGTTCGTGTGACGTGTCCGTACCACTTTAGTTTGAGGGTGTTTTTTGTTTTCTTTCTCACTGAAGTCAGGAGCTGTTCATATGGTCCGATGGCATTTTAAATTCTGGTTTTCACTTCCTCATTAGTGATGTGATCTCTGTATGAGATAACCAAGGAATTTGCGAAATTTTTTTGTTTTGTTTTGTTTTGTTTAATGTCTATTCACTACATGGTGATTTAGACACATCCGCATTCATACCAAAGTACCTATTATTCCACACCGCATCTCTTTCTCTCCCCTACATACACCCACATCCACACACACATAAGTATATAAATATATATATATGCATATACATACATACATATATCCATATTCATATATATATATATATATATGTAATTACAATAAAGGTTTTACAGGTGAAGAATATATGACTTCAGCAACTGACACTATGAATTGCTGAGAGTCATATAAAACTTCTTGACTAGTGGCATATTTCTTATGAATATCTAAACCTTTCCTTTTATACATGTCAAGAAGAATTGGGCAATCAAACAACAAATGGTGGACTGAAAGTGGAATAGAACAACAACATGTTACATTTTTATTTATTTGAAATATATTAGTATTCTACCTGCATTTAATGTCTATTTTTTGTATATAGAATTTTCTAATTTTCCGTTGAGAAAGGAAAACGTGTATGATAAAGTTTTTTCTATATTTTTGTATACTGACGGATATTTCTAAAATTTGTATACTGCGAAGGATCTGACTTAAAGAAAATCCAGGGAAATAGTGGTGCTCGCATTGTGAATTCCCGACGTGTTAAAAGTTTTTTCAAAAATTTTCTAATTGTAAATGTATACTCTTTAGGTCGAAGAAACAGCGAAAGGTGGGCTGTAAATATGTGTAATTCTGACCTCCTCCCTAAAAGTTCATGGACTCTTTCTTTT
>CM054165.1:29073780-29076280 GCA_028751875.1 Rapana venosa | reverse complement strand
TCTCTCTCTCTTTTCTCTCTCTCTCTCTCTCTCTCTCTGTGTGTGTGTTTCAATACTTTTTGCATATATCACTCTGTTTATATTGCATTAACCTAAGATTGACACAATTACATTCAGTAGGCAGTTTGCTAGAATTGTAATTGTTTTGAAAATGCAACAGTTTGTAAAGGATTTCCTTTATCAGTAATTATATGCTGCACTTGATGTTTGCATTTATGCGTGTGCTCATGCGTTGTGACATTGACAAAGATACTCCATTATCAACTTTGGTCCCACTTGTATGTTGAGCTGTGTTTTGTTCTATAACTACAAAATTTGAATTGTTTGTGTGTGTGTGTGTCTAAGTCAGCACTTTAGTCACGATTTTGAAACATGCATTTTCAGGAGTACAGTTTTGGAGACACGCCAAGGTGTAATACCAAGGTCTTATCAAAGATTGCAAGAAGTTACATTTCATTGTTATGCTTTTTTAAAATATATACTCTTTGAATTGTAGTGTGGCTAAAGACCGAACGAAGTACAATAAATCGTTTCAGACTTCAGAGTCTTTTCTTTTTTCTTTTTTTTTCAGAGTTCAGAGTCTCTGAGTATGTTAAGCCCCGCGATAGCCTGAAGGTTAGAGCGATGTATTCGTGATCTTCTGACCCGGGTTCGATTCTCGTTCATGAGGATTTTTTTCCCTCTGGAGTTAACATCAGCGCAGACTCCACTCTCCCCAAAAGTCCTTCGGATGAGACTATAACCCGAGGCCCCGTGTGCGAACGCACGCAGAACATCTTGTGCACACGTTAAAACCCGTTCCGCTTTTCGGAAGAGTAGGCCATTGTGTGCCAGTGGGAATGAATGACAAAATTGACAAAACAGCGAACACATGGGGATTGGAAACATTTTTCACACTTGTCACCAGCAAACCTAGGCTGTGGAAACGACACGGAGACCATGGACAAGGCATTTTCCCACAAACTGCCCGGGGAACATATTTACCAAGGGGTACTCTTCTTCGGCTACTCACCGCCTCAAGTGTTGGATGACGTCAAGCGGTTTCCTGTGCGAGACGATGACGTATTTATCGTGACGTATCCAAAAGCAGGTAAAGGTCATACAATAGGCTTAGAATTCGTGGAAGAAAATGTGTTTGAGCAAAGCGTTATTAGTACTTCTTCTTCGTCCACGTCAAACGCTCAGACACCAACTATTGCTGTCTGTCATATCATTGAAAATGCATTGCGCTGCCGTTAAGCGCCTGACAAGTCAGGCCCAGCACATCCGACTTGTGCGTGGCGGGAGAGAATTGTTATCTTTTAAGTCTTTCTGGGGGGAAGAAAGGGTAAGAGAATGGACCAAGACGGCAGAAAATAGACAAGGAGGAGGTGACAGGAAGAAAAGGAACAAGGCAGAAACAAAGAGAGGGATAGAAAAGAGGGAAATTTCTAGCACAACATTTTCAGAAGGTGGGGATGCTGTTTGTGCTGACAGGTCCCCGGCATTCATACGGGAGGGTTAGTAGTATTATGATGTTGTTCTAAATAGGAAGTGCTTTCTTTATTTTCTTCGGGACAGAGGCAATTTGTCAACAAGAACGAAGTAAGTTCGTCACTGGCGATTGAAGCAGTATGCAGAGACATTTCTTGATGTAAATGGAACATGATCATGCCATTTTTTCATATCTGCCAAATTTTACATTTCTTGATGTAAATGGAACATGAACGTGCCATTTTTTCATATCTGCCAAATTTGACATTTATTGATGAAAATGGAACATGATCATGCCATTTTTTTCATATCTGCCAAATTTTACATTTCTTGATGTAAATGGAACATGAACGTGCCATTTTTTTCATATCTGCCAAATTTTACATTTCTTGATGTAAATGGAACATGAACGTGCCATTTCCCCCCATATCTGCCAAATTTGACATTTCTTGATGTAAATGGAACATGAACATGCCATTTTTTTCCCATATCTGCCAAATTCATTTTCTTCATTGAGGAGTTTGTTCTATGGAGACTAGTATCATTTGTTCACGCATATAGTCATTGGGAAGCGAGGCGTCAGAGACCTCAGCTTCTCCAGGGGCCAGCATACTGAGGGCGGTGGCGCCCATTTCCTCTCCCTCGCTGCTTTACCTTCCCTGACAGTGCAGATGGCCGGATGGCCGGAGAGAGATTATGGTATCGATTTTCTTGTTTGAGTAAAGAAGTAGATGTTATCATTTTTATTTATGTGGGTGTATGTGTAAACGGGATAGCTCTCGCTGTCCCCAAGCTAAGGTTAAGTAGTGCTGAGCGTGGCTGCTTCTTAAATCCCTCGGATGAGACTATAAACCGAGGCCCCGTGTGCAAACGCATGCAGAACATCTTGCGCACACGTTAAATCCTGTTCCACTTTTCGTAAGAGTAGGCCATTGTGTGCCGGTGGGAACGGATGACAAAATTTACAAAACCGCATACACACGGGGACTGGATGCAAAAAAGCACATGAGTGCTTATTCCATTATCC
>CM054165.1:28998780-29063780 GCA_028751875.1 Rapana venosa | reverse complement strand
AAGCAATCCCCATTTTGAAGATCATTTCCAACTTTCTCTGACTTCCTGGTATTGCTCTATGTCCTCAATCCCCAAAACAAGTATACAAGGCATTAAAAAAAAATACTTTAAAAAAAAATCTGCGAAAATCATTACAAAATTTTCAGACTTGCACTCCTTACAAGATACTACATGACCGGCAAGCTAATACCCAAGCTAATATGTAACCTGTATACATACAACCCAGATGCCATTGTATATTCCTAGACCCGAAGTGCCGATCCTTTTTTTTAACATTCCCAAACGGAGCAAGTCTTTTAGCTGCAAACCTAAAGACTACCCCCCCTCCCCCTTCAGCAGGCTCAAAAAGGGAGGGGGGTGGGGTGGGGGGGGGGGGGTTAAAAGTTAATTTTCAGGGCAGAGACTGGCTCAGAAAGAGACAAGTCTCAAGTGCTAATTCGTCAGGAAAGCAGCTAAAGCGGAGTCCCAAAAATGAATTTGAACAGAAAAAAAGCACCAGAGAGCAGGGACCTTGAAAAGGAAAGAAGAAAAAAAGATACTGATGTTCAACACTGTTAGACATGACAGACATACGCTTTGAATTTTGTCTTTGCAAGATATAGGCTATATAAGTTCCATTTATTATTATTATTATTATTATTATTATTATAATAATAATAATAATTATTATTATTATCATTAGTAGTAGTAGTAGTAGTAGCAGTAGTAGTAGTAGTAGCAGTAGTAGTAGTAGTAGTAGTAGTAGTATGACCAAGGGGAACTCAGCCACAGTTTTAGACAAGAGTAGTCTCTCTTCCATCCTCCTGTCTGTCTGAATGGCTCAAAAGAGTTAATGGGAAAATGCTATTGCGAATTGTCTGTCTGTCTGCCTGTCTGTATTTGTGGGCAACAGGTCTAAGTGTCCTGGCTTCCAGATTCTTTTTTGTTTGTGTGTAATTCCTCCGGTCCATCAGACTGTCTCTCTCTCTCTCTCTCTCTCTCTCTCTCTCTCTCTCTCTCTCTCTCCTCTCTCTCTCCTCTCTCTCTCCTCTCTTCTCTCTCTCTCTCTATCTATCTATCTATCTATCTATCTATCGAGCATTGGGTTATTATTAAGATGTATCCCTACGGGCGGGGACTGGATGTAAAAAAACGCATGAGCGCTTATTCATTATCCTCGAAATAAATAAAAAGAATTGGTCATTGTCATTGTCTATCTATCTATCTATCTATCTATCTATCTATCTATCTATCTATCTATCTATCTATCTATCTACATGCTTATCTATCTATCTACATGCTCATCTATCTATCTACATGCTTATCTATCATCTATCTATCTATCTCTCTCTCTCTACATGCTTATCTACCTATCTACCTATCTATCTATCTATCTATCTATCTATCTACATGCTTATCTATCTATCTATCTATCTATCTATCTATCTATCTATCTACATGCTTATCTATCTACATGCTTATCTGTCTATCTATCTATCTATCTATCTATCTATCTATCTATCTATCTATCTATCTACCTATCTATCTACCTATCTATCTATCTATCTATCTATCTATCTATCTATCTATCTATCTATCTACCTATCTATCTATCGAGCATTGGGTTATTATTAAGATGTATCCCTACGGTCGGGGACTGGATGTAAAAAAGCACATGAGCGCTTATTCATTATCCTCGAAATAAAAATAAGAATTGGTCATTGTCTATCTATCTATCTATTTATCTAATCTATCTATCTATCTATCTATCTATCTATCTATCTATCTATCTATCTATCTATCAATCTCTCTCTTCCTCTCTCTCTCTCTCCCCTCTCTCTCTCTCTCTCTCCTCTCTCTCGGACTGATGTAAAAAAGCACATGAGTGCTTATCATTATTCTCGAAATAAAAGAATTTGTCATTGTCATGTCTCTCTCTCTCTCTCTCTCTCTCCTCTCTCTCCTCCTCTCTCTCATCTCTCTCCTCTCTCTCTCTCTCTCTCTCTCTCCTCTCTCTCTCTCTCTCTCTCTCTCTCTCTATATATATATATATATATATATATATATATATATATATATATATATATCTCTCTCTCTCTCTCTCTCCTCTCTCTCTCTCTCTCTCTGAAATTGGAAGATTAGCAGTTAAGAGAAAGCTAACCTCTCCGCCAGCTTAACTCTCTGTGTCCGTGTAGATCAACGGGACACAGAAGGAGAACAAGTCCCTAGATCTATCAGTCTACATCTTCCCTACATTCTTCCTATCAGAATACTTACCGGGCTGTTTGTCTGCGTGTCTGTCCATCGACCAGCGTGTTGACAGAAGGCTGTAGCAGGGCTGCAGAAACTGGTTCACTTGCGGGCCCCAAGATTGATAAGATACCTCTGTGTTTCATTGACTGGAAATCCATCGTTTAACTTTGTTTCTACAAGTACTTTTTCTTCTTCTTCTTCTTCTTCTTCTTCTTCTTCTTCTTCTTCTTCTTCTTCTTCTTCTTCTTCTTCTTCAAATTCTTCTTCGTCAAAGTCTTCTTCTTCAAATTCTTCTTCAAATTCTTCTTCTTCGTCAAAGTCTTCTTCTTCAAATTCTTCTTCAAATTCTTCTTCTTCGTCAAAGTCTTCTTTTTCTTCTTCAAATTCTTCTTCTTCTTCTTTCGTCAAAGTCTTCTTCTTTTCTTCTTCAAATTCTTCTTCTTCTTTTTCTTCTTCAAATTCTTCAAATTCTTCTTCTTGTTCTTCTTCTTCTTGTTCTTCTTCTTCAAATTCTTCTTCAAATTCTTCTTCTTCTTCTTCAAATTCTTCTTCTTCTTCTTCTTCTTTGTCAAATTCTTCTTCTTTCGTCAAAGTCTTCTTCTTCTTTTTCTTCTTCTTCAAATTCTTCTTCTTCGTCAAATTCTTCTTCTTCTTCTTCTTCTTCAAATTCTTCTTCTTCTTCTTTTTCTTCTTCAAATTCTTCTTCAAATTCTTCTTCTTCGTCAAATTCTTCTTCTTTCGTCAAAGTCTTCTTCTTCTTTTTCTTCTTCAAATTCTTCTTCTTCTTCTTCAAATTCTTCTTCTTCAAAATTCTTCTTTCTCCTCCTCCTCCTCTTCTTCTTCAAATTCTTCTTCAAATTCTCCTTCAAATTCTTCTTTTCCTTCTCTAACTGTCTTACGTTCCTCGGTTCATCTCCTCATCCGAAAGACTAGTTTTCTGTCTGCGCCTTAGCTGGTACTATAACCCCCCCCCCCCCCCCCCCCCCAAAAAAAAGAAAAAAAAAAAAGCCAACCATGTTCGTCCTCAAGCAGGATCCTGTCACTGAGCTGCAGAAGCTGGCGACATTTGTGGGCAAGGGCCATCACTCTTCCAGTCTCCTGGCCCGAATTGCCGACCATTGCAGCTTCGGCAACATGAAGAAGAACCCCATGACCAATCACCTGGATGTCTACTCCATTGACAGTCGGGTCTCCCCGCTCCTCAGGAAAGGTGAACTCCGGGGTGGTGGAGGAGCAGGAGGGTGTGGGTGAGAGGTGAAGGGTTTGTGTGTGTGGGGGGTGAAGGGGTGAGGGGTGGGAGGTTGGGGGGGGGAGATGAGTGGGGTGGGGGTGGGTGGGTTTGTGGGATTTTGATTTAAGGCAGATGGGTAGCAGGTATTCTAGTGTGTATACCACTTCCAGTCACGGCAGATTTCTCTGCGTGAAATTCGGGCTGCTCTCCCAGGGTGGGTGGGGGGGGGGGGGGGGGGGGGATTGGAGAGCGCGTCGCTACAAGAACAGCGCCACCCTTTTTTTTTTTTCCTGTCTGCAATTGTATTTGTTTCCCTGTCAGAGTGACTTTTTTTTTTCTAGAGGTAGGTTGTTCTGTACTAATTGCGTTGTTGTGTAGTGTAGTCTACTTTATTGTATTGTATGGGTTGTAGGGTTGGGTTTTTTCGTTCCTCAGCTAGATATCCGAGGTTCACCCATGGTGAGATTTTTGTATAATTATGCGGCCGTTTTCTTTATTCTAAAAAGTAAGCCTACATCGTCGCACGGTTTTCATTTGAACATTCATCATTAACGAAGGTGACAGTCTTGATAATAATTATGGCCTCTGTGGTCGGCGGGGCTATAAACAATAGGATTGGATTGGCAAAGTGTGGTCGATACATTCAGTTCAGTTGTCTCCATCGTAGCTGTCGTCGGTAGGAGCTTCACGCAAAACCAACCAGCAGGGCTCTCTCTCTCTGTCTGTCTCTCTGTCTGTCTTTCTCTCTGTCTGTCTCTCTGTCTTTCTTTCTCTCTCTCTCTGTCTCTCTCTCTCTCTCTGTCTCTCTCTCTCTCTCTCTCTCTCTCTCTCTCTCTCTCTCTCTCTCTCTCTCAGATTTGTTCAAATCTAGCTTACTTTTATCTAGCTTACTTTACTCAGGCCCTGTGCTGTGGAACTCCCTTCCTGACTCATTTAGACAACACCAATCATTAACAATCTTCAAAAGTAATTTTTTCATCCACTTGATGCATCAAAAATAAAAATCCACAATTGATCTGTTGGAAACAAAGTAAATATATCCTCCCTTGCATTATACCAAATTATCCTCTCTCTCTCTCTCTCTTCCCCCCCCCCCCCCCCCCCCCCCCCCCCCCCCCCCCCCCCCTTCTCTCCCTCTCTCTCTCTCTCTCTCTCTCTCTCTCTCTGTTTAAGTGTTTGAGTGTTTTACTTGTATATCGCTATTGTGTTTTTGAAAAATGACTTCTAAAAATGAATTTTCCACTATCCTACTTCTTTATAATGACTCTAGGACGATCTTAACATGTACAATGTTAAATCACAGTGATTTTCCAATGGTGATAGTGTTGATGAATTGAAAACTATATTCAATATCATATGGTTTTAAAAAATGCACTGCTCTTTTCTCTCTCTCTCTTCTCTCCTCTCTCTCTCTCTCTCTCTCTCTTTTCCCTCTCTCTCTCTCTCTCTCTCTCTCTTCTCGCCCTCCCTTTTCTTTTATTAATTGCTTATAGATTTAATTGTCGTATTTTATAATTAGTATCCCGTTGAATGCTTTATTCAGATTTATATTTCAGTTCTACTCCCAAAAATTGACTGTATTTGAGATTCAGTGAATGTTTTATTTTGATATCTTGTTTTGAGCGTACCAATTATGTATAGCTAATTCCAAAATGCGATGTCCTCTCTATGACTATACATGATATTCATAAAAAATTTTATGTTGACATTGATGCATGTGTGGGGTGCGCGCGCGCGCGCGCGCGGGGCGTGTTGTGTGTGTGTGTGTGTGTGTGTGTGTGTGTACGTGTGCATGGGATGCAATTGCTTCTACAATATTTGTTTCATGTAGTTACTATTTCCTGTTGCCTCCATAAAAGCACAAAGAAATTTTGCCGTTTCTCCCTGTTAGCCAAAAAGAAACTATTTACGTGTTTCTTTTCCTTATTTTATAGTGGTTTTGCTTGTTTGGTTCTGTTTTGGTTTTAGTTTGGGGTTGTTGTTGCTTTTATGAGGGGGACTATTTGGTTGTTACCTCTCCCCTTGTTGTTGCCGTTTTTGTTTGCTCTTTGTTCTTGCTATTTTTTTCGGTTGTTTCGTGTTTTCTGTTCTGCTTTCTTTCTTACTTGTTGCTACTTTTTTTCTTCTTTTTTTTCTTTTCTCTCTCTCTTCGGTGATTTTTTTTTGGGAATTTTTGTGTAGATATTTTTTCCGTAAGCGGTGTAAGTGTATTGCTATGGGCTTTATTTTATTTTATTATCATATATATCCTTAAGGGCGGGGACTGGGTGTAAAAAAGCACATGGGTGCTTATTCATTATCCTCGAAATAAAAGAATTTGTCATTGTCATTGTCATTGTCTCTCCTTGGTGATTTTTGTGTAGATATTTTCCCCCCGTAAACTGTGTAAGTGTATTGCTATGGGCTTTATTTTATTTTATTTTCATATATATCCTTAAGGGCGGGGACTGGATGTAAAAAAGCACATGGGTGCTTATTCATTATCCTCGAAATAAAAGAATTTGTCATTGTCATTGTCTCTCTTGCTGAGATCCGCGATATCTATAACCCTCCCAGACCATTCATCTCAGTGATGATGTTGGCAATGTAGGATGATGCTGTAGGTCTGCCTCTTTTCCTTCTACCGTTGTCAATGGTAGGAGCTCCACGCAATGCCACCACCAGGGTTCACAATTTCTCTCTGTCTCTGCTGAGTTCTACCATCTCCTGTAGCCCTCCTCCCAGACCACTGATCTCAGTGATGATGTTGGCAATGTAGGATGGTGGTGATCTTCTTGCTCTCAAACCTTTACCTTACAGAACTGTCGATCTCAGAATTTTGTCCGTGTGTTTCTGTTTGCTTGTTGATACAGAACACAAGGGAATAGTTCGAGATGATGCTGTGTAACGTTTCCTTTCCAGGCTTCCGTCCCCCCCCCCCCCCCCCCCCCCCCCCCCCCCCGTGGGGATGCCGGGACCTGTTAGTTTAAATAGGATCCCCATATTCTGTGCTATAAATTTCCTCTTTTCTATCAATCTCTTTGGTTTTTTCCTCGTTTTTTTCTTCCTGTCACCTTCTTGTCTGTTATCTGTCTTCCTGGTCCATTCTCCTGCCTTTTTTCTCCCCAAGAAAGACTTAAAAGATAACAACTCTCTCTTATGCCAAAGTCGGATGCGCTGGGCCTGACTTGTCAGGCGCTTAACGGCAGCGTGACTCATTAATTTTTCGCTCATATAACAGACAATAGTTGCTGTGTGAGCGTTATTTATTTATTATTTATTATTTTATATCGAGGATAATGGAATAAGCACTCATGTGCTTTTTTTTAAACATCCAGTCCCCGTGTGTATGCGGTTTTTGTAAATTCTGTCATCTGTTCCCACCGGCACACAATGGCCTACTCTTACGAAAAGGGGAACAGGATTTAACGTGTGCGCAAGATGTTTTGCGTGCGTTCGCACACGGGGCCTCGGGTTATAGTCTCATCCGAAGGACTTTTTGGGGAGAGTGGAGTCTTCTGCACTGATGTTAACTCCAGGGGAAAATATCGATGAAGAAGAATTCTCCAGACTGACTTGGGGGCATATGTGTTTTTGTTTGTTTGTTTGTTTGTTGATGCACTGCAGAGGGGAATAGTACAAGGGTGTGTAGCGTTTCCTTTCCAGGCTGACTTGGTTACAGTTTGGTTTTTTTTCATCCTCAGGTGAGGTCGGGGACTGGAGGAATCACTTCACGGTGACCCAGGACGAGGTGTTTGACCAGGTGTATGCTGAACACCTGGGTCACCTTGACATCCCCTTCAAATACCGACCATCCACCTCGTCTGCTTCTGCTCTGTAATTAAATATTGGTCAGTTTTTGATTTTAAAAAAAAATTAGTTTTCGTGTATTTGAGTTTGTTTCTTGTTTTGTTAGGAGGCACCGTGGTCGAGTGGTTTAGGCGGTCAACTCGTGATCCAGAGGTCGCGGGTTCGATCCCCGCTCGGCTCAGTTTGTGCCCTTGGGAAAGACACTTTACTCCTATTTTCCTCACTCCACCCAGGTGTACAAGTGGGTACCAGCTCTGCTGGGGAAGTATCTGGCGACAGACTAGCGTCCTGTCACAGGGGTGGTGAAAAACCATCAGTTCGCTTAACGCTACAGAAACCGGGATAAGCTCCGGCTCTATGGGCCTTCTGGCTCGAAAGAACATACTTCTTGTTTTGTTGCAACGCTTTGTTGTGGGTTTTTTTGTGTGTGGTGGTTATCTTGGCATTATTTTCGGATATAAGAAGGAAAGTGGCAGGACGGTTTTAAGGCGTTCACCTGCCTAACAAGTAAACCGTGAGGTTCTGGGTTCGAATTCCCAGCCTTGCTCTCCCCCCCCCCCCCCCCCCCCCCCCGACCCCCATCCCCCCAGTTTGACGAGAAAATCAAAGTCAGACTGTAACCCGAGGCCCCCATGTGTTTTAATGCACGCAGAACATCTTGAGCACACGTTAAAAACCCGTTCCACTTTTCGGAAGAGCAGGCCATTTTGTGCTGGTAGGAACAGATAACAAAATTAAAACAAAACAACCCCCCCCAAAAAAAAAAAACAACAACAACCAACAACCGAAAAACGCAAGCACACTGTTGTCGTGTTTAGACACCATCCCTGAAGTCGGAATGCGGCTACCTACATGGTGGGAGAGAACAAAAGCCGATCTCATTAGCAAAAATGTCACTACTGGTTAAAAAATAAAGAAGGAATTTATATAGCGCTATATCTTGCAAAAATAAACCAAAGCGCTTGCATTCAACACACCCATACATACAGCCAATAACAATTAACAGAGTTAACAAATTGAAATGTACATACACGCAGACTGAACAAAAAATTCTGGTCTTGTTATTCTCAGATAATTATCTGTTTCTGTCCAGTATGTCTGTCTGTTTTGATTTCTTCAAAACAACTAACCATACAACTGTAGCTTATCTTATGAGTTTGTGAAGATTAGTGTCATAATTTTGCTTCACTTACTTTTTGTAGATTGCTTGCTCAGCAGCTTTCATTTTTCCCCTTTCTTTTGTGATGAAGATTATCTTTTTCTGTCCAAGATCCTCATTTCAAAAACAAAGGTAAAGGTGTCCCATAACGAAGGGGAGCGAGGCGTCAGAGACCTCACTTCTCTAGGGCCAGCATATTGAGGGCGGCGCCCATCTCCTCTCCCTCGCTGCTTTACCTTCCCTGACCCTAAAGAGGCAGGTAGCCTACCCATTTACAGCAGAGTGAACTGGGGGACTGTACTGAAGCCAAGGCGCGCAATCGGTCACCCATCCATTTGGTAACCACTGCTCGAAGCTGCTTAACATTGGCTGGGGGAAAGCTAGTGCAATCCTCATTTAGATCATTTTTCAAATCGTTAATCCTTTGTGTCCCATGATGTATTATTCATATTCATACACCGACATTTGAAAGGAAATTCTTCTTCGTCGTCGTCGAACGCTCCTACAGTAACTTTTGTCCTCTGTTATAAGTACAAAAATGCGTTGTGCTGCTGCTGTTAAGCGCTGGACAGGTCAGGCCAACCGCTTCCGACTTTGGTGTGGGAGAGAACAGTTAAAACTTTGTGTTTCTAGAAAAAAGGGCAGGAGAATGGACCAAGAAAGCAGAACATCGACAAGACGGTGAAGGGAAGAAAAGGAACAAAGCAGATACATAGAGAGGGGTAGAATAGAAGCACAGAAGGTAGGGTTGCTGTTTATACTGACAAGGCCCCAGAACCCATCCCCACAAAAGGGGTGGGGGTGGGGGATATCCCACATCAATCTTTAAAAAAAAAAATTGAAGTTAGTATAAACTGCTGTGAAGTGTTCAGAGTGACAACGGCATTGATTTCACTCATTTATTTCTTTTATATTGAGGATAATGGAATATGCACTCATGTGCTTTAAAAAAAAAAAAATCTAGTCCCCGTGTGTATGCGGCTTTTAAAACTTTGCCATCTGTTCCCACTGCCACACAATGGCCTACTCTTTCGAAAATGCGGAACAGGATTTAACGTGTGCGCAAGATGTTCTGCGTGGTTCGCACACGGGGCCTCGGTTTATAGTCTCATCCGAAAGACTTTTGGGGAGAGTGGAGTCTGCACTGATGGTAACTCCAGGAGAAAATATCCCCTTGAACGGGATTCGAATTTGGGTTGTCAGATTGCGAACGCTATGTTCTGACCACTAGGCTATCCCGTCCCCCTCAGATTGTTGCGTGACTTGTTTAGTGTTATTTGGGCAGGTTGCTTTTTTGTGAATGTAAAATTTGAACTCCATCTCTCCCATTTACTGTTATGTATTTGACATTTTTAAAATTAATATCACAGTTGGAAACTGATGTCCTAAAACTATCAACTTTTGCCATTTGAAATCACTTGTGACCTGTTCATTTTCCCTGATTATTATTTTTCATTCGTGACATTTCATCTAATTAATTTTTAGGTTATTGGATAAAAAATCAAAACCAGTTGTACTATACGAAAGACAATCAGCAAGATATGCTTTGTGTACATGAAATAAAAAACCCAAACAACAACCGATATATAAGGTCTTAAACGTATTAAGGTGGTGAGTTGTAACTTAGGCTGAGACGGTATAATAATTATTTCAGCAGTGAGATGATGTCACATGTGTATAATTATATTAGCAGTGAGATGTTACACATGTATAATTATTTTAGCAGTGAGATGATGTCACATGAGTATAATTATATTAGCAGCGAGATGTTACACATGTATAATTATTTTAGCAATGAGATGATGTCACATGTGTATAATTATATTAGCAGTCAGATGTCACATATGTATAATTATATTAGCAATGAGATGTTACACATGTCTATAATTATTTTAGCATTGAGATGTCTCATGTGTTTAATTATTTTAGCATTGAGATGTCACATGTATATAATTATTTTAGCTGTGAGATGTCACATGTGTATAATTATTTTAGCTGAGATGTCAAATGTGTATAATTATTTTAGCAGCGAGATGTCCCATGTGTATAATTATATTAGCAATGAGATGTCACATGTGTATAATTATTTTAGCGGTGAGATGTCACATGTGTATAATTATTTTAGCTGTGAGATGTCACATGTATAATTATTTTAGCAGCAAGATGTCACATGTGTATAATTATATTAGCAATGAGATGTCACATGTGTATAATTATTTTAGCTGAGATGTCACATGTGTATAATTATTTCAGCAGTGAGATGTCACATGTGTGTAATTATTTTAGCAATGAGATGTCACATGTGTATAATTATTTTAGCTGTGGGATGTCACACGTGTGTAATTATATTAGCAATGAGATGTCACATGTGTATAATTATTTTAGCAATGAGATGTCACATGTGTAGAATTATTTTAGCTGTGAGATGTCATGTGTATAACATTTTAGCAATGAGATGTCACATGTGTATAATTATATTAGCAGTGACTGTGACATGTGCATATCTTAGTAGTTACACTATATATGACATGTGTATATTTTAGTAGTTAGACTATATATGTGACGTGCGTATTTTAGTAGTTAGACTAAATATGTAACATGTGCATATTTTAGTAGTTAGGCTATATCTGTGACATGTATATTTTAGTAGTTAGACTAAATATGTGACGTGTATATATTAGTAGTTAAGACTAAATACGTGACGTGCATATTTTAGTACTTAGACTATATATATGACATGTGCATATTTTAGTAGTTAGACTAAATATGTTACATGTGCATACTTTAGTAGTTAAGACTAAAGATGACCCATGTGTATATTTCAGTAGTTAGACTAAATATGTGACATGTGCATATTTTAGAAGTTAGACAAAAGATGTGACATTTTTCCATCTTAGTAGTTAGACTAAACATGTTACACGTGTAGGATACATTTTAGTAGTTAGACTAAATATGTTACACATGTAGGATACATTTTAGTAGTTAGACTAAACATGTTACACGTGTAGGATACATTTTAGTAGTTAGACTAAACATGTTACACGTGTAGGATACATTTTAGTAGTTAGACTATATATGTTACACGTGTAGGATACATTTTAGTAGTTAGACTATATATGTATGTTACACGTGTAGGATACATTTTAGTTGTTAGACTAAATAATTATGTGACATGTGTGTAATGTAATAGTGACAGAGGGAGGCTTTGGGTAGATTATCATTAAAGGGAGAGTAATGGAGACTATGAACTAACACTATCACTTAAAAAAACAAAAACAAAAAATTCTTGTGTTTGCTGCTATGCATGAATGTTGAGTAGTGAACAAGTTATCACACACATACACATGCATGCATGCATACACACACACACCCATACTCACACTGTGACATCACTAATCAGACTGCAACAGACCCCCCCCCCCCCACTAATTTACAAACAAATACAATCACACATTCATTCTTCCATACTAAGATAAACTGAAATCATTCAGACAGTTTTGACAATTTTTAATAATTCAAACTTTTTTCTTTATTTTTTTTACAATATATAATAATAATAATACAAACCAACTGTTAACACAACAACTTCATGAACTATTCATAACAACAGTTCACAGTTAACTAACTGTTCATAAAAATTTTCACAATATTTGTAACTGTCTTATTTCAATCAGAAACTTGTGGTGTCAAAACGACACGGCTCAACGCAAATGACCTTGGAACTCCATCAACATCAAAATGACAGACTTTATTTTTTACTTTATTTATATTTTTTCAAACAACAGACTTATGCATTTCTTTCCTCAATGAACATTCTTCTTCTTCTTCGTCGTCATCGAACTCTCAGGCAGCATTTGTTGTTGTCTGTCATAGCTGCCGTTTGCCACCTGACAAGTTGGGCCCAGCGCATCCGACTTCAGCAAGGGGGATAATTTTTATCTTTTTAGTCTGTCTAGAAGAAAAAAAGGGCAAGAGAATGGACCAACCGAAAGCAGACCACCACATCATAAAAAGAGCAATGAACTTCGTAGTGGATGGTAAGAGACCAAAGGGAAGACCTAGCAAAACCTGGGCTGCCTGTGTTGCAGATGATCTTAGAGAAAGGGGCATAAATAAGGAGGAAGCTCAAAACAGAGAGATGGAGAAGGCTCATCAAAGTCAAACCTCCCATGGGAGAAACATGACAAAAAAGGAGGAAGAAGAAGAATGGACCAAGAAGGCAGAAACTAGACAAGAAGGAGGTGACAGGGAAAACAGGAACAAGGCAGAAACACAAAGAGAGGGATAGAAAAGAGGGAATTCCTAGCACAGAATTTCCAGAAGGTGGGGATGCTGTTTATACGGACAGGGTCCTGGCATCCCCATGGGGGAAAGACCATTCAAAGAACACCTCTGCTTCCATTGGGATAGCCTGGCGGTTACAGTGATGTATTCGTGATCTGCTGACCCGGGTTTGATTCTTGTTCATGAGGATTTTTCCTCTGGAGTTAACATCAGTGCAAACTCCACTCTCCCTAAAAAAAGTCTTTCAGATGAGACTATAAACTGAGGTCCCGTTTGCGAACGCATGCAGAACATCTTCCACATATGTTAAAACCTGTTCTGTTTTTCGGGAGAGTAGGCCATTGTGTGCCGGTGGGAACAGATGACAAAACTGCATACACACAGGGACTGGATGAAAAAAGCACACGAGTGCTTATTCCATTATCCTTGAAATAAAAGAATAAAATAAAATAAATAAATAAAAGATCACAAAAGATGACAGATAATGATGATGACAATGATCATGAATTCTGCCTTCTCATCAGACCACCTACCTCTAAGGAGATGTCACTTACTTCTGCCAAAGCCACCCACCCACCCACCTTCTCTAAAATGAAAATATTCCCCATAATTATATGCATTGCAAAATTGAACACACTATATACATCCATATTAAAAGATCTGAACACAACCACATGCACGCACACACACTAAACACAAACAAAAAGCACACACACAACACAGCAGAACATCTTCATAGTATCTTCTTTGTCAGTGTTTGCCAGATAGACTGACATTCAAATCTACAACTTCAGGATGGTAAGCTACCTTCATGGTGGGTAAAATCGGTCGCGTATGCCAAATCTCACCCTTGGTGAACCATGGAGCTCTAGCCAAGGAATAGGGGTTAAGAACAGCCAGTACAAAATCAGAATGAAATGTTTAAAAACTTTGCGTGTTTGGCCACAAAAGCCCGTCATGTAAAGGTATTCAGAATGACATCCTGTCACCATCGCTGCAGTCGATGGTAGGAGCTCCACGCAATGCCACCACCAGGGTTCACCATCTCTCTCTGTCTCTGCTGAGTTCTACCATCTCCTGTAGCCCTCCTCCCAGACCACTGATCTCAGTGATGATGTTGGCAATGTAGGATGGTGGTGGTCTGTCTCTTTTGCTTCTGCCCTCAACCTTACCGTAGAGAACTTTTGTCGTCATCAGATTTGTTTGTGTGCCTCTGTTTTTGTGTGGCCGATATATATCTCAGTTCAAGCTTATATTCAGAGTAAAACATCTTAAAAAAAAAAATCAAGTAGATCATGAAGTTTGGAAATGAGCATACACATACCAGCATACATACACTTACACGTACACAAGTGAGCATGCGTGCATGTACACACACACACACATGCATGAACAAACATACAAACACACAAACATGCTAAAATTGCACACACACACACACACGTGCATGAACCCCCCCACCCCCTCCCCTATTAACATGCTAAAATCAAAATCAGAGTGAACGACATCCTGACCTCGATGCTTTTTCTTTCTTCTCTTGGTTGAACGCTGCCTCCACATGAAAACGCACACACATTCACAATCACACCAACACACACACACTCTTGAGTGTTGGAAGCAAGAAAACCAAAGATCAATGATCTTGGTGCAACACAGCTGTCAGTTTTATTTTGCCCCCACTGTCAGCTGCTCTCAGCTGCTATCCTTTCCATCCCAGCTGGCGCTAATTGTTATAGCAGAAACTGACCATACTTGGACTTCTTAGAAAAGGAAGGGACATGCTGATTTTAGCTCTGGGCCCTTGACCGAGTTCTGCTGGATTTGTGTGCTGTGGGAGATGTCCTTGTCACACATCCGGGAGGGAAGAATGTACACACAAAAACAAACACACCTTGGTTCTGAGATCTGAATGAGCTGTCACAACGTCTTAGGCACGGTTTGTGTGTGTGTGTGTGTGTGTGTGGTTTAGTTGTGGGTTGTTTTTTTTAGAAAGGGGGGGTAGGGATGTGTTGGGTGAAGGGGGTGTGTTTAGTTTTTTGTTGTTACTTTTCAGGATTCCTGCTTTAGCTTGTTTAAAAACTTTTTTTTTCCTGGGAAGTAAGTTTTGTTTGTCAGTGTCAGTTTCTCTCTCATTTTTTTTATCATTAATTTGTTTATATTATTATTCTTTAAAAAAAAATTTTTCTTGTTGATTTTTTTTTCTTTCTTTCTGCACAAACAGAAAGACTTGCTTCTGCAGAACCAGCCACAGCTCATCATCATCATTTTGGGGGGGACGAACAACAGCCTGCAACACACATTCCACATAACAACCACCACCACCACGACAACAACGACCACAGTAGAGACAGCACCAGACAGAAAAACCCAAGGCGTTGGCATCATCGTCATTGTTGCTGTTGTTGCTGTGTGCTCAAATGCTCAGCTCTATTTTGCTGTCACACTCGGAGTCCTTGCGCTCCACAAAGTCGCGGCCCTGTCGGAACAGCTGCATGCTCAGTTTGCACAGGTCTGTGTCCATCACTTGAGTGGGGAACACTGCAGGCTGCTCGTACACCTGACACACACACACACACACACAATTCACACACATGACAAAAAAAGAAGGAGAAAAAGCAGAAGAAGAAGAAAATATTGGTCATGTCCTTAGTTCACCCTCTTGCTCTTGTTTTGGCCAGCAACAAGTCAAATCCTTTATGATCGCAAAAACAAGTTCAGTCAAATTCTTGACTGCAACTAAAAGTCGAATTCTTTATAGCAAAAACAAGTCAAATTCTTTACTGTGAAAAAAAACAACCAAGTCAAATTCTTTATCGCAAAAATAAGTCCCAGGGGGAGAGCAGCCTGAATTTCACGCAGAGAAATCTGCCATGATAAATGGTATACAATACAACACAACACAACTTTTCTCTACAAGCAAGACCCACCGACATAGTATACAATACAATACAAGACAACACAACACAACACAACTTCTCTCTACAAGCAAGACCCACCGACATAGTATACAATACAATACAACACAACACAATATAACACAACACAACTTCTCTCTACAAGCAAGACTCACCGACATAGTATACAATACAATACAATTTCTCTCTACAAGCAAGACCCCCCACCGACGTGGTATACAAGACAAGACAATATAACACACCACACCACACCACACTACACTACAACACAACACACTACACCACACCACACTACAACACACCACACTACACTATAACACAACACACTACAACACAACACACTACACTACACCACACTACAACACAACACATTACAACACACCACACTACACTACACCACAACACACTACACAACACACTACCCTACAACACAACACACTACCCTACACCACAACACACTACACTACAACACACCACACACTACACCACAACACACCACCCTACACCACAGCACACTACACCACACTACACTACAACACAACACACTACAACACAACACAACACACTACACTACAAACAACACTACACTACAACTATGCCGTCAGCGCCTGGGCTTTATCACAGTTCTTGATTAAACCATTGACGCTGGGGGCAACAGCAAAGTGAGAGGCTGTATGACCAGTGGCTTTCTTTCCCACTCATGGAATTCCACTTTACAGCTTAGTCTTTAGTGATCGACTAGGACTCTCTGACTAGGAGGCTTGACTCGCACAGTCCTTATGTGCTGCAGCCCTGGGGGCTGGTTGGCCTTTGGAGAGCATCTCCAACGCTGACTGTCCTTACGCCCACTTGGCCGAGAGAGTGGGGGATGTACTGCGGGCAAGGCATCTCCACTATAATCAAATTTCTGCCCAGTTTCCAAAACACGGGATAGCTCAGTGGTCGGAGCACTCGCTTTCCCCCAGCCAAGTTAAGCAGCGTCGAGCGTGGTTACCAGTTGGATGGGTGACCGTTTGCGCGCCTTGGCTTCAGTACAGTTCCCCCAGCTGTAAATGGGTACCGACCCTCTTTAGGGTCAGGGAAGGTAAAGCAGCGAGGGAGAGGAGATGGGCGCCGCCCTCAATATGCTGGCCCTAGAGAAGTGAGGTCTCTGACGCCTCGCTCCCCTACGACCTTATAGGTTATGGGACTCCTTTACCTTTCCTTTACCTTTTCCAAAACAGCAGCTGCCTCCTCTGCTGTTTTGGAGGTCATCGTCGGACACGACGGACAAACATACACTACAACTTCTCTCTCACTCACTCACTCACTCATTCATCCCTTGGTCGGGACGACCGTTGGGGTACCCACACGGACGCTGCAAGTGGACCGCCAAATGGTTCTGTCCTGGGCTGTTTTCAGGAGGTTTGGTACAGTGAGGCCGGTCCACTCCTTGATGTTGGATATCCAGCTTTTGCGTGGTCGTCCCTGCCTCCTTGCTCCTTCCACCATTCCCTGCAGGACTGTCTTTGACAGGCTGTTATGCCTTGTTGTGTGGCCAAACCACTTCAGTTTCCTCCGTTTGACTGTATCTAGCAATGGTTCTTGTTTGCCAGCCAGTGCCTCGATCTGCTGCCAGACGTAGTCATTGGTTTTGCGGTCTCTGTAGGTGATGTTCAGGATCCGCCTGAGGCACTTCAACTCAAAGGCTTGAATGCGACGTTCTAAATCGGCAGTAAGTGTCCATGCTTCACAGCTGTACAAGGCAATGGATGTGACGAGTGCCTTGTAGAGTCTGACCTTAGTGTGGGTTCTGATGTGGTTTCTCCACACTTTCACCAGCTTAGTCATGGAGGAGAGTGCCACAGCAAGTCTGATCTTCACCTCTTGTGTGCTCGTACCTTCTTTGGTGATGACTGCTCCAAGGTACTTGAAAGTTTCTACCTCCTCTAGTGTCTCGCCACTCATCTTGATGCTGGTGGGAGTGGTCGGTGTGGTACTGTTCACTAGGATGTTTCTACAAGCAAAAAACCCCCCCCCCCCCATGACCATTCCTACCTTGTCCACTTTGCACAGCTGTCGGCGGATCCCCCCCCCCCTGTGACCATGACTACCTTGTCCACTTTGCACAGCTGTCGGCGGATCCCCCCCCCCCTGTGACCATGACTACCTTGTCCACTTTGCACAGCTGTCGGCGGATCCCCCCCCCCTGTGACCATGACTACCTTGTCCACTTTGCACAGCTGTCGGCGGATCCCCCCCCCCCTGTGACCATGACTACCTGTCCACTTTACACAGCTGTCGGCGAGATCCCCCCCCCCCCCTGTGACCATGACTACCATGTCCACTTTGCACAGCTGTCGGCGGATCCCCCCCCCCTGTGACCATGACTACCTTGTCCACTTTACACAGCTGTCGGCGGATCCCCCCCCCCCTGTGACCATGACTACCATGTCCACTTTGCACAGCTGTCGGCGGATCCCCCCCCCTGTGACCATGACTACCTTGTCCACTTTGCACAGCTGTCGGCGGATCCCCCCCCCCTGTGACCATTCCTACCTTGTCCACTTTGCACAGCTGTCGGCGGATCCCCCCCCCCTGTGACCATGACTACCTTGTCCACTTTGCACAGCTGTCGGCGGATCCCCCCCCCCCTGTGACCATGACTACCTTGTCCACTTTGCACAGCTGTCGGCGGATCCCCCCCCCCCCCCTGTGACCATGACTACCTTGTCCACTTTGCACAGCTGTCGGCGGATCCCCCCCCCCCTGTGACCATGACTACCTTGTCCACTTTGCACAGCTGTCGGCGGATCTCCCCCCCTGTGACCATGACTACCTTGTCCACTTTGCACAGCTGTCGGCGGATCCCCCCCCCCCTGTGACCATGACTACCTTGTCCACTTTGCACAGCTGTCAGCGGATCCTCCCCCCCCCCCCGTGCCCATGACTACCTTGTCCACTTTGCACAGCTGTCGGCGGATCCCCCCCCCCCTGTGCCCATGACTACCTTGTCCACTTTGCACAGCTGTCGGCGGATCCCCCCCCCCCTGTGCCCATGACTACCTTGTCCACTTTGCACAGCTGTCGGCGGATCCCCCCCCCTGTGCCCATTCCTACCTTGTCCACTTTGCACAGCTGTCGGCGGATCCCCCCCCCGTGCCCATGACTACCTTGTCCACTTTGCACAGCTGTCGGCGGATCCCCCCCCCTGTGCCCATTCCTACCTTGTCCACTTTGCACAGCTGTCGGCGGATCCCCCCCCCGTGCCCATGACTACCTTGTCCACTTTGCACAGCTGTCGGCGGATCCCCCCCCCCCTGTGCCCATTCCTACCTTGTCCCCTTTGCACAGCTGTCGGCGGATCCCCCCCCCCGTGCCCATTGACTACCTTGTCCACTTTGCACAGCTGTCGGCGGATCCCCCCCCCCTGTGCCCATTCCTACCTTGTCCACTTTGCACAGCTGTCGGCGGATCCCCCCCCCCGTGCCCATGACTACCTTGTCCACTTTGCACAGCTGTCGGCGGATCCCCCCCCCCCTGTGCCCATTCTACCTTGTCCACTTTGCACAGCTGTCTGCGGATCTCCAGGTCGCGGCGGGCGCAGAGGGCGCGGCGGAAGGGGCCCAGGTTGTGCAGCAGGTTGGCCCGCTCCCGCTTCTGCCTGACCGCCGCCATGTGCAGCACCGGCACGTCCACCAGCAGCCTCGTGTCCACCTTCCTCTGCCGCCTCCCCACCACCACCCCCACCCCGCCTTGGGCCGCAGAGGTGTTGGATGCCTGGTCCACGGCCTTCTCCTTGTCCTTCTCCTTGCCGTTCTCCTTGCCGTCTGCATGCAGAGAGTAATAGTAGTAATGATGATGATGAATGGAATTTATGTAGCGCTATATCTTGTGAAAACGAATCAAAGCGTATTCTTACACATACAACCAATGATAATTAACGACGTTAATGTCTGCTGCCCGCTCCACGTTCTCCTTGTCCTTCCCGTCTGCATGAAGACATTAGTAGTAGTAATAATGAATGGAATTTATATAGCGCTATATCTTGTGAAAACGAATCAAAAAATACACTACAATAATACACTATGATAATTAACGATGTTAACGTCTGCTGCCTGTTCCACATTCTCCTTGTCCTTGCCGTTATCCTTGCCGTCTGCATGAAGAAATTAGTAGTAATAATGATAATAATAATGAATGGAATTTATATAGCACTGTATCTTGTGAAAACGAATCAAAGCATATTCTTACACAGACAACCAATGATAATTAACGATGTTAACTTCTGCTGCCTGCTCCACGGTCTCCTTGTCCTTCTCCTTGCCGTCTGTATGCAGACAGTAGTAGTAATAATAATAATGATGATGAATGGAATTTATATAGCGCTGTATCTTGTGAAAATGAATCAAAGCACTAGCATTCAACATATTCTTACACATACAACCAATGATAATTAACGATGTTAACTTCTGCTGCCTGCTCCATGTTCTCCTTCTCCTTGCCGTTATCCTTGCTGTCTGTATACAGACAGTAATAATAATAATAATCAATGGAATTTATATAGCGCTATCTTCTTCTTCTTCCTTTTTTGTCATGTTTCTCCCAGGGGAGGTTTGACATTGATGAGCCTTCTCCTCCATCTCTCTCTCTGTTTTGAGCTTCCTCCTTATTTATGCCCCCTTTCTCTAAGATCATCTGCAATACAGGCAGCCCAGGTTTTGCTAGGTCTTCCCTTTGGTCTCTTTCCATATCTTGTGAAAACGAATCAAAGCACTAGCATGCAACATATTCTTACACATACAACCAATAATAATTAACAATGTTAACAATTTCAAATGTACACGTGCGCACACACTTGTACACGCACGCACACACACACACAAAGGTTATACACTTTGGAAGGGTGATGGGGATTTCGGTTGTTGAAGGCAGGGACAGACATGAGATGAAACAGGAGGGAAAAATCTTAGGTTTGGAATAGACATATGTCTTGAGGCTGGATTTATGCGTCATAAGTAGGCTTTTGGAAAAGGGAGAGAGAGGGAGGTCATTCCAGACTGTCGGACCAGAAACAGCGAAAGAGCGACAGCCAATGGTGGATTGGTTGAGCTGAGTTGAACTGGTTGTGGCAATGTACTTTCTCCTCCTGCCCCCCCCCCCCCCCATTTCAAATGTACACGTGCGCACACACACGTACACACAAAGGTTATACACTTTGGAAGGGTGATGGGGACTTCAGTTGTTGAAGGCAGGGACAGACACGAGATGAAACAGGAGGGAAGAATCTTAGGTTTGGAATAGACATGTCTTGAGGCTGGATTTATGCGTCACAAGTAGGCTTTTGGAAAAGGGATAAGAGAGAGGGCAGTCATTCCAGATTGTCGGACCAGAAACAGAGAAAGAGGCGACGGGCAATGGTGGATTGGTTAAGCCGAATTGAACTGGTTGTGGCAATGTACTTTCTCCTCCTGCCCCCACCTCATTTCAAATGTACACATGCGCACACACACACGTACACACATACACACAAAGGTTATACACTTTGAAAGGGTGATGGGGATTTCGGTTGTTGAAGGGCAGGGACAGATACGAGATGAAACAGGAAGACAGAGCAGCCCGAATTTCATGCAGAGAACTCTGCCGTGATTGAAAAAGGTCTACACTGCACTCCACTCCAAAAACCCACAACCCACACGCACCGTCCACAGCCAGGCCTTCTTTGCAGATGGCCTCGATCTTCTCGAACAAGGACTGGCCGGCCAGGCTGCGAGACACGCCGATGCGACGGAAGACGCTGGCCGGGTGGAAGCGCTTGAGGAGGGAGCCCGTGTTCTGCTTGGGAATGGGCTGCTTGGCCAGGCTGGCCCAGTCTATGTCCAGCACACTGACGATGTCTGCACACACACACACACATGCACGCATACATACACTAACATCACTTTTTTGTTAACAGACGTAAAATTGAAGGCCACCAACCCAACCGACCAACCCACACAAACAGAATGACGAATCTGTCATATCACAGCGCGCAAAATACAGCAGAACTCAGTCAAGGGTCCAGGGCCCAGTGCTATTTATTTAATTTATTTATTTATCTATTTATTTATTCTTTTATATCGAGGATAATAGAATAAGCACTCATGTGCTTTTTTACATCCAGTCCCCGTGTGTATGCAGTTTTGTAAATTCTGTCATCTGTTCCCACCGGCACACAATGGCCTACTCTTACAAAAAGCGGAACAGGATTTAACGTGTGCGCAAGACATTCTGCGTGCGTTCGCACACAGGACCTCAGTTTATAGTCTCATCTGAAGGACTTTTGGGGAGAGTGGAGTCTGCACTAATGTTAACTCCAGGGAAAAATATCCCCTTTGAACGGGAATTGAACCTGGGTCGTCAGATTGCGAGCACAATGTTCTAACCACTAGGATATCCCGTCTAGAGGTAACGCACCTACCTGGAAAGCATAAAGTCCAAGTTTGATCCCTGTTTGTGCCCAAAACTCCCCCCCACCATCCCCCCTCATCCACTAGACTATAAAATTGGGCATTGTTCAACCCCCCTCCCCCCCCTCTGACAAGCCCCCCCCAAAATGAATCCAACTGTATTGTACAGAGGAGAGGAGAGGAGAAGTTGACTTACTCTGCGACTGTTTCTCTCCTTCATCAGCCTCAAAGTCACTCTCGTCTGAGGAGATCTTCTCATAGTCGTCTTCGTCTGTAACCACACACACACACACACACACACACACACACACACACACACACACACAAAACAAAACTGATCAGCTCAGCACCCAAGTTTTTACCCAAGCCTTCTTGAAATTTGTGTGCATCAGTAAACAAATTTCTTGTTTTCCACATATTCATGAACATTTACCATTCATACACACACACGCGTATACACACCACAGAACAATTCCTGTACTCACATATTCATGAACATTTTTTCCTTACAATACACTAAAGAACATTTCCCATTTCCATGCACCAATGAATAGTCCCTCTACACCAATGAACATCTCCCATTCCTACACTCCAATGAATATTTCCCATACCCCAAAGAACATTTCCCATCCCTATATTTCCCCATTTTCACACCCCAATGAACATTTTCCATTCCCCACACCCCAATGAACTTTTTCCATTCCCCACACCCCAATGAGCATTCCCCATTCCAACACCTCAAAGAATATTTCCCATTCCTACACCCCAATGAACATTTCTCTTCCTCACACCCCAGTGGATATTTCCCACTCTCACACCCCAGTGGATATTTCCCACTCTCACACCCCAGTGGATATTTCCCACTCTCACACCCCATTGGATATTTCCCACTCTCACTACCCAATAAACATTTCCCATTCTAACACCCCAATAAACATTTCCCATTCTAACACCCCAATAAACATTTCCCATTCTAACATCCCAATAAACATTTCCCATTCTAACATACCCAATAAACATTTCCCACTCTCACTACCCAATAAACATTTCCCATTCTAACACCCCAATAAATATTTCCCATTCTAACACCCCAATAAAAATTTCCCATTCTAACACCCCAATAAACATTTCCCATTCTCACACCCCAATGAATACACCCCATACTCACAATCCATTGAACATTTCCCATTCCCCTGATGAACATTTCCCACCCCACGCACTCCAATGAACATTTCCCATTCTCACATAATTACATGCAAGATTCTTAGATCTATGCGACTGATAAGTCTTCAACACTCCTTTTCACACAGCAACAAATGCCTCACATCCCCTTTCTCTAAAAACCCCCCACTAAGTTCTCACTTTCTTTCACAAGTACACCATAATTATTTTATTGATTTGTTTTGTTTTTCATTTCTCAGCTAGAGCTCCAAGGTTAACCAATGGTGAGGTTTTGCGTATGCGACCATTTTTGCTTACCACGAAGGTAGCTGCATTTCGACTTCAGGGATGTATGCTGGACATGTTCGTGTTTCTTTAACCCACCAAATGCTGACATCAACTATGGGATCTCTAATGTGCAAATTTGATCTTCTGAAGGCACTTGCAGGTCTGCATTTGAAGTTGACCTGGGAGAGCGTAAAAACATCCACCCTTAGTTCACCAGACGCCAACACGATTCAAACCCACAACTTCACCATGGGATTGAAGTTGAACGGCCTTAACCACTTGGCTGCAGTGTCTGTTGACACCACCATTCAAACGCAGTGTGGTCGCTGCATTCAAGATATCAAGGGGGACGGGATAGCCTAGTGGTTAGAACATTGCGCTCACAATCTGACGACCCAGGTTGATTCCCGTTCAAGGGAATATTTTCCCCTGGAGTTCACATCAGTGCAGACTCCACTCTCCCCAAAAGTCCTTCAGATGAGACTATAAACTGAGGCCCCGTGTGCGAACGCACACAGAACATCTTGCGCACACGTTAAAATCCTGTTCCTCTTTTCGTAAGAGTAGGCCATTGTGTGCTGTGGGAAGAGATGACAATTTACAAAAACGCATACACATGGGGACTGGATGTAAAAAAGCACATACGTGCTTAGTCCATTATCCTCAATATAAAAGAATAAAATAAAATTAAAAAACAAAAACAAAAAACCTACACAGTCTTGTGTTGTACTTGTCTGCTCTCTTGTGCTACATGAAAAAAAACACCCCAACCCCTTCATGTTTGGAGCACACACACATGTGCGCACGCACGCACGCATACACAGAGTCTACGGCAAAGCTGACTTATATAAACCAGAACATGATGAAGTCGGAATGCGGCTACCTTAATGGTAGGCAAAAACGGCTGCAAATGCCAAATCTTACCGTTGGTAAATTTTGAAGCTCACCCCCCCCCCCCACCCCTTCCCAAAATAGAATAACTATGCTCAGCTGACTCAAAATTAATATGCCAAGAGTTGTAGTAACACTCCTCTTTCCTTAAATTATACATATCTGCGGCAAAACTCTCCTCACAACCCCGCCCCCCCCCCTTCCCCCACAAATCTCCCACATGTTATTGGTACTGTTCTAAGTTGTGGCCTTATTCTCACCCATAGTTACACAGAGTCCACATCCCCCCCCCAAAAAAAAAACCCAACAACAACACACACACCAAAAAACACCACACACACACAAACACATATGCACAACATACACAGAGACTTACACAGCATATTCTTCAGACTGGCGTCCTTGCTGTCATCAGCGCCATCCTGTGACATGGAGGACAACTCCCCGCGATTTTCTCCCCCGCCTCTGTGGAAACTTGACAAATGTCAACCAAAAACAAAAAAATCATTTTCCATCACTTGACTGTTAACATTTTAGACTGTATGTAAAAAAAAAAAAAAATTTTATTACAGAAAATAAAACGTACAATTTTGGGATAACTACAACATTAGCACTCATTCATTGCGTGTTATTTCTGGCCCAGACGACCATTACCAGTCACCTATAGTGCAGATCCAGCGTAATGCAGTCAAGGGCCCAGTGCTATAATTAGCCCCTTCCTTTTACCAAGTCCAAGTGCGGTCAGTTTCTGCTGTAATTAGCACCAGCTGGGATGGAATGGATAGCAGCTGACAGTGGGGGAAGGAAACCGACAGCTGAGCATCTTCAGCTATGATAGAAACACTACCTTTTCTCTAGAATTATAAATCAACATCCCCTAAGCTGGAATATGGCTACCTTAACGGTAGGCAAAAACAGTCATATACACAAAAATCTCACCATTGCTGAGCCTCAGAACTCTGGCTGAGAAACAAATATCAAAACAAAACACAACAACAAACACCAAGTTTCTCCCCTCCCATTCCCCTTCTCCCATGTCCAAAACTTCTTATTTGCCCTAAAATTTCATTAGCAAAGTCGCACAGAGGTCTGCAGGTCTCTCTCTCTCTCACACATAAACACAAGCCATCATGGATTATCTTAAACGTAACTGAAAAACGGTTTCTAATGCAGAGAGAGAAACAAAAGTGTTATAATAATAATATTCACAAGCAAAATCACAGCCATTTCTAAACCCCCAAACAGTGACAATATTTCCAAATTGTGTCCACAACACACGGTTTTGTCCTTTGCAATCAGTTGTTCACATTCTCAAACATTCATGAGGTATCTTTTTTGTTGTGATGAATGGTTTCACACAATTGGATGACAATGCACATACATAACCACATACTCCCACCCCACCCAACCCCCCCTCCCCCAACACACACAAACACACACACAGACCTACCTGTCTTCCCCACGAGCAGTGGGATAGCCCTCAGACTGGCCACGGTCTTCACCAGCCCTGCCACTGAAGCTGTCTCCCCTCCCAGAGCGAGTGGGCTTGCCCATGTCAGCAGAGGGAGCAGCACCGCTGCCACCAGCAGCAGCTTTGGCAGGGTCCGCGTTCTCTCCCCCATCCTCTGCCGATTTCGGCTGCTCTGCACCGCTGGATTTCTGTTGGACATCAAAATGATGGATGTATAAAGTAAGCTAGTAAATAGGGGACGGGGTAGCTCAGTGGTCAGAGCACTCGCTTTCCCCCAGCCAAGGTTAAGCAGCATCGAGCGTGGTTACCACTTGGATGGGTGACTGTTTGCGTGCCTTGGCTTCAGTACAGTCCCCCAAGCTCACCCAGCTGTAAGTGGGTACCTGCCCTCTTTAGGGTCAGGGAAGGTAAAGCAGCGAGGGAGAGGAGATGGGCGCCACCGCCCTCAATATGGTGGCCCCTAGAGAAGCTGAGGTCTCTGACGCCTCGCTCCTCTACGACCACATAGGTTAAGGGACACCTTTACCCTTAGAGTAAGCTTTCTCTGCTGTTAGGTTCACCTTTTGTTTTTACCCTGGCTAGAGCTCCCAGGTCAGATTTTGCGTATGTGACCATTTTTACCCACCATGAAGGTAGCTGCATTCAAACTGTGGGGATGGCTTTTGGTTTTGAAAGTATGCAATGTATTGTGTTGTATTCTGTTGCACTGTATTATATCGAAACGTTGTGTCATGCTGCGTTGCCATGTATTGCATTGTAGTAGTAGACATTCATCAGTCTCCTAAGACTATGCAGTTGCGCTCTAGGTGTTTATACTCCAGAGCACAAAGCCTGGGTGAGTAAGTTTGGTGGGCAAACTGTTACCCATGCACTGTATTGTATTGCTTTATATTGCGTTTTCATACTATTTTGCACTGTCTCTCACTGTAGTGTGTCTTGAAGGCATTTCAACAGCAATTTTAAAAAATATTTGGATCCTTGGTGATAGTTCCAAGGTTCACCACTGGTGAAATTTTGCGTATGCAAATGTCTTTGCCCCACCCTGGAGGTAGCTGCATTCCAACTTTGGGGATGTATGCTGGGTATGTTCGTGTTTCTGTAACCCACTGAAAGCTGACAAGACTAACAGGATTTTTAACGTGATATCTGATCTTCTGTATGTGAGAGAATTAAGGCACTGGCAGGTCTGCACTTGGAAGTTAATCTGGGAGATGGTAGACATCCTCACCCTCAATTCACCAGCCACTGCCCATATTGGAACCCACACCTTCACAGACCAATGGGATTGTAGTTGAACAATCTTAAAACACTCAGCTATAGGATGTGTCCAACAGGAAATAATGTTCTTCATGTACTCCAATCAAAAAGAGCATTACAAAGTATCACCCCCCCCCCCCCCCCCCCTTCCCACAGTCAGAATGCGGCTGCCTTAATCACGGTGGGTAAAAACGGTCACATACACAAAATCTCAACTTCCGAGCTCTAGCCACAGAATGAAAAACACACACACAAATTCCTGTTCGCTTTGCAACAGACTACACCATTCTTTCAAGCTTCATCAACACACTTTTTGATGTCTTTTTTCCCCCCTCTCTTTTAAAAAAACATAAGTGGCACACCCAACGGATGCTACAGCTGAGTGGGTTAAGGCCGTTCAACTTTCATTTTGCAGGTCCATGAAATCGTGGGTTTGAATCTCGGCAGTGTGTGATGAATTAAGTGTGGGGATTTACCATCTCCTGGGTTAACTTCAAGTGCAGGCAGACCTGCTAGTGCCTTCATCCCCTTCGAGTATATACACAGGCAGAAGACCAAACATGCATGTTAAAAATCCCGTCATTCATGTCAGCATTCAGTGGGTTACTTACAGAAACATGAACATACCCAGCATGCATCCCTGAAGTCAGAAAGTGGCTACCTTCTGGAAGAGGCAAAAACGGTCGCATACACAAAATCTAACCATTGGTGGTGAATGTTGGAGCTCTAAGTGGGCAACAAAACAACACCCTTCTCCCCCCAAAAAAGAATGGTACATCCAAAATATTTTCTACAAAAGAAACTTTCAAACCATAAGACGTACCACAACAAAAATGTTAGTTTGACAAATTCAACCAACCTGCTTATCACCACTCTCTGCTGCTGCTTCAGACTCTGACCAACTGCCGTCTGTAAACACACATGACACAGGCACACATCAGTTGACATACGGAAAGAATGTACACACAGTAGTACACAGTCGTCACATATCAGTTCGCATAGAAGCATGCAGAACATCTTGTGCACATGTTAAAACCCATTCGGCTTTTTGGAAAAGTAGGCCAATGTGTACCGGTGGGAACGGATGACAAAATTTACAAAACTGCGCACACATGGGACTGGATGTAAAGAAGCACATGAGTGCTTATAGAATAGTATTATCCTTGAAATAAAAGAATACCCCCTCCAAACCTCCCCCCCAAAAAACAAAAACCAAACAAACATACAAACAGAATGTACACACTTGACACAGTCATACATCAGTTCACATACAAAGAAAATCTCTTATATATATACATGTATGCAATGTTGAAGCTTGATTTGCAAAAAGGGAGAAAAAAAAAGCAGGAGAGGAAGAAAGTGTGGGTATTGACAGGAAGAAAAAGACAAACAAAAACGAAAATTTACGTGAGGAGAAAAAAAAAGGATGCAACTGGAAAAAACCATGGACTTAAAATAACAAAATCTGTAGAAAATCTGTAGAGAGTAGAATTAGAAATAAACAAAACAAAACGACAAACAAAAACAAAAATAAATGTTACAAAATGTACTAAGTAAACCGTGAAGATGGATAGATAGATAGATAGATAGATAGAGAGAGAGAGAGAGAGAGAGAGAGAGAGAGAGAGAGAGAGAGAGAGAGAGAAGCTGGACAGGCATTAAAATAATGGAAACAGACACGAAACAAAATAACAAAAAAGAAAAAAAGGAATGAGTGTGAATAAGATTTGTTTGTTTTCTACAAGATTCAGCGCTATATAAATTCCATATATTACTATTATTATTAATAAGTATAGTACATACATGTACATATATAGAAACTAACAGCGGGGTTATGGGCCTGTGTGTGTGTGTGTATGTATGTGTATGTGTATCTCTCTCTCTCTCTCTATATATATATATAGACATCACACACCCATCTGAAGATGAGTATGTGAGTTCCCTTCGCATGTGTGCATGAATACGCAGGTGAGTGGAAGAGAAAAAAGAAAGAAAAACAGAATGACAATAAACTGTAACTAAAAACATAGAAATCTCTGTATAAATGTAACAAAATCTCCCAATGGACTCCACATAAAAGACAAAAACAAAACCAAAGCAGACAAAGGCAGACAGATAAGCGAGAGATGGTGAACACCAACACTCTCTAATTCTCCAGTGTTTATCAATCTTTTATCCTGTCAGCCATGATGTAATGAACAGAATCTTCCTATGTGCCTGTCCACTTGATTCTCCTTTTCCCTTCCGTGGGGATGCCGGGGGGTCCTGTCAGTATAAATAGCATCCCCACCTTCTGGAAATTCTGTGCTAGAAATTCCCTCTTTTCCACCGACCTCTTTCTTTCTGCCTTGTCCTTTTTCTTCCTGTTACCTCCTCCTTGTATATTTTCTGCCTTCTTGGTCCGCTTTCCTGCCTTTTTTCCCCAAGAAAGACTTAAAAGATAAACGTTCTTTCCCAGGCCAAAGTCGGATGTGCTGGGCCCGACTAGTCAGGGGCTTAATTGCAGCGCAACACATTTTCTCTCATATGACAAGATGATAACATGCTGTCTGAGTGTTGAACAAAGAACAGAAGAACTCTCCTTTTTCTCTGAATAGAGACTAAAGGGTCCTGTCACACTGGAATGTTTTTCATGTAGGTGTGTGTACAAAATTAGTGTCTTTCATTTTTAGCTTTTGTTCAACAATACAGCTCCAATACAACTGTGAGAGAAAGCAAAGAAAGCCTTTTACAACGACGGTGCACAGTTTGAAACACTTTAGAGGAACTTTACTTTCTGAACCAAAAGTTTTTTTACAAAAAATCAAGTAACCATCTACTCATTAACAAGCATATTACACACAAGTATTCATAAACAATCACACACACACACAGACACGCACGCATGCATGTACACGCACGCACATAACCACACACGCACGCATGTACACGCACGCACACAACACACACAGAGCTCTAGCTGAGGAACCAAAATAAGAGAAAGTTCTAAAGAAAGAAAGAGAAAGATAAGATGCTGATCTAGACCACACAGTTTGTGAAAGTGACTGGTATCTTTTCATATGAATTTCTTCTTTCTGAAGAATGTTGGCTTTCATGTATCCAACAGACAGTCTCACTGCTCTGCAGAGAGTGCACACAATACCGTAAGCTGCTGAAGAAAGAGTGGTTAAACATACCGACAAGCAATCCTGCACAACATCACACAACAACAACAAACAACTGCCAAAGTAAGCTTACCGAACAATATCAACTGATTACAAAAAGCATCAATTCATATGATATATAAGCAAGAGTTAAGACCACTTAAGACACAGATACTGCAGTTGAACATCAAAGATAATACAAACACGGCAAACATCCACACACACACACACACACACACACACACACACACACACACACATACACACATACACACACACACTCACACACACAACCAGTAATAAACCAGTTTCTAACATCACCAAGAGTGAACAGACGTTAAATTGAAGGCAACAACACAACCAGTAAAGCAGCGCATCAAACACTCCAGCGAACAACCCGTCGAGAAAAGTGAACACAAGCGACGCTGCCCACGAAATCTTCCACTGACGACACAAGTCCATCCAGCAAAAACGACACCAGCTCCTCTCAATATCCTGACACCACCAACAAGTGGCACAACACCGACACACAGAAGGGCCAGGCACGACACGACACGAGGTGACGGGAGGCACGGACCAAGAAAGCGACGAAGGGCGGCAGCCAAGAGGCGCGTGAGTGTGGACAGCATGAGGCAGAGCGCCTGGAACTGGGGGCCGCTCACCGCCGACCACACCTTCACACAGTTCTGCGCGTCCTCCTCAAAGTGCGTCATCTTGTGCTTGCGGTCCTTGCGCACAAACCAATCCACCACCGCCTGCCGCTTGCAGTCGTACATAATGATCAGGTCGTCGCTCTCGCTTATCAGGCGCTCGCGGTCGTAGCGCTTGTCCAGCACCACCTTCTGGGCCGAGAGATTGCGAAACAGCGAGCGCAGCTGGCGCTGTCGGAAGGGATCCGAAAGTTTGGCCAGTTTGCTCTCAACGTCGGCGGGCGAGAACCCTGCCTGCCACGCTGCCTCTACCACAGGGTGCACTTTCTCTGTGTGGAGGGGAAGAAGAAGAAGAAGACACACAACACAGGGAGAGAGAGAGAGACACAGAGAGAGAGGGGTCAGGCCCAGATAGCTCATGCAAAAACGTGACTACTACTACTACTACTACTACTACTGCATGCAACATTTCCCATTCATCTTCTCCACCTCTATACACACACAGAATGGAGATATGAACTAAAAAGAATTTTTTTAAAAATGAAAAAAAAAAGATAACTACTGATCAGCATAAAAAAAGAGCTTTACCTTAACAAAAACACTCCCCCCCCTCCCCACCTACTGATACACATACACAAGAAAATCCTGCAGCTAACAGGCAAGGTTTCAGGCCATGCAAAACTCAAAGCAACTCTGAACTTTGTCTACAACTACACAGGATGTTTACACCTTTTTCACATTAACACGCTTGAACAGACTGCCGATATTTCTCTAAGGTCTTTTCTGAGACTCAAGGACTCATGAAAGCGATCAAACCAACGCTTCCCTCCCCCAGCCCTCCTGAAATAAAAAGCAAATAAAGATCAAAATCCAAGAAGCAAATATTTGTTCACAAACCCTGTCATTTTCTATATTATTCTGCCAAGTCTCGTGCTAAGAAACTTTTTTTTCAGAAAAACAGAAAAATCACGCCTATGACTTTCATTTGCTTATATTTCAGAAGATACTGAAAGAAGCTTTATAATAAGCACATAAACTTATTTGAAGCACATAAACTTATTTGTGAAGATGATTTTCTTCTTTTTTGTGTGTGAAAAATAAGATTGAGTATTTCCAACTGCCAAGTGTATCAAGCATGCCAACACACCTGTGTGTCCTTCTGGAGGTAGGTACTTTAAAAAAAAAAATCTTGCTGTTTCACATGCTCATGAAATCATAAATAGAGAGATTTTTGGCTATGCTGGATGTTTCACAAAGAGTGCTGAATCAGGATGAACAGCTTTCATCAATGGAGCATTGCGGACAGCACTTCTCATGACCCATTGAAAATTCTACAGGCCAATGGAAGTGCAACAAGATTTGTGACAGATCAGTATATGAAGAGAAAACACCAAGAGCTTATTCTTTTTTGGTATGATAGGGCTTCCTGCTAACTTTAAAAAAAATAGTCATGATAATCCTAACCTTCTACATACTTCAAAACCTCTTCTGGAATTAAAAAAAATAAAAAATCAAACATATTCCCTTTGCTGACAAAACCTCTTTAACTCTTCAACTTCAAATTCTATCTTCTCAAAGATTCCAAGAGACGCCATACAAATCTGAACAAACATGCACAAGTTTCTACTCTACAAGGGTCAACACTCGGGCAGGAAACACAGCAGGAGGAAAAGAAGTACACACGCGCACAAGAACAAACCACTCAATCAATCAAACATCACCAACCAACACCTCACTCCCAAAAAGTACAGTATCTAATTCTAAACTATCACCAAAAACATTCAAAAGTGTATCCGTTCAAGATATTACAAAACCATAATTTCAATCCAGCACACACACACACGTCCACATCCTAATGCAAGTCAATGTTCAGTGGGTTAGACTAGAGAAACACTAACATACCCAGCATGCACCCCCAAAGTCGGAATCCACCTACATTCATGGTGGGCAAAAACAGCTGCATACGCAAACTCTAATCACTGGTGAACCGCGGAGCTCTAGGCAAGGAATGGAAAAATGAAAACCAAATCCACTAGAATTTTAAACTGGGACCACAAACTATATTCACCAACTTGGGAAACATTCAAGATCAATCAGTTATTTCTGAATATGGAGATGGCATCCTTCTTCTTCTTCTTCTTCTCCATCAAACACTCCGACAGCAACTACTGTTGTCTGTCAATGGAGCAAAACTGCCTCTCACTGCCAGTGAATGCTTGACAAATCAGGGCCAACATATCTGACTACAGCATGGGAGAGAATTGTTATCTTTTACAAGTCTTTCTGGAAAAAGGACAGGAGAATGGACCAAGAAGGCAGACAACAGACAAGAAGGAGGTGAAAGGAAGATAAGGACCAAGGCAGAAACACAGAGCGGGATAGAAAAGAGGGAATTCCTGGCACAGAATTATATACAGACTCATATCCAAATAAAACACAGACCAAAGATAAGATATGTACAAAGATGACAGGGAGACAGACACAGACCAGAGAGAAAAGATTTGAAATGGTGGAGGAGAGACAGAATTCAACTATGAAACAGAAGTTCAACTATGAAAACAACCACACATTTCTTTCAAATCATACATTAAAAATAACAACAAAACACACAACAAGACAGCAGAACAAAAATACAGAACACAGAAAACTTTGCAAAATAAAGACAGATAATAATGATGATAATAATAATAATAAAAACTCGGCTTTAAAAGTACATCACTACTACTTCTACTACTACTACTACCAGCGGCATCAGCAACAGCAACAACAACAACAACAGCCACCAACCAACCAACCAACCAAATGACAAAAACAATGATAACACCATAAAAACTCATCATTACACCAAAAGTGAGTTATAACTGAATAACAAAAAAGATGTTCAACATATTTTTAAAAACACCTCTCTCACTCTTTTCAATCAGTTTAAAACAAAAGAGGACAAAAGAATCGACAGACACCATAGCCGAGTGGTTAAGAATGTTTGGCTTCAACCCCATGGGTCTATGAAGTCCTAGGTTCGAATCTCGGCAACGTCTGGTCAATTAAGGGTGGGGATATTGACCATCTCCCAGGTCAACTTCAAGTGCAGACCTGCCAGCCCCTTAGTTCCCTTCATATATCTTCACATGCAAAAGATCAAATATGCACGTCAAAAGATCCTGTATTTTATGTCAGTGTTTGGTGGGTTACAGAACCATGAACATACCCAGCATACATCCCTGATGTTGGAATGCGGCTACCTTCATGGAGGCAAAAATTGGTCGCATATGCAAAATCTCACCTCTGGTAAACCTCAGAGTTCTTACTGACTTTAAAAAAAAAAAAAATTTAAAAGTTAGGAACCAACTACAATCATAAGTCAGTAACTAACTAAAATAAGATGAACTGATACTCATCTACATATGGGTGAAAAACTCTTCCACAAAAATACAAAAACAAACAACCCCCACCCAAAAAAACAACAACCAACCCCTAAACAAACACAACAACAAAAATCATTCTTTTACAAGAATAATACACAAAACATTACATAAAACTCAAAAAGATCAGCCAGAATCACACATACTTCATACAGGAACCTATACTGTTCTGACCAAATCATTGTATACCAAATTTGAAATAAAAACCGCCCATAAAATCCCACTACCTTAAAACGCAATTTTTGAAGAAAAACAAAAACCCAACCACACCAACAGAGATGATACATAACGAACGAAACAAAAGCATCCTGCATCGCTTACCTCCCCTCCACCGCTTACGACCCCGGTCGCCGCCGTCTGACCCTCGAGTGTGGGGTCGTGGTGGTGATCGGCCTCGTTTGCGGGACCCTTCCGTCTTGTCACTGTCTCCTTTACTGCTGTCGCTGGTTTTCTGAACACAACATGAATAAACCACGTTCAAGAGCTGTCAAAGCCGAATGCTATACTACATGACAAAGATCAAATGGGAAGACAGGATCATGAATGAAGAACTATGGAGAATGTGCAAAGTTGATGATCTGAAGTCTGTAGCTAGTAGTAGCAATAGACTGCGCTGGTTTGGGCACGTTCAATGGAAAACAGACCACCGCATCATAAAAAGAGCAACGAACTTCGTAGTGGATGGAAAGAGACCAAAGGGAAGACCTAGCAAAACCTGGGCTGCCTGAATTGCAGATGATCTTAGAGAAAGGGGGCATAAATAAGGAGGAAGCTCAAAACAGAGAGAGAGATGGAGATGGTTCATCAATGTCAAACCTCCCCTGGGAGAAACGTGACAAACAAGGAAGAAGAAGAAAGAAACCATGTCTGGTAAGACAGCAGAAAAGTATGGCAACAGGGAAGATTTCACTGTTGAAAATGTAAGGTAGAGGCCAAAATCTATGGCTGATGGGTGGTTGTAGGCATTCTTTTTTACCTCGCATGAAGTCTGAGATATGTTGCGCTGCTCTGCACTACAATCCTTAGCATTGTATTGTATACCACTTGAAGTCACGGCAGATTTATCTGCCTGAAATTCAGGCTGCTCTCCCCAGGGAGAGCGCGTTGCCACAAGAGCAGCGCCACCCATTACTTTCTTGTTCTTTTCCTGTCTGCATAATGTGTATTTGGTTTCCTATCGGAGTGGCTTTTTTTCTACAGAATTTTGCCAGGGACAACTCTTTTGTTGCCATGGGTTCCTTTACATGCATTAAATTATTATTACACACGGGACCTTGGTTTACTGTCTCATCCGAAAGACTAGTACCCAGACCACCACTCAAATGACCCTCATCTGCCTAAAACGGCTTGTAGTGGAAAAGTGGGTCAGGTGCAATACTACCCATTTCGTGGTGGAGGGTCAGGGTCAGGTGCAATGCCACTCATTTCGTGGTGGAGGGTCAGGTGCAATGCCACTCATTTCCTGGTGGAGGGTCAGGGTCAGGTGCAAGGCCACTCATTTTGTGGTGGAGGGTCAGGGTCAGGTGCAATGCCACTCATTTTGTGGTGGAGGGTCAGGTGCAATGCCACTCATTTCGTGGTGGAGGGTCAGGTGCAATGCCACTCATTTCGTGGTGGAGGGTCAGGTGCAATGCCACTCATTTCGTGGTGGAGGGTCAGGGTCAGGTGCAATGCCACTCATTTCGAGGTGGAGGGTCAGGTGCAATGCCACTCATTTCGTGGTGGAGGGTCAGGTGCAACGCCACTCATTTCCTGGTGGAGGGTCAGGTGCAACGCCACTCATTTCCTGGTGGAGGGTCAGGTGCAATGCCACTCATTTCCTGGTGGAGGGTCCGGTGCAATGCCACTCATTTCATGTGGAGGGTCAGGGTCAGGTGCAATGCCACTCATTTCCTGGTGGAGGGTCAGGGTCAGGTGCAATGCCACTCATTTCCTGGTGGAGGGTCCGGTGCAATGCCACTCATTTCATGTGGAGGGTCAGGGTCAGGTGCAATGCCACTCATTTCCTGGTGGAGGGTCAGGTGCAATGCCACTCATTTCGTGGTGGAGGGTCAGGTGCAATGCCACTCATTTCCTGGTGGAGGGTCAGGGTCAGGTGCAAGGCCACTCATTTTGTGGTGGAGGGTCAGGGTGAGGTGCAATGCCACTCATTTTGTGGTGGATGGTCAGGTGCAATGCCACTCATTTCATGGTGGAGGGTCAGGGTGAGGTGCAATGCCACTCATTTCATGGTGGAGGGTCAGGGTGAGGTGCAAAGTCAGTTTCCCCCACTTTCAGCTGCTATCCATTCCATCCCATCCCAGCCCAGCTGATGCTAACTATAGCAGGAACTGACCACACTTGTGACTAGGGAAATGGAAGGGGTGCGCTGAATTTAGCGCTCTTGACTGAGTGATGTTGGATTTGCACGCTGTGTGTGCAGTCAGACTGTGTCGTGCCCAATAATACACTAGTCAGACTGTGTCGTGCCCAATAATACACTAGTCAGACTGTGTCGTGCCCAATAATACACTAGTCAGACTGTGTCGTGCCCAATAATACACTAGTCAGACTGTGTCATGCCCAACAATACACTACTAGTCAGGCTGTGTCATGCCCAACAATACACTAGTCAGGCTGTGTCATGCCCAACAATACACTAGTCAGGCTGTGTCATGCCCAACAATACACTAGTCAGGCTGTGTCATGCCCAATAAAACAATAGTCAGGCTGTGTCATGCCCAATAAAACACTAGCCAGGCTGTGTCATGCCCAATAAAACACTAGTCAGGCTGTGTCATGTCCAACAATACACTAGTCAGACTGTGTCATGCCCAACAATACACTATCTTTTACAGCATCATGTAGAAAACAAGCAGGAGGGGCCCAGGTGGGTTTAGTGGCTAGGGGGCTTCACACACACACACACACACACACACTTGATCCCCTGGAGTCACTGCCTGTTCGATTCTCAGTATCAGCTGTAGGCTGGTTGCCACTTTCTCTAAAGAGCCAGATTTTCATGCAGGTACCCATCCCCTGCCAATTCCTCATATAAGATTAAAAAACACAACTGAGGTCCTGCGTGTGTGAACCAGGACAATCTTGCACTGACGTCAAAATTCCATTCCATCTTTCAAAAGAAAACTGGCTACTGTATGCTGGCAGGAATGGGAAAAAACCCCAACTCATATATATTAAGGGGACGGGATAGCTCAGTGGTCGGAGCACTCGCTTTCCCCCAGCCAAGTTAAGCAGCGTCGAGCGTGGTTACCAGTTGGATGGGTGACCGTTTGCGCGCCTTGGCTTCAGTACAGTTCCCCCAGTTCACCCAGCTGTAAATGGGTACCTGCCCTCTTTAGGGTCAGGGAAGGTAAAGCAGCTAGGGAGAGGAGATGGGCGCCGCCCTCAATATGCTGGCCCTAGAGAAGTGAGGTCTCTGACGCCTCGGTCCCCTACAACCTTATAGGTTATGGGACTCCTTTACCTTTACTTTACATATATATTATTCTTTTATTTCGAGGATAATGCAATAAACACTTATTGCTTTTTTACATCCTGTACCCCGGTGTATGCATTTTAAAAATAATTTTGTCATCCGTTCCTACCGGCACACAATGGCCTACTCTTCCAAACAGCAGAATGGGTTTTAACATGTGTGCAAGATGTTCTGCATGTGTTCACACACAAGACCTCAGTTTATAGTCTCATCTGAAGGACATTAAAGAAGGTGGCAGGATGGTTAAGACATTCACCTGCCAAACAAGTACACTGCAAAATTTCTGGGTTCGATTCCCAGCCCCACCCTTTCTTCCCAATTTGATAAGAAAATGACACTGAATGCCAAAATGACACTGAATGCCAAAGTCCTTCAGATGAGACTATAAACCAAGGACCTGTGTGCTATTGCACACAGAACATCTGAACCTGTTCTGCCTTTCCGGAAGAGAAGGCCATCCATACCTGTAGGAATAGATTCATGACAAAAAATTTTTTTTTTTAAACCCATGCACACACAGGTGTCATATTTAGACACTATCCCCAAGTCACAATGCAGCTATCTAGTGGGGAGAAAAACGGCTGCATACGCAAAAACCTCACCATCGTTTGAACCGCAGAGCTCTAGCCGAGGAACAGAAGAAAAAAAACAACCATACATACACTCCCAACCCTTCGGAGGAGACTATAAACCGAGGCCCCGTGTTCGAACGCATGCAGAACATCTTGCTAAATCCTGTTCCGCTTTTCGGAAGAGTAGGCTTTTGTGTGCCAGTGGAAACAGATGACAAAAATTTACAAAACCGCATACACACGGGGACTGGATGTAAAAAAGCCCATGAGTGCTTTATTCCATTATCCTCGATATAAAAGAATAAATAAACGACGTCACCTCAGCCAACCTCACTCACCTCCACCTTGGTGTCTCGGTCTCTCTCCCGCTCTCTGTCTCGTCTCTGCGGCGGGCTGTCCTTCTCCCCGTCCCTCCAGGCCGGCTGTCCCTGTCCCCTCCCTGTCCCGCTCTCTGTCCCGCTCCCTGTCCCGCTCTCGCGGGCCGGGCTGTCCCGGTCGTGGACGACGCACCGCCCGAGCCGAAGAAACGGCTCTCCGGCTCCCGCTGGTCAGGCCAGGCCGGCGACGCCTCTCGCTGCTGTGGCTGCCGCGGCTGTGGTGGGAGCCGGCCGGCGACGGTGGCGGCTGCCTTTACGCGCCGGCGACTTGGACTCCTCCCCGGCCGCTTGGCCACCGGCGACTTGGTGTCGTCCTTGCCCCGCGGCGAGCGCAGGCCTTCCTCCAGCTTGCGCTTGGTGCCCACCGGGGTGCGCGACCTGCTGCCCACCGCCACCCTGGTGGAGCGGGAGGCCGGGGAGGAGGCGTGGTCGCCCGGGCGACGGCCCGGGAGCGGCGTCGGCCTGGAGAGCGGCCGGAGTCGCCTCCCCCCCTCCGCTGGACTTGCTGCGCTGTTTCGGGGAGAGCGAGCGCGCCCGGAGAGTTGTCGGCGGCCGGAGAAAGGCAGGAGGAGTCCCCTTTGTCTTGGGGTCGGTCTGGGGACCTGGCAAGTCCCATTGTTGGTTAGAGTGGTTTGGTGACTGTGGTATGACGGTTTTGTTTTTGGATTTTTTATGTTTTGTGTTAGATATCATATGTCTTGATGAACTGTGTGGATGTTGGGTTGTGGTCTTTATTTAAGTGTTAATATCATAGTATCATAGTGTCTTGGGGAGCTGTGTGCATGTTGGGTTGTGGATCTTTATGTTTAGTGGGTTTGATATCATAGGTCTTGAGAACTGTGTGGATGTTGGGTTGTGGATCTTTATGTTAATGTTAGATATCATAGTGTATGATGAACTGTGTGGATGTGGGTTGTGGATTTATGTTTAGTGTTAGGTATCATAGTGTCTTGATGAGGTGTGTGCATGTTGGTTGTGGATCTTTATGTTTATGTCAGATATAGTGTCTTGGTGAGTGTGTGGATGTTGGGTTGTGGATCTTTATGTTTAGTGTCAGATATCATAGTGCTTGATGAACTGTGTGGTTTTTTTGTGGGTCTTTATTTTTGTGCGATATCAAGTTTCTTGGGGACTGTGTGCATGTCAGGTGCAATGCCACTCATTTCATGGTGGAGGGTCGGGTGGAGTGCAAGGGCCACCATTTATGGTGGAGGGTCAGGGTGAGGTGCAAAGTCAGTTTCCCCCACTTTCAGCTGCTATCCTTCCATCCCATCCAGCCCAGCTGATTGCTAACTATAGCAGGAACTGACACCTGCCTGACAATTCGGGGCAAATGCCCAGGGAACGCTGTTAGCGCTCTTGACGAGTGCAGTCTGGATTTTGCTGCTGTCGTGTGCCTCAGCACTATTGTTTTAGTTCCCTAATAAAGGCTTTTCTAAGAATTTTGCCGGACAATCATCTGTTGCCATGGGTTCTTTGCACATTAAATTATTATTCACATGGGCCCAAGTTAATTTCACTATCCAGAACTGATCTAGTACCACAAACCACTAGTCAGTGCCCCACTGCCACATAAATGGCTTCTATGGAAAGGTCAGGCAATGCCCTCAGTTGTGGTGGAGGGTCAGATCAGGTGCAATGCCACTCTTGGTGGAGGAGTAAGTCAGTGCAATGCCCTATTTCGTGCCGAAGGTCAGGGCAGGGCAATGCCACTATTTCGTGAGTCAGGCGTGTCATGCCAACATATCTGTCGGAGTGGTCGGTGCCAATGCCACTACTTTGTAGGATGGTAGGGTCAGGCAAGGCCACAGTTTGGTTGGTGGTAGGGGTCAATGACACTCATTTCGTGGTGGAGGCGTCAGGGTCCGTGCATAGCCCTTCATTTCGTGTCGGAGGGTCAGGTGCATTGCCTACAATTTCGTGGTGTCGGAGTCAGCGGTCTGCAAAGTCATTTCCCCCACTTTCAGCTACACCCAGCACTGGTCCTTCCTGCCATCCAGCCACTGGTGCTAACTATAGCAGGTCTGCCACTATTGGATAGGAAAATGGAAGGGGCGGATGAATTAGCACTCTTGATAGTGATGTTGGATTTGCATGCTGTGTGGTCAGACTGTACTACGCAATATCACTTCTTTTCAACAATATTAGAAAACAAGCAGCGGAGGCGGTGGTACCAGTGGATGGAGTGTACCCATTGCGCGCCTGCTCAGTCTGTTCCCCATTCACACAGCTGTAATGGGTACTGCCACTTTCTCTAAGGCCAGATTTTAAGCAGGGAACCCATTCCGCCTTCTCAATAATTAACAAAACTGAAGTGGAGGCATTTTGCACTGACGTCGAAATCCCCTACACCTTAAAGAAAGGTTATGGACTCCAGATATCCCTAACTTATCATATATTTATTTATTTGTTCTTTTATTTCGAGGATAATGCAATAAACACTTATTGCTTTTTTACATCCAGTACCCCGGTGTATGCATTTTAAAAATAATTTTGTCATCCGTTCCCACCGGCACACAATGGCCTACTCTACCAAAAAGCGGAATGGGTTTTAATGTGTGTGCAAGATGTTTTGCGTGTGTCCACACACAAGACATCGGTTTACAGTCTCATCTGAAGGACATTAAATAAGGAAGGTGGCAGGATGGTTAAGACATTCACCTGCCAAACAAGTACACAGTGAGGTTCTACGTTTGATTCCCAGTCTCGCCCTTTCTTCCCAATTTTATGAGAAAATGACACTGAATGCCAAAGTCCTTCAGATGAGACTATAAACCAAGGACCTGTGTGCTATTGCACACAGAACATCTGAACCTGTTCCGCCTTTCCGGAAGAGAAGGCCATCCATACCTGTAGGAATAGATTCATGACAAAAAAATTTTTTTTTTAAACCCATGAACACACAGGTGTCATATTTAGACACTATCCCCAAGTCACAATGCAGCTATCTAAATAGTGGGGAGAAAAATGGCTGCATACGCAAAAACCTCACCATCGTTTGAACCGCAGAGCTCTAGCCGAGGAACAGAAGAAAAAAAACAACCATACATACACTCCCAACCCTTCGGAGGAGACTATAAACCGAGGCCCCGTGTTCGAACGCATGCAGAACATCTTGCTAAATCCTGTTCCGCTTTTCGGAAGAGTAGGCTTTTGTGTGCCAGTGGAAACAGATGACAAAAATTTACAAAACCGCATACACACGGGGACTGGATGTAAAAAAGCCCATGAGTGCTTATTCCATTATCCTCGATATAAAAGAATAAATAAACGACGTCACCTCAGCCAACCTCACTCACCTCCACCTTGGTGTCTCGGTCTCTCTCCCGCTCTCTGTCTCGGTCTCTGCGGGCAGGGCTGTCCTTCTCCCCGTCCCTCCAGGCCGGGCTGTCCCTGTCCCGCTCCCTGTCCCGCTCTCTGTCCCGCTCCCTGTCCCGCTCTCGGCGGGCCGGGCTGTCCCGGTCGTGGGAGGACGCACCGCCCGAGCCGAAGAAACGGCTCTCGGGCTCCCGCTGGGTCAGGCCAGGCCGGCGACGCCTCTCGCTGCTGTGGCTGCCGCGGCTGTGGTGGGAGCCGGCCGGCGACGGGTGGCGGCTGCCTTTACGCGCCGGCGACTTGGACTCCTCCCGCGGCCGCTTGGCCACCGGCGACTTGGTGTCGTCCTTGCCCCGGGGCGAGCGCAGGCCTTCCTCCAGCTTGCGCTTGGTGCCCACCGGGGTGCGCGACCTGCTGCCCCCGCCACCCTGGGTGGAGCGGGAGGCCGGGGAGGAGGCGTGGTCGCCCGGGCGACGGCCCGGGGAGCGGCGTCGGCCTGGAGAGCGGCCGGAGTCGCCTCCCCCTCCGCTGGACTTGCTGCGCTGTTTCGGGGAGAGCGAGCGCGCCCGGAGAGGTTGTCGGCGGCCGGAGAAAGGCAGGGAGGAGTCCCCTTTGTCTTGGGATCGGTCTGGGGACCTGGGCAAGTCCCATTGTTGGTTAGAGTGGTTTGGTGAGCTGTGGTATGGACGGTTTTGTTGTGGATCTTTATGTTTAGTGTTAGATATCATAGTGTCTTGATGAACTGTGTGGATGTTGGGTTGTGGATCTTTATGTTAAGTGTTAGATATCATAGTATCATAGTGTCTTGGTGAGCTGTGTGCATGTTGGGTTGTGGATCTTTATGTTTAGTGTTAGATATCATAGTGTCTTGATGAACTGTGTGGATGTTGGGTTGTGGATCTTTATGTTAAGTGTTAGATATATCATAGTGTATGATGAACTGTGTGGATGTTGGGTTGTGGATCTTTATGTTTAGTGTTAGGTATCATAGTGTCTTGATGAGGTGTGTGCATGTTGGGTTGTGGATCTTTATGTTTAGTGTCAGATATAGTGTCTTGGTGAGGTGTGTGGATGTTGGGTTGTGGATCTTTATGTTTAGTGTCAGATATCATAGTGTCTTGATGAACTGTGTGGATGTTGGGTTGTGGATCTTTATGTTTAGTGTCAGATATCATAGTGTCTTGGTGAGCTGTGTGCATGTTGGGTTGTGGATCTTTATGTTTAGTGTCAGATATCATAGTGTCTTGGTGAGCTGTGTGCATGTTGGGTTGTGGATCTTTATGTTTAGTGTTAGATATCATAGTGTCTTGATGAACTGTGTGGATGTTGGGTTGTGGATCTTTATGCATAGTGTCAGATATCATAGTGTCTTGATGAACTGTGTGCATGTTGGGTTGTGGGTCTTTATGTTTAGTGTCAGGTATCATAGTGTCTGATGAGCTGTGTGCATGTTGGGTTGTGGATCTTTATGCATAGTGTCAAATATAATAATAATAATAATGTATGGTGGAATTTATATGGCGCTGAATCTTGTAAAGTAACAAATCAAAGCGCTCAGATGACTTTTTTATATATAAAAATATTGAGGGTAATGGAATAAGCATTCATGTGCTTTTTTTTTTTAACATCCAGTCCCCGTGTGTATGCGGTTTTGTAAATTTTGTCATCTGTTCCCACCAGCACATAATGGCCTACTCTTCCGAAAAGCGGAACAGGATTTAACATGTGCGCAAGATGTTCTGCATGCGTTCGAACACGGGGCCTCGGTTTATAGTCTCATCCGAAGGACTTTGACATTCGGTTCGATTTTTTTGTCAAACTGGGAAGAAAGGGCGAGGCTGGGAATCGAACCCACAACCTCATGGTTTACTTGTTGGCAGGCGAACATCTTAACCATCCTGCCACCTTTATATAATGCATAGTGTCAGATATCATAGTGTCTGGTGAACTGTGTTGACTGTTTTGTTGTAGATCTTTATCTAATGCATAGTGTCAGATATCACAGTGTCTGATGAACTGTGTGGATGTTGGGTTGTGCATCTTTATGTTTAGTGTTAGATATCATAGTGTCTTGATGAGGTGTGTGGATGTTGGGTTGTGGATCTTTATGTTTAGTGTTAGATATCATAGTATCTTGATGAGGTGTGTGGACGGTTTTGTTATGGATTTTTATATAATGCAAAGTGTCAAGTCTCACTTGGAAAAAAATTAATTAAATAGTATGCTACGGAAGGAACGTTTTGGCATTGCAACATGGCTAACATAAGAACTTAAGAACTGAAGTAAAAACATCACACAGTAGAATATAGAAAGAAGAAGAAGATCAAGAAGAAGAAAGAGAGAGAGAGACACACACACACAGACACAGGCAGACAGTAGGACAGACAGACATAGACCCAACCAAAAACAACCCTCAAACAATGACAGCTCCTCCCAAAAATGTTTTAACTCCTCCCTCCCCCCCAAACAAACCCTCCCAAAACTAAGCCCCCCCCCCACCCCGTCCCCAAAAACCCCTCTCACACCCCCCCCCCCCACCAATAAAAAAAAAAAAACCCAAAAAGCATCAGAACAAATAATCAATTCACACATACCTCACAAAAACACATCCCACTGTCACACACTCACCTCTTCCCGTCAGAGCGAGAGTCCCGGTCCCTCACCCCCTTCACCACGCCCGGTCCACCACCACCTCCTCCACCACCCGACCCCTCTCCTTCCTTCCCCCGCTGACCGGCCAGCTCTCGAACGTCGTCGGCCGAGCGCGTGCTGCGGGCATCGCTGGCGTCCTTCCCCCCCCCCTCTCCCCCCTCCTTCTTGTCCAGGGCGGGACTGGCGCGGTCTCCTCCTCCTCCTCCTCTGTCACGTCGGGGGCTGCGCTCTCGGTCCCGTCGCTTCCGGTCGCCCTCCGGAGGCGGGAAGTCTTCCCCAGGGGCGGCGAAGCCTCCGCGCCGACCAGCCGCCGGGTCCCTGGGTCCTCCGTCACGCCCGCCCAGCCTCCGGTCTTTGTCGCGGTCCCAGGCAGTGGCAGCAGCAGCAGCAGCAGCGGTGGGGGGGTCCCTCATGGCCTCGCGGGGAGGGGGAGGGTCCCGCCCTCCTCGGCCCAGCTCCGGCCCAAAATCGGCGGCGGCAGCGGCAGCGTCGCGCTGCTCTCGTCGACCCCGCGAGCTGTCGCGACCCCCGCGGGGCGGTTCCCGCTCGAAGGTCTCTCCCCGCTCCCCGCAGCGCAGGGGTTCCTCCATGGGCGTGGGCAGGAGCGGGCCTCGCCTCTGGTTGGGCAGCAGGTCTGGTGGTGGTGGTGGTGGTGTGGCGGCGGCCGTACGTCGGGACCTGGCCCGCGGCCAAAGTCGAAGTGGCCCCCGCGGTGTGCCAGCATCCTCTCCCGCCCCGGCCGATCCTCTCCAGGGCCCCGGCCCGGCAACCGGTCGTCGCGCACGTCCTCGAAGCGGCGGTCCCCTCGGGGCGGGAGTTCGATGCCGTCCGGGCCGATGAAGCGGTCGTCGCCGCGGCGATCTGGGACGCCGTCACGGAAACCCGGGGGGGGTTCCTCCCTCCTGAACTCCGGGCCGGGCAGGAAGCGGTCTCTGGGCGGAGGAAGCTGGCCCAGGCCGGTCAGGTCTCTGTCCATCCTGCCCCCCGCTGCTGCCTCCCCGCGCCGGTCAAAGTCGAAGCCGCGGCTCTCTCCGGGGCTGCCCCGACTCCCCCCGCCCCTCAGGGCGCCACGACTGTCGCCAGGGCCCGACCCCATCCCGCGACCTTGGCGGAAGCCCCGCTGATCCACAGGCGGGCCTGGGGGCTCCCCGCGGTGGTGCTCCATCGCGTTGTCTCCCCTGTCCAAGCGGTTGTCCCCCCTGTCCAGCCTGTCCAGGCGTCCCTCGCCGCGGGCCAGACCTCGGTCGCCACGACTGTCTCCCCTTTCCAGGCGGCCATCGCCGCGGTCCATGCGACCTTCACCTCGACTGTCTCCTCTGTCCAAGCGACTGTCTCCTCTTTCCATACGACCGTCTCTGTCCAAGCGACCGTCTCTGTCCATGCGACTGTCGCTCCTGTCCCCTCGGCTGTCGGGTCGGTCCATGCGACCTCCTTCCAGAGATGGACGACCTTCTGGAATTACCTCCCTTCCTCGGCGATCAGAGCCCTCTCGCCCGTCGTCACGATACATGCGACCTTCAACATATCGGTCAGATGATAAATGAGCACAGCAACCGTACTTTGGACGTCTTCAGAGTAATCTACACATTCCTCAGGGGGAAATGTGTGCTTGTAATAGCTGAAAGAGTCAAATAAAAGCACTTTGTGATGGAATGATATTGTGTGTTAAGCTTTTCCCTTTGACCAAAAACTGATAAACTGCTGGACTTGATTTTGTTACTTGGTAAATTATATATATATATATATATATATATATATATATATATATATATATATATATATATATATATATAATTGTCTTGATAAAAACCCACAATTCTGCTGGGCACCACTCCCTTCAAGCACACAGTTGAGGTAAAATAGTAAAATGAAAATAAAAACACAACTGTGTTCAGCTTCATTTCTCCTTTTATTTTTTTCAGCAAATTTTCGCTTCCCTCTGAATCTTCCTCAGGCTGAATGGATAACCTAATGATAAAACCATCTTTTAAATTTGCTGAAAAAAATAAAAGGAGAAATGAAGCTGAACACAGTTGTGTTTTTATTTTCATTTTACTATATATATATATATATATAAACATGGAATCAACACATCATGCCTCAATCTCAATGTTTTTCTCACAGAGATAAACTATAGATATAACATGGAAAAACACTCATACCAGTTGGAGATGCAATTAACATAATTCCACAAAAGATGGCTCCTGTACAGAAGTCATTAAGAATGATTGAAAACATTGTTGTTTTAAGATAAATCAGTGGAAATAGTAGATGTATTCTTTTCTTTGCACAGAAAGGATATTTATTTTTTATTTATTTATTCTTTTATTTTGAGGATAATGGAATAAGCACTCTTGTATTTTTTACATCAAGTCCCCGTGTGTATGCAGTTTTGTAAATGTTGTCATCTGTTCCCACCGGTACACAATGGCCCACTCTTCTGAAAACTGGAACAGATTTTAATGTGTGCGCAAAATGTTCTGTGTGTTCGCACACGGGACCTCGGCTTATAGTCTCATCTGAAGGACTTTTGGGGCAGTGGAGTCTGCACTGATGTTAACTCCATGGGAAAATATCCCCTTGAACAGGATTCGAACCCGGGTCAGCACAGATCAAGACTGTAATGCACAACGCTCTATCCAACCAGGCTACCCTGTCCCCCAATGGATAATGAACTTATTGACTGATTACAGATATGTGGATCATTGAAGTATGCCATAATCCGTTACTATTCATTGATTTGTTTTTGCTTGTACTGCTCATGAACTTCTTTTTTTTTTAAAATAGTAAAAAGGTTGAAATAAGTGCCAAATGTTTTTTTTTAAAAAGAGCTCTTCGCTTTGAGCCAAAAGTCTGCCTGTGTCTGGATAGGAAGACGCTTAAAAGAAACTGACAACTGGTGAAAACTGACAACTGGTGAAAACCAACTGGTGAAAACTGACGAAAACTGACAGGGCAGGAAACATTTTCTTCTTCTTCTTCTTCAAACACTCAGCAACCATTGTTGTCAGTCATATGAGCAAAAACGCATTGCACTGCTGTTAAGCGCCTGACAAGTCTGGTCAAGCACTTTCGAATTCAGAGTGGGAGAGAACTGTTATCTTTAAAGTCTTTCTTGGGGAAAAAAAAAGGCAGGAGAACGGACCAAGAAGGCAGAAAATAGACAAGGAGCTGGTGACAGGAAGAAAAAACACAAAAAAACCAAGGCAGAAATAAAGAGATGGATAGAAAAGAGGGAATTTATAGCACAGAATCTGCAGAAGATGGGGATGCTGTTTATACTGACAGGCCCCCATGGGGGAATCCTTTCTCTTCTATTTTTGTACCAAGCATTGCCAAGTATCTTTGTACTTAATCTTTGGTATTTCTTTCTTTTATTTTTATTTATTTATTCTTTTATATCGAGGATAATGGAATAAACACTCACGTACTTTTTTACATCCAGTCCCCGCGTGTAAGCAGTTTTGTAAATTTTGTCATCTGTTTCCACCGGCACACAAAGGCCTACTCTTCCAAAAAGCGGAACAGGATTTAACATGTGCGCAAGATGTTCTGCATGCGTTCGAACACGGGGCCTCAGTTAATAGTCTCATCCGAAGGATTATCTATAATGTTTCTGATATGACTTGCGTTACTTATTTTCTTTAGATTTTCTTTTTTTTTTTTTTTTGGTGGTGAAAAAAAGGATAATTTTGATAATCCACACAAAACTACCATCACAACCCCAGACCCCACCCCCAACCCCCTCACCTTCAACCAAAGCTCCACCACGTCCATCCCGGTCTCTACCCCGGTTGTCTCCCCTGTCCCGGCCCCCATCTCGCCCCCGCTCGCGCCCTTCGTTGTCCCTGGAGAGGTCGCGCCCGTCACGACCCCCGGAGCCGCGCAGGCTGTCCGAGCGGTCGAAAGGAGCCTCGCGCCCCAAGCCCTCGCCCCTCGCCTGCTCTCGCGGTGGGGGCGGGGGTGGCGGCGGGGGGGCCAGTCCCCTCTCAAAGTGGTCTCCCCTGCTGCGACCTCGCGGCTCACGGTCTCCTCCTCCTCCTCCCCCTCCGGCGTCCGTCCCGCGACCGTCCCGATAGTCCCAGCGGTTGCGGTCAGCGTCAAACTGCCCGCGGTCCGGCCCGTACTGGTCAAAGCTGTCACCCCCGTCACCACCGCCACCACCACGACGGCCGAACCTCTCCGCCCCGCTTCGATCCAACGAAGCCGAGGAGCTGCTGCGGGACTCGAACTTGTCTCCTCCCCGGCCCCGCCCCTCGCGCTCCTGGCCCCCGCCGCCAGCGCCTCTCGTCATCGCGCGGGGGGTCGCGCTCCGCCTGGCGCCCTCTGGGGGCTGGGGGGGGCTGGCGCTGGGACGACTCCCGGGTCGGGGAGTCTCGGTCCAGCTGGGAAGGGGAGTACATCTCCGACGGCCTGCTGGACAGGGAAGGGGGGGAAGGGGGCCGTTTCCCCCGCTCCTCCCCACCCCCCTTCCTGCTCTCCCCTCGCGGCTCCAGTTTGCGGCGGTCGACGGACAAATCCCGGCCACCACCACCGTCTCCTCCCCCTCCTCCTCTCCTGCCGCTGCTGCTGCGGTCCGTGGGCAAGGGAGGCGACTCCGACTGCCTGCCTTTGCGGCCGAACGAAGCGTCGCGGCTGCTGTCCCCGCGCTTGGCGCTGCGGCTTCGGTCCAGCTGTGGGGCCGGGGATTGGGATCCCGACTGCCTGCCTTTCATCATCGTCGTCGTCATCATCTTCTTCTCCCGCTTCTCCGAACTGCGGCCCCGAGACCGCGCCGTCGCCGCCGCCACCTCCGCCTCTTTGCGCGACTCGTGCGACCGCGGGGGCAGCAGCAACGGCTCGTCCCCCAGCAGCTCTCGCCGGTCCCCGCGCCGCCCGGCTTTGGGCGAAGCCGACCGCTGCTTGAGGCGGCCTCCTCCTTCCTCCAGCTTGGGGTCGCCCGAGACGCTGCTGGCCTTGGCCTTCTTCAGCTTGAGGGTCTTCTTCAGCGGGGACAGCCACTTCTTGGACTTGGTGGTGTGCGATTCGTCCGAGTCGCTCTCCCCCTTGCCCGCCCGGCGCTCTTCTTCTTGGCCTTGCCCTTGACCTTGGCCTTGACGTCCTTGGCCCTCGGGGGCGACACGGAGCTGGAGGAGGAGGAGGAGCGGGAGTGTTTGGAATGCGGCTGCGAGTGCTGTCTGCTGCTGGTCGTGACGTCGCGTGAGGCCTGGAACGTTAAAGAACATTTTTCAAAATGATAACAGGCAATAAATGCATACAATTAGAAGAATACATACATACATAAGCGTATCTATATATAAGGGGCATAAATAAGGAGGAAGCTCAAAACAGAGAGAGATGGAGAAGGCTCATTAATGTCAAACCTCCCTTGGGAGAAACATGACAAAAAAGGAAGAAGATGTGTGTGTGTGTGTGTGTGTGTGTGTGTGTGTGTGTGTGTGTGTGTGTGTGTGTGTGTGTAGTTATATGCACACACTTGCTCAGAGAATGCACATGAATGTATATTCAGTTTTTGTTCACTGTACTATCCTGTGCAGAGCGTTCCATATTCGCTATGCCACACCTATCAAGATTCTTCTTCTTTCTTTCTTTGCACTCCTTGGCTACAGTTTCGGAGGTCACCAACCGTGAGATATTGTGTATGTGACAGTTTTTAACCTACCATGGAGATAGGAAAACAAATCTACTGGTAGCAATTCATTTGCGCTCCACTCAACAAAATTTTTTTTTAAATCATCACGTTGTCATCACGTTACCCCCAAGATATTATCACCAATAGGAACTGAAAAACCAACGTTCAGCATGGAAGGAACAGTGACGATAAAATGATGAAACAATAAAGATGCAAGACACACATACAAACACAACACGCATGTACGCACACACACACATACACTTGATGAAAATAAGCAAATGCACTGTTTATTCAGTATACCATCTGGAAATAAAAATTCAACTTTCGAACACACACACACAAATACACCACACTTCATTTCTAGTTGATCTGGGCCCCAACCATGAAAACAAAACATCTCTCATAACCCCTCCCCTTCCTCTCACCCCCCCCCCCCCCCCCCCCCCCCCCCCCCCACCCTTCTCTCAGATACCCGAGTCAGCCAGCAACCCCCCTCCCCATCCTCTCACTCTCTTCCTTTCTTCTCTCTCCTCCCTTCTTCATCATAATTATATCTCTCACTCGTACCTTGAGGCCGACGATTCTTGTTCGTCCGCCCATTTGTCTTTTTTCTTCGTTCGTATTAGGGGGACGGCGGGCGGAGTGAGCGAACGTTTCCGTTCCTTCTTCTTCTTGTGCTTCTTGTGAGTCTCCTCTTCTGCCTCATGTCTGCAATGTATCAAGGATTATTGTTTTGCGTTTGTTTTTTTCCCCCCTCGGCTAGAGATTTTGCTTGTGTGACCGATTTTGCCCGTCATGAGGGTAGCTAGCCGCATTCCGACTTCGGGGATACATATCAAGTTGATGGTGGCTATACTGTTGCACGCCTTGGTTTCATTACTGTCACCCGGTTCACCCAGCTGTAAATGAGTACCTGCCCTCTTTAGGGTCAAGGTAGGTAAAGCGGCGAGGGAGACCCTGGAGAAGCTGAGGTCTCTTGATGTCTTGCTCCCCTGTGACCACATAGGTTATGGGACACCTTTACCTCTTATGTTTTAATGCTGTTGCTGGTGGTGGTGGTGGTGGTGATGGGACGATTGTTGTCGTTGTGGGAGGGGTGGTGGTGGTGGTGTTGAGTAGGGGTAGTGAGTGAAAATGTCTGCATGTGCGTGCATGCATGTGTGTGCATGTGGTGTGGTGTGTGTGTGTTATCTATTATTTATTTAGTCTTTTATTTTAAGGATCATGGAATAAGGCACTCATGCGCTTTTTTCTTTTTACATCCTCGTCCCATGTGCATACAGTTTTGTAAATTTTGTCGTCCATTCCCACCAGCACACAATGGCCTACTCTTCCAAAATGCAGAACAGGTTTTAACATGTGTGCAAGATAATCTACGTGCATTTACACACGGGGCCTCGATTTATGGTCTCATCCAAAGGACTTCTTGGGGAAGTAGAGTCAGCACCGATGTTAACTCCATAGGAAAAATCTTCAGCGTGTGTCTCGGTTGTGGCTTGAACCGGGGCTCGAACTCAGGCTGTCAGATCATGAGCACAATGCTCTAACCACCAGGCTATCCTGTCCGCCCACTTCTTCTTCTTCTTCCTTTTTTGTCATGTTTCTCCCAGGGGAGGTTTGACATTGATGAGCCTTCTCCATCTCTCTGTTTTGAGCTTTCTCCTTATTTATGCTCCTTTCTCTAAGATCATCTGCAATACAGGCAGCCCAGGTTTTGCTAGGTCTCCCTCCCGTGTGAGAATGCATACATCTAACATGCATGATCTGTGTAGATGGTTGTATGTGCATGTGCACACAAGTCCTTCAGATGAGACGATGAACTGAGGTCCCATAAGCAAACACATAGAGAGCATCTTGCACACACATTAAAACCCATTCTGCTTTTATTTATTAAAAAAACTTTTAACATTTTTTTAATTTATTCTTTTATTTCGAGGATAATGGAATAAGCATTCGTGTACTTTTCAGAAGAGTAGGCCACAGTGTGCTGGTGGGAACAGATGACAAAATTGACAAAACTGCATATCATTATTATTAATCATCATGTAATTTAAAAAACCAAGGTCTTTGATTCTGTGGCTGACAGAAGATGAGGCAGCCAAATTTAAAAAACCTCCCCCCCCCCACCCCCCCCAAAAAAAAAAAAAAAAAAGGAAAAAAGCTACGATGTAAAAAACAAAAAAGACAACATAAAAAAATACCAAACAGAAAAACGACATTTACTTTCTCTTATGTTCCCTGGGCTTGTCAGGGGCAGGAGGGGAGGTAATTTTTTTGTCTCGCACCGGCGGAACATCCGGGGGTGACTTGGTGCGATGCTTCTTCTTCTCCTTCTTGCTGCGTCTGCACAGACAGACATTACAGACATGGTATCACAGACAGACAGACATGATATCATAGACAGACAGACATGATATCATAGACAGACAGACATGATATCACAGACAGACAGACATGATATCAGAGACAGACAGACATGATATCAGAGACAGACAGACATGATATCACAGACAGCCATGATATCACAGACAGACGTGATATCACGACAGACAGACGTGATATCACGACAGACAGACGTGATATCACAGACAGACATGATATCATAGACAGACAGACATGACATGACATACATATCATAGACAGACAGACATGATATCATGGACAGACATGACATACATATCATAGACAGACATGATATCAGAGAGACAGCCAGACATGACACATATCATAGACAGACAGACATGATATCACAGACAGACATGATATCATAGACAGACAAACATGATATCATGGACAGACATATCATAGACAGACAGACAGACAGACCATAGACAGACAGACATGATATCATGGACATACATATCATAGACAGACATATCAGAGAGACAGACAGACATGACATACATATCATAGACAGACAGACATGATATCATAGACAGACAGACATGATATCACAGACATACATTATATCAGACAGACATGACATACATATCACAGGCAGACAGACATGACATACATATCATAGACAGACAGACATGATATCACAGACATACATTATATCAGAGACATAATAATAATAATAATAATGTATGGAATTTATATAGCGCTGAATCTTGTAAAGCAACAAATCAAAGCACTCAGATTTTATTTCATACCACTTTAAGTCATGGCAGATTTCTCTCCATGAAATTCGGGCTGCTCTCCCTGGGGAGAGCGGGAGAACGCGTCGCCACTTAGCGCTGCGCCACCCTTTCACCCTTTTTTTTTTTTTTTTTTTTTTCTGCAGCTGTATTTGTTTCCCTATCAGAGTGGCTTTTTTCTAAGAATTTTGCCAGGGACAACTCTCTTGTTGCCGTGGGTTTTTTTACGTGTGCTAAATAATTACGTGTAACACACGGGACCTCGGTTTATCGTCTCATCCGAAAGACTAGCGCCCAGACCACCACTCATGGTCTAATGGATGGGGGAAAAATTTCCGGTCCAAACGGGGTACGAACCGCCGCACACTTGAGACCCGGACTTTTCGCTTTCTAGACAGGCGCGTTACCTCTAGACCACCGATCCACATACATATCACAGACAGGCATGACATACATATCACACACAGACAGACATATCACACACAGACAGACATGACATACATATCACAGATAGACATGACATACATATCACAGACAGACATGATATCACACAGATAGACATGATATCACACAGATAGACATGATATCATATCACCACACAGATACCACAGAGAAAGCTACACAGCGTGTGACACACGGTCACCAAGCAAAGAAATTGAAACACACACATGCGCGGGCACACACACACACAGAGTCTGTACAGTGGAACCCCAAATCAACATGTCTTTTTTTATTTTGTTTGTTTGTTTGTTTGTTTTTTTGTTCCTTGGCTAGAGCTCCAAGATTCACTAATTTTTTATTTTATTGATTTTTTATTTTATTTATTCTTTTATATCGAGGATGATGGAATAAGCATTTATGTGCTTTTTTACATCCAGTCCCCGTGTGTATGTGGATTTGTGAATTCTGTCATCTGTTTCCACCAGCACACAATGGCCTACTCTCACGAAAAGCGGAACAGGATTTAACGTGTGCGCAAGATGTTCTGCGTGCGTTCGCACACTGGGCCTCGGTTTATAGTCTCATCCGAAGGACTTCTGGGGAGAGTGGAGTCTGCACTAATGTTAACTCCAGAGGAAAATATCCCCTTGAACGGGAATCGAACCCGGGTCGTCAGATTGCGAGCGCAATGTTCTGACCACTAGGCTATCCCGTCCCCCTAATGGTAAAATGCGTGTGTGTGTGTCTGTGTGTGTGTGTATCTCTCTCTGTGTGCGTATAAATATAATGTATTGTATAATATGATTCACTTATTTATTTTTTTTATTAGAACAATCCCTTTCATAAAGCGAGCAAAAATGTTTGCACCACCACGTTGATCACAGGTGGAAGGTTTCATTGTACAAAAGGTACACACACATAATCGCATTATATGTGACGCTCCACCATGAAATGAGTCGCCTTGCACCTGACCCACTTTTCTGCTAGCAGCCATTTTAGGGCAGGTGGGGGAGGGGGGGAGAAGGTTGTCGATTTTGAATGATTATTTTTTAATATATAACCCCCCCCCCCCCCCCCCCCCCCCCCACACTTACTTGCCTAGAACTCCCAGGTGTGGTGAGATTTATGCGTACGCGACCATTTTCTTCGCCACGATTTAGGTAGCTGCATTCCTACTTCGGGGGATGACTGATTTTATAAAACTACAGCTCTACTTTGTACTGAAGTATGAAGGCATAATTTTGTTTCCGTTTTTAATTTTCAAAACGTGATTAAAAAAACAACACCCGAGCCTTTCAATCCTGACTGCCTATTATGATGCAAACTGTGTCAGTTACACATTTTTGTCTCTTCCTGCCGTCTACCACGTCAATGTGTGATTCAACTTTTCATAAGAGTTGTCCTATCTTTCAATCTGTCTTTTGTACTGAATATCCTTTTTCATTGCAGATTAATAACAATATTAAGAACTACAAACTGACCTCTGGTGCAATATGACTCATTATGTGTTAAAGGGTCACATGTAAATATCAATACAGAATCATATGACAAGTAATCCTGACTGGCAACAGGAAGTAGACACGACAGTATAAACGGTGCTACACAAGGACAATCACAATAGCACTTGTATATATTGTATAAACTGTATTTGTATACTCCTTTCAAGTCATGGCAGGTTTCTCTGCAGGAAATTCAGGCTGCTCTCTCTCTCCCAGGGGAGAGCGCATGCCACAAGAGCAGCGCCAGCATTATTATTATTATTATTATTATTATTATTATTTTTTCCCTGTCTGCATGTGTATTGACATATCATTTTGCATACACGTTTACTTTACAGCTAGAGAGAGAGGCACGCACAGAGAGAGAGAAATAAAGTGTGTATGTGTTTGAGAGTGTGCATGCGTGTGCGTGTGACGCATAGGTGCACGCATGCAAGTATGCATGCGTGCATGTGGGTGGGTGTGACCATATCAGCATGCGTGCGGTTGTGTGTGCACACACACACATATATATATAAATATAACTACAAACAAAACTATATAAAGTGCGAGTTGCCACTCGTAGACAGAGAAACCAGTACTGATGGATTTTCTTTGCATAATCTGTCCACGAGGAAGAAGCGAGCAAGTCTAATTTTCTGCCATGCTGTGGTGTAACCAGCACCATCATACAGACAGGATTTCAATATCATAGCTCCCACAATTTAGATGTTTAAAATTCCTATTGACAGGCTCTAGGCAACTGTATCACCAGCATTTGTGCCAAGTTTCATGTCTTTTTGTTGAATATTATTTTTAAAAACTGCCCACAGACAATGAACAAAACTAGAGAAATGAGAAAATTGCGTTTTTCTTATTGACTCATTCAGAGAGAAATACAGAGGGTAGGTTATAAAATGATTTTTACTGCAAAATCAGTTTGTAGGTTTTCTGTAGTGAAAATTGATCACGTACACGTCCAAGCTCACAAAAATACCAACAATTCAGAATCAACAAAAATGATTAAAAATTCTAACTTTAGGTGCCAAACATCCCTTTAATGGACTACATGATTCATGAATATGTTTGTATAATTTGCAAGAAGAAAAAAAGGTAAATTATGCAAACAACACATTAATACACATAAAATGCATGCATGCATGTGTGAACATACACACACAAACACTTAGGGCCAGTGGGATTGGATAACAAAATTTATAAAACCACATACACACAGGGACTGGATGTAAAAAAAAGCACATAAATGGTTATTTCATTATCCGCAAAATATAAAAAAAAGTAAAATAAAACACACACACACACGCACACATATATACACTCACACACATATACACACTACTACCACCACCACCGTCACCACAATCATACATGCATACACACACACACACACTACCACCACCACAACCACACACATGCACGCGTGCACACACACACATACACTGCCATCACCACAACCACCAATGCAATGCCACACATAAAAACACTCCCACTACCGCAACCACACACACACGCACACGCACGCACGCACACACACACTGCCACCACCACAACCACCAATGCAATGCCACACAAACACTCCCACTACCACAACCACACACACACTGCCACCACACACAAACACACACACACACTGCCACCACACACAAACACACACACGAACACACACACTGCCATCACCACAACCACCAATGCAATGCCACACATACAAACACTCCCACTACCGCAACCACACACACACACTGCTACCACACACACACACACGCATGCACGCACGCACGCACAAACACACACACACACACTGCCATCACCACAACCACCAATGCAATGCCACACATACAAACACTCCCACTACTGCAACCACACACACACACTGCCACCACACACACACTGCAACCACACAAACATACACACTGCCACCACACACACACTGCCACCACCACACACACACACCACAACACACAAACACAACACCACTCACTACCTCACAACCCTTTCTCAAAAATGCTGTCCTGCCCCCCCTCCCCACCAATGCACAATCCACTAACAAAAGCTTCTTCAGTTCAACACATACAACTCACCCCATGTTCACAAATCTGTACAACACCAACCCCAACACAATATTTTTTGTACTTCTCTCTCTCGTTCACTTCACTTCACATTAACATTGCACTGCTATTCTACTTCCGACCCATATCTTTCTGCATGAGCTTATCAATCAAACTTGCCCCCCAATAGTCCCAACAAACAACAACGAGAACAACAACAACGACGACGAGGAAGACGATGACGGAAGAGCCACCATGTTTGTTCTTGAGTTGTGTGACACCTCTCACATACTGGCCCGGTGATTGTTTTTACTTCCAGGTTTCAACTTTCTGTTCTGTGGAAATCTCTATTTTGGGCTTCCATTCATGTTCTATTTTTAGCGGCCTGGAAAATCCCTGTTGCTATTTTTAGACTCTTCTGTCCCTTTCATATCCAGCGGTCTTTTCTACTTCCTGTTGTTCTTCTTTTGTTCTTTTATTAAAGCTGCGTTTTATTCATTTATTTTTTATTCATTAAGTTTTAGTTTCTGTGTGTGTGTGTGTGTGTGTGTGTGTGTGTGTGTGTGTGTGTGTGTGTGTGTGTGTGTGTGTGAACTGATTTTTTTCACTGGCAAATCTTAGTTTCAGTTTCTGAATGTGTCTCTGTGTGTGTGCACGCGCACTTTTTAAAAAAACACTTATTTGATTGGTTGACTTTTTTTAAAGGGTTTAAATTTTTTTCTTTCAATTTCCAAAACTTCAGCGTCATATCTTTTCAACATTTTTTCTAAAGGCTTCCCCCCCCCCCACCTACTTTTGAATTCCAAGAACAGAGTCACTTCAATTTTTTTTTCTCTATCTTGTTCTATTTTCTTTTTCTTGGTTTCTTTTTCCGTTTCTGAGAAGTTACCTTCCCTTCCTCTTTCTTTCCTTTCTTTCTTTTTTTGTTTCGTTTGTTTGTTTGTTTTGGTTTCAGTTCAAAACGGAAAACTTTGATCGATCAACTGACTCGCACTGAGAGAGACATTGTGGTTGTGAAAACAATTTTGTAAAAAAAAAAAAAATTTCAGGAGCACTTATGATCTGTTTTTTTGTGGGTGGATGCTTACTAACTGCCTGTCAAAACAACCATTATTATTATATTTTCTGCTTTTGTTACATTTTGAGATGGTAAGTAGTAGTAGTAGTAGTAGTAGTAGTAGTAGAAGTAGTAGTAGTAGTAGTAGTAGTAGTTGTTGTTGTTGTAGTAGAAGTAGTAGTAGTAGTAGTGGTGGTAGTAGTGGTAGTAGTAGTAGTAGTAGTAGTAGTAGTAGAGTAGTAGAGTAGTAGTAGTAGTAGAAGTAGTAGTCGCAGTCATAGTAGTAGTAGTTGTTGTTGTTCTTCTTCTTCTTGTTTGTGGGTGGTTGTTGTTGTTTTTAATGAGCAGTGGTTCAGGTTGGTAAACGAGAAGACAAAGGACCAACAGAAGAGGGTGAAGGGGGGAAGAAGAGAGGGAGATGGAGACGGGGGAGAGAGAGAGGGAGAGAGAGAGAGAGGGAGTGAGAAAAAGAGAGTGAGAGGGAAGGTAGGGGGTGGGGTGGGAGGGTGTAGGAAGAGAGAGAAGGAGAGAGAGCAATTTAGCAAGTGTGTGTGTGTGTGTGTGTGTGTGTGTGTGTGTGTGTGTGTGTTGTGTGTGTGTGTGTGGTTGTGTGTGTGTGTGTGTGAGTGGTGTGTGATATCTTCAGTTTAATGTCTATTCACATTTAGTGATTTTGGATGGGAAAAAGAAATCTAAACAAGAGAATGCAAACAATAACAGAAAAATGTCAGATAACAGTACTGAATAAAATTTAACTTTATAACATACTACAAATACTGAATTATCGGACTTCTTATCAATCCTAACACAATGTCCAACAGTAACGATGGTTCAGACAAAATCTGATCCAGTGACAAACTTGGTACAGCAGGTAAAAATGCTTTTAAATGTCCACAATCAAAAATAACATGACTACTGGTAATATTATCCCCAGAAATACAGTTTACATATTTCATTTTTTTGGTCCTGAAAGCATTTAGTTTAAATCTGTACATAAGGGATAACATATTTCTGCGATTTTGCCAACCACAGACTTTGTTAGAAATGAAAGTATTTTGAAAATCAATCACATTGCTTGTAACCCCATTATAAAGACAATAGCCAGAATCATATGTCTTCTTTCTGAAGTGCTTCTAGCAAGCGTTTTGCAGCAAGCTGTATCCCTCATGCAGAGATAAGGCAACATATATTCCACAAGAACCATTCTTATATCTCACTCCATATTTTGCAAGGCTGTCAACTTTTTCATTAAAAAAAAGATACCAGTGTGTGAGGGAACCCGACAGAAAGTAACAGTACTACCTCTTAAAAATAAAAAAATGTACCAGATGCCTGATAAAGGTAGAACTTTTTAAAGCATGTAAAACCGATTTAGAATCAACACACATAAGTATGTTGAAAATGTCTTTAGGGAAGTCAATTACATAGTACAGTGCCAAAAGTATAGCAGTTAGCTCAGCTTTAAATATAGATTGATTTTTTCCCAGGTTGACAGATCATTCTACTTTTAATGATGAAATAATGAAACCCACACCAGCCTCATTAGCATTTAAAACGATGTGTGTGTGTGTGTGTGTGTGTGTGAAGTTTGTGTGTATGTGTGTGTGTGGGGGGGGAGGGGGGGGGGGTGTTTGTGCATGCGTGTGTAGTCTAAATATTTATGAGCTCTGAAAAGAAGCAATTCATTCATTAAATTTTTCTTTTCTTTGGTTTCTCTGCCAGTGGTCTAAGGTTAAGTAATGGCGAGATTTTGAGTATGTACACATTTTGTCCCACTATGAAGGTAGCCACATTCTGACTTTGGGGATAACTCATTCATTCATTTTGTACTTGTAATAATAATAATAATAATAATAATAAATGGAATTTATATAGTGCTGAATCTTGTAAAACAAACAAATCAAAGCGCAAATGGACACACCCTAATCCCTTCAAATATCCAACTCCATTAATCTGGAAAAAAATCAAACAAACAACCCAACACTTAAATGACAAAGGACCATAAACATTTCATTATTTAAAGTTAAAACTAGGCTGTAATGAGGATGCCATCCATTCTGCTTAATTTATCATACAAGAAAGCATAAAAAGAGATAAACACTTCAAAAAACAAAAAGATATATATATATAAAAGAATATGCCATATCCAAATAACACTGCAGAATGGACATCCTGCACCCATCCCAGAATTTACAATTATCACTGTCTGGTCGCCAGATCAAAACATTTTAATAATAATAATATATGGAATTTATATATTTTCTTCCCAACCCATCCCCCCAATCCCCCCCCCCCCCCACCAACTTTTCCTTTGTTTTTGTTGTTTTTTGGCTGCCTAATGTTCTATGACATTCCTGTCCTGCTGTTCCCACACCGCTCATTTCAATCTCTCCATCCCAGCCATACCCACACTGGTTATGTCACATCCTCTTTCCTTTGTTTTTTATTTTGTTTTTTGGTTTATTTTGGAATTTTTTGTTGTTTGTTTTAGCTGCCTCATCTTCTGTGACGTTCCTGTCCTGCCGTTCCCACACCGCTTGTTTCAATCTCTCTGCCCCAGCCATAGCCACATTTGTTATGTCACATCCTCTTTTCCATTGGTTTTTTGTTTATTTGGGGAATTTTTTGTTTTGTTGTTGTTGTTTTTTGGATGCCTCATCTTCTGTGACATTCTTGTCCTGCTGTTCCCACACCGCTCGTTTCAATCTCTCTGCCCCAGCCATACCCAGATTAGTTAAGTCACACACATCCTCTTTTCCTTTTGTTTTCTCTCTTCTGATTAGCAAGGAGTCAGTCAAGTGCTCTGTCACAGATACGACCCCCCACCACAACCCCAACATCTGGGTGCCACCACTGAAGAGAAATGGCTGTATTACAGACAAGGTAAGCCAGAAAGTTATGTATATGAAATAAGTCTCTATATATGTCTTCTTTGTCAATGGTCTTTAATACATTGGTGTGCAAAGCTGATGATCTGAAGTCTGAAGCTAGTAGCAATAGACTGCGCTGGTTTGGGCATGTTCAACAGAAAGCAGACCACATCATAAAAAGAGCAATGAACTTCGTAGTAGATGGAAAGAGACCAAAGGGAAGACCTAGCAAGACCTGGGCTGCCTGTATTGCAGATGATCTTAGAGAAAGGGGCGTAAATAAGGAGGAGGCTCAAAACAGAGAGAGATGGAGAAGGCTCATCAATGTCAAACCTCCCCTGGGAGAAACATGACAAAAAAGGAAGAAGAATACATTGGTGTATGTGTGTGGTTGTGCATGTGTGTGTGTGTTCGCTCATGCACGCACATGCGTGTGTGCATGTTGTGTATGCATAAATAAGTTTACATGTCTTTTCAAGTCAATGGTTTTTATAACATTGTATTCCCAATTGGTGTGCGAGTGTGTGTGTGTTTATTTTATTTTATTTTATTTTTTATTTTATTCTTTTTTATCAAGGATAATGGAATAAGCACTCACATGCTTTTTTACATTCAGTCCCCATGTGTATGTGGTTTTGTAAATTCTGTCATCTGTTCCCACCGGCACACAATGGCCTACTCTTACATGTGTGAGTGTGTGTATGTGCTCATATGCGTGTGTGTGTGTGTGTGTTCATAACATTTCTATTTGAAGTTATCTTGGAATAATTTAACCAATATGAAATGTAGCTTTCTTGTGTTTTTCGAGATTATTATACGTATCTTTGTGCCTGTCAGTATTGTAATTGCCCTTCATGGGATGATTAAACTGTATTTGACTTGACTTGACTTGACTTGAGTAAACATCAGTTCCAACTCCACTCACCCCAAAAGTCCTTCAGATGAGACTATACGCTGAGGTCCCGTGTTTGAATGCACACAGAACATCTTGTGCAAATGTTAAAACCTGTTCCGCTTTTTGGAAGAGTAGACCACAGTGTGCCAGTAGGAATGAATGATAAATGTAACAAAACTGCATACACATGGGGATTGGATGTAAAAGCACATGAGTGCTTATTCTGTTATTCTCGAAAGAAAAGAAAACACAAACACACACATTATCCTCAAAAAAAAAGAAAAAAAAAAGAAGAAAAAATAAACACACGCACACACACATACACGATCCTCCCTAAAAAAGAAGAATTTTTTAAAGCCTGACTGCACTTTAAAACACTGAGTCACTGCTATTCATACAACATGCTTTTTTTTTTTTTTTTTGCTCTTTTTTTTTAAAAACACTTACGGTTAGTCTAAAAGATGCCAAAATCATGTTTTTTTAGAAAAAAAAATTGATAGATGCAAATATGGAGATTTCCCTTCGTGAATTTAAAGAAATTAGGATGTAAAACATGTCTGAAGAAACAGGTTTCTTGTACCTGTTATAGATAAAAACACTTAGGAGTTTGAAACATTTAGTTTTGGCAGCAGCCATTTTGGATTGTTTCCATGGCAACAGTGCATAAAAAATGAGTAATTTATAGATTTTTAGCCTCTACAAGTGATGCCCTTTCAATGCATGATACAACTTCTAACATGAGCTTGTAAACTAAATTTCTCAGTTTTGACACCCACGTCTAGCCTTAACCACATTCAATCCAAGGGAAACTACATTATATATGTATGCTGTTAGCTGAATCAGTTTCCTTTCAAATGAGTTCTTTCCCTTAAACTGTCAGTTGCTCGGTGTGCATGGTTTTGACCTTTTTTGTAAAATGTCACTGTGACTTGTGTGAGTCAGTGATTTTTCATGGCAAAAATGGCAACAAAAAAACAACAACCTCTGAAAGAGACAGTGTTGGCAAATTTTATTTCAAAGTGATTCCCGAGCCTGAGGAAACATCACTGTGTGTGAAATCAATGAATCATTTTTGTGGCTTAGCTGATGGAAACTTACATATTGTCAAAGGTAAGCCTGTGGTGTGTCAAAAGGGATTTTTGTGGGGGGTTTTGTTACAAATTTGAGCATTCATTGACTTACTTTTAGGGAAAACATAACAAAATAAAATATCTATGGATAAACATCGTTGTAAATTCTAATTGTACTTGAAATAACTTTACTTTGATATGTAATATGAAAAACAATTTTGCAAATCCTAAAAATACTTTAAATAAGGTTTACTTTGATATGTTTGGCTTTATGAGTTTTGAGAGCGATATATGTAATTTTTTTCAAATATGGCCACTTAGTGCGTCACAGTATTGTCAATATATGAAACAGGATGTGTGCGTGTTTCTCTTGGACATGTGATAATAATAATAAAAATAAATGGAATTTATATAGTGCTACATCTTGCAGAGACAAATCAAAGCGCTTGCACTCAACTCATTCTTAAACAGTCATACAACCAGTAACAATTAATAGTTCCAACAAGTCCAAATGTGCACGCACGCACGCATGCACACACACATACACAGGTCACACACCCTGACAGGGCGATATAATCTTGGCTGTTGAAGGCTGGGAAAAGCTGTGAGATGAAGCAAAAGAGGAAAATCTTAGGTTTGAAATAAATAAGTCTTGAGACTGGATTTAAAAGTGTCATAAGAAGGCTTTTGGCGAAGAGAGAGAGGGAGGTCATTCCATATCGATGGACCAGAAATAGAGAAAGAGCGACGGCCGACTGTGGATTGGTTGAATCTAGGTATTCGTAAGGACAAGGTATCTGCAAAAGAGCGGAGGGAACGAGGAGTGTACAAGTGAAGACATTCACAGAGGTAGGAGGAAGCTGTTTTGTGGAGACAATTGTAACAGAGGGTACTGATCTTATAGTTTACTCACTGTGGCACAGGCAGCCAGTGGAGAGATCGCAAGAGAGGGGTAATGTGCTCAGATTTTTTCTCTCTGAGAACTAGTCGAGCTGCAGAGTTTTGAATACATTGAAGGGAATGGATTGATGATGCTGGCAGACCAGCCATAAGAGAATTGCAATAGTCCAGACGTGAAAGAATGAGAGACGTAACGAGTTTGGATGTTGCATCTGTGGACAGGTACTTTCGGATTGCACTAATACGCTGTAATTGATAGTAGCATGACTGGCAGGCCTGGGTGATGAAATTTTGCATAGTGTGTTGTCAATAATGACCCCTAGATACTTCACAGCAGTGGATAGAGGGACTGATGCATTGCCAAATTCTATTGAAGCTGTTGTAATGGAAAACAGTTTGTGTTTGGTCCCTACAAGCATGGTTTCCATTTTATCTGCATTTAATTGTAACTTGTTCTGGATCATCCAATTTTGGATATCTTGAAAGCAGTGGGCCATATTTGTCAAGAGAGAAGGCAGATTTTCAGGAGTGTCGCTGCTTAGAATCTGAGAGTCATCTGCATAAAAATGACGGTTGATCTGATGACGGTTAATTATATGTGACAGTGGAGCAGTGTAGAGGGTGAAAGGAACAGGGAATGAGAAATCATACAGCTGATTCACTATGTGGACAAAAATTCAAAAGCAAACAGCTACAAGATCTCTCAGCCACACAAAACAAAGACCCTTACATT
>CM054165.1:28983780-28993780 GCA_028751875.1 Rapana venosa | reverse complement strand
ATAATGAGACCGATTTTGCACACCATTAACCCTTTTCGTCCCACATAAAACTGAGCAATCTCATTCTCCAGACCAAGTAAATTTCAAGCGGTCACTGCTGAAAGAGGGTTAGGTCAGAAAAATAGTCATTAAAATTTTGTTTCTCAACGGATTGTTGGACCACACAGTTGACACGGGGCACAGGAAGAACCAAGAGTAGCCTTACTTCATATCAAAGGAAGTTAGCAAGGCTAAATGAAACTATTCACCAAAAATGAAAGTAATGTTCAGGACACCAGTCCCTCGTTCTGCGGTCTCTTGTAAACAACGAGTAAGTCACGAGGGACTCGTGCTGTGGGAAGAAATGTGTTAAGGTAGCCGCATTCCAACTTCAGGGACAGTTTATCATACAATCTGTGTTGCACATGGGACCTCATTTTATCATATACTCCGAAAGATGAGCATCCAGACCTCTACTTACGAGCTAGTGGATGGTAGACAGGTACAACTCCAAACAGGTTATATGCCCTTCCTTTTTTTTTTTAATCCTTTTTAATTTTTTTTGCTGCCTCATATCCTGTGAAACACCAAATCAGGCAATTTTCTTTTATGACGTCATGATGACACATGACGATGAGGATGATGAAATAATGCTGCTATGGAAGTGCGTTTGATTTGAGACTACATAACAGGTCTGTACTCTACGCTTCCTATAATAATAATTATATCCCGGCTCAACTGGGCCTGAGAGATACACAGACACCTGCAGTGTTGGTCAGATAATTTGAGCAACACCCTTAAAATCGCATCCGTAAAGTGGATGAAGCTTGACTGTGTGGTCCCAGTCTTCCCAATGAGCCCATAGCAAACTCATTCTGGGTCAAAGCTGGCCAGAGTTAAAAAACAAAACAAATCCTTATGACTGTTATGGAATTTGAACCCACAACCTTCCAGTCCATAACCTAAGGCGCTAACCCCTGCACCATGGTGGCTGGTTGTGACTTTCTTTTTTTTAAAAGGTGTGTTACATACAGCTAAACTGTCCACTTCTTATTACACCCATCACACATGATGATATAACATATGATACCTGCCCTTACATTTGCTTTCTTTGCAGAGAGTGACCAAAACAGGTACAGGAGGTGACCTGACGTCACAGAGCAAGAGAGAGAGAGCGAGAGAGAGAGAGAGATGGGGGGTGGGGGGGGAGAAACAGAGATAGAGACAGAGACACACACAGAGAGTGACGGAGACAGACAGAGAGAGACAGACAGACAGACAGACAGAAACAGAGAAAGAGACACAAAAGAGAAAGAGACAGAGAGAGAAAAATAGCAACACAGAGAGACAGACCGACCGAGAGAGACAAACAGAGACAGAGCGAGAGAGAGAGAGATACACACACACACACAGACAGAAAGACAGACAGAGAGAGAGAGAGAGACACACACACACACACACACACACACAGAGAAAGACAGACCACAGCTCTGTGGCAACACGACGTGTGACAGCAGCAGCAGCGACACGACGCGACAGACCCACCTTCTTCTGAATGGTGATGTTCTCCACCTCCTCCTCAGCCAGCTGGCTCAGCTCTCGCTGCAGCTGCTGCCGCTTCTGCTCCAGCTCCAGCTCCTTCTTGTAGTCCAGTGCTGGGACAACAACGCCTTCCAGCATAAGTCACGGGCAGTGGTGGAGAGAGTTGAGTGTAGTGAAGAGAGTTGAGTGTAGTGGAGAGAGTTGAGTGTAGTGAGTCAGTGAGTTGAGTGCAGTCAGTGAGGTGAGTGAGTCAAGTGTCTGTGAGTGACTTGAGTGAGAGAGAGAGAGAGAAGAGAGAGAGAGAGAGAGAGAGAGAGAGAGAGAGAGAGAGAGAAGAGAGAGAGAGAGTGAAGCGATTGAGCGACTTGAGAGAGAGAGAGAGAAGCGATTGAGTGACTTGAGAGAGAGAGAGAGAGAGAGAGAGAGAGAAGAGAGAAGCGATTGAGTGACTTGAGTGAGAGAGAAGAGAGAGAGAGAGTGAATGAAGCGATTGAATGAGAGAGAGAGTGAGTGAAGTAATTGAGTGACTTGAGTGAGAGAAAGAGAGAGTGAGTGAAGTGATTGAGTGACTTGAGTGAGTGAGAGAGAGAGAGAGAGAGAGAGAAGAGAGAGTAGAGAGAGAGAGAGAGAGAGAGAGAGAGAGAGATGAAGTGATTGAGTGAGAGAGTGAATGAAGCGATTGAGTGACTTGAGAGAGAGAGAGTGAGTGAGTGAAGCGATTGAGTGAGAGAGAGAGAGACATTGAATGAGTGACAATGACAATGAGGGTTTTGGGGTTGAGTTGTTTTTTTTCCATTCCTCAGCTAGAGCTCTTAGTTTTTGTTCCTAGATAGATAGATGGCTTGATGAAAAAAAAAGCAAATGCATTGCTTATTCAATGTACCATCTGGAAATACAAATTTGACTTTCACACACACACACACACAAGACGGGATAGCTTGGTGGTTACAGTGATGCACACTGCGCACATGGTCTGCTGACCCGGGTTTGAATCTCATTAAAGAGGATTTTTTTCTCTGAAGTTGACATCAGTACTGACTCCCTTCCCCCAAAAAAGTCCTTCGGATGAGACTATAAACTGAGGTCCCGTGCGTAAAAGTGCACAGAACATCTTGCGTACTCGTTAAAACCTGTTCCGCTTTTTACAAGTAGGCCATTGTGTGCCAGTGGGAACGGATGACAAAATTTACAAAACTGCATACAAACGGGGACTGAATGTCAAAAAGCACATGAATGCTTATTCCATTATCCTCAAAATAAAATTAAAATAAATAAAATAAAAAAATAAAATAAAAAAAAACACACACACCACAAAACACACATGCCTACATATTCATCTCTTCCTTATTGATGTACAGTATAATATATATATATATATATATATACAATATACACTTTTTCCCTCCCCGTCTTCCTCACATACATGTACGTACACACACACGTGTGATTATTCAATATACCATCTATAAATAAAAGTTTAACTTTGACTATGACTTTGAGACACACACACACACACACAGGGGGGACAGGATAGCCTAGTGGTTAGAACATTGCACTTGCAATCTGACGACCCGGGTTTGATTCCCGTTCAAGGGAATATTTTTCCCTGGAGTTAACATCAGTGCCGACTCCACTCTCCCCAAAAGTCCTTCGGATGAGACTATAAACTGAGGCCCAGTGTGCGAACACATGCAGAACATCTTGCGCACACGTTAAATCCTGTTCCGCTTTTCGTAAGAGTAGGCCATTGTGTGCCGGTGGGATCAGATGACAAGATTCACAAAACCGCAAACACATGGGGACTGGATGTAAAAAAGCACATAAGTGCTTATTCCATTATCCTCGATATAAAAAAATAAAATAAAATAAAATAAAATAAAATAAACACACACACACCGGTGTGCTGGTGGGAACAGATGACAGAATTTACAAAACCGCATACACACAGGGACTGGATGTAAAAAAGCACATAAGTGCTTATTCCATTATCCTCGATATAAAAATAAAAAAACAATATTTTTTTTATTAAAAAAAGAATAAAAAAAATAAAATGAAAAATAATAAAAGAACACACACAAAACACCCCCCCCCAACAAACACACACACACAGAAAACTAATCCATTTTCCCCCCATTGCTACCAACTGACACAACAACCACCACACCATCCTTCCTCCTCATTCCTCCTTCTCCCGACTACTTACTGCTGAACCAGTTACTCTCGCTGTCATCCCCGCTGTCATCACTGTCCTGGTTCTCCGATTTCTTCACCACCACCTGCGATCTGATCTTGGTCTCTTTGTCGCGTCGGGACGGCCGGTCTGCCCGCTCCCCGGCAGCCTCCGGCTCCTTCTCTCGTCGAGAGTGGCTGGAGGACCGACCCGGTGGCTCGCGGGATTCGCTGTCGCTGTCTCGCCGCTTGTCGCCGCCGCTGCGTTCCGACTGACCTCCCTTCAGTTTCAGTCGAAGGTTCTCAGGACTAGCGTCGTCCTCCCTTCAAAAGTGCAAACATGTGGGGGGTGTTCTGAAGTGTACGGAACAAGTTGGGTTAAGTGAAGTCGAAAGGACTTGAATGATCGATCGTCCCATGAACTGGGCGATTACTGAATACAATACTGACAGAGACACAATTTGGTTGGAATCTTAAAGAACAAGACTGTTTAAAGGTTTAAAGAAATATCAATCACAGCTTTTCTTCATGTTTTTTTCCCTAGATTATCAAAATTCTACCATTTTTATCAATGCATGCACCTGTCAGTGTTGTAATTGCCCATCATGGGACGAATAAAATATTTTTGACTTGATTTGACTTCTATAAATTTACAAGTTTCTTCAGCTGTGAAATTTCTATTTTCCTGGTAAAAAAAAATTCCCATCCTCCTTATTAAAACACACTTCAACACAAATGACTACATTACTGAGAAGAATTTCACCAAAACAAAACACAAACAAACAAAAGCTCACACATTAAAGAATCATCAACTGATTGAGATTAACAAACAAACAAAAAAAAAAAAAGAAAAACTGGGCACATGAATCATCAGATGTGACAATTCTAACTAATAAAACTAACAGATTTTTTTCCAATAAAACTATTAAAAGAGCTGAAGACACCTTGAGTACAAAAACCACTAGGAGTATGAGAGTATGCATACTAACATTGTAGTAACACCTCCAAAAAACAACAAACAAAAAAACAACAACAAACAAAAACAACAACAAACAAAATAACAAAACAGAAATGAGATGTGTTACAACACATACATGTATACTCATGAGCAAAAAAGTAATCATGACATAAACTGTTCACTTTAAAAACTAAGTTTAATTCTAAATCACAACTTCAGTCACAGAAGCATTCAGTGACTACTGATGTTGAGTGATTTCAAACTCACCTGGATTTACTTTTGCGAGAAAGCTGAACGTGCTTGTATTTGCAGGTGGCCCCATATGGACACTCACCAGTCAAGAGAAATGGCCGGCATTTCTTATCTCTCTGAAAATTTGAGGAATAAGTGAAAAACCACTGGACAAAATGGATAAAGTGTACACTATTTATATATATAAATAATTATAAATGACTATTTGTGTAATACAGATTAGATCTTCCTAACTTGTAACCAACTCACTGGATTTTTACTGTTGATGTGGGGGGAAAAAAAGAAGGAGTCAGGAGGAAAAGGAGTCCAGAGCAAGTTAAAACCTTTATTTTTGTTTTGCTTTCAAATTAATTCAATTGTTAAATTTTCTTTCTTTTTGAAAACCCTCTGGGCCTCAGGAGTTGCTGTCTGAGTGTTTGATGAAGAAGAAGAAACCCCCCTCCTCTCTCTCTCTTCTCTCTCTCTCTCCTCTCGTCTCTCATCTCTCCACTCTCGACTCTCTCTCCTCTCTCTCTCTCTCAAAAATGAGAAAAGAAAAAGGCATAAGTGATAAAGGAGGAAAATGTGGCAGAAGTCTTGGAATGGAGGCCCTGGAGGCGGTCAGGGGGCTTTCCACTCAGAACCTAAAGAGTTTTTATATTTTGACATGATATGGAAAAGGTACTGGAAGGCCTCATTTTGTAAACAACTTACAATAAAGGACTTTCTGTCAATCTGGGACTGGCAGAGAATTGTTGAGAAATTTATTCCTTTTACTTTGCTTTATTTGTTTGTTTGTTTGTGTGTGGGGTTTTGGGGGGTTTTTTGGGTGTGCACTGCATTTCTTAAACTTGTTACAGTAACTTACACTATATCTATATTTGATTTAACAAAAAAATTTTTTTTTAATTGATAAGAGGTCAGCCAGTGATCATCACTTCGGAAGTCACAGTCCCTCTGCAGCTGGTCACTAAGTAAAGTACTGTATACTTAGTACTTAATCATAATTGGCTGAATCTTCAGATTAATCATTATCAATGCATCATACTCATCAACCTGCTGTGTGGCTTCTTTGGTGGAGATATAATATATATGTTGTGAGCGCTTACTCACAAGTCATATTGATTGATACTAATTACTATGATAGGTGATAGATGAATGAAAACACAGCGCAGAGCAGAACAACATGGCATGTACTGATGTACTGACGTAAACAAACCATTTCAGGCATTTGGAAAAGTTTTAACGTTAGCTACAACTCAGATCAGAGACGAGTAATCCCAGAAAGTGAGAAACAACTAAAGTAAGACTAAAGAACTTTCTAGCTCATGATCGTTAGGCTACCATACCTGTGAATCAGCAGTAGTGATATACAATGGCAGGTTACTTTTGAACATATGATTAGAAATGAGTAAACAAAAAAAGTACATAAGTGGAACATTACTACCAATATATGATCTCTAGCTAGCTTAGAATAAAAAAAAATTTTAACACAAAAAAACTCAGGAGGCTGGAAGGAGTGTGTCAAGTTTACAAACTAACCTTAGAAAACCTAGTACACCAGAACAGTGAAAAATAAAGGTAGAGGTAAAGGGTAACTTAATAAGTCGTGGTAGGAGGCCAAGATCACTTTTACAAATAGGAGGATTAACAGTACGTATTGTGTCAGTAGTATTTTAGAGGCTGAAAAGAATGAGAAAAAATCTGATTATCAATATGGTGACAGAAGACAAGAAAAGAACTAAAGTATCACGGTTTAGCCTTTTTAGAATGGAAAAAGGAAACGTAACATTACAAAAAGAAAAAGACCTGCAGAACTGTGAGAAAACCTCTGCGGGAGAATTAATCAAAAGCACAAGAAAACGAAGCGATATAAAGGAAAGGTAAAACGTGTCGCCTAATGGTATGTCGTAGGGGTGGACTGCCGTCCCAGAGAACCACATTTACTTTTAGCATAATATCATGAACCAGTTATTACCTAGGATCAAGATAACAGCTCACGCGCTCGATGTTCTATAATGACATGTAATTAACAAATCACTGACTTATCCCCATCAGATGAAGAAATGCGATTTACAAATCAACTCAAGATCAGTGTTTTTAACCATAGTATTTTGGGCAAGGGCAGAAAATTGAAACAAGTATATCATGTAACAGAAGCATGAGAAATTTTCCTGCAGCTAATACTGTAGAAAATCCGATCTATTTGTGCGCGAGAATTTTAATTTTTTCAAAAGTTCTTACTTTGTCGACAGAAAGAACCAGTTGTACACGACCAGAAAACTCTTGCTCGCGTCTATCCAAATGTACTTTGCTGCTGCTGAGACTTTGTGATGTTGAGGCTAGTGGTCCACATCACTGTCCAGCGCTCGAACACAACTGGTCCTTTCCTCGTTGGCTTGGCAAGCATGCGTTACAATGCCACAGCACGAAGTTCCTGGATCAAACGATAACACGGCGCATCGATTGCTACACATTGTTGCATTAATTACAAGTATGCTCATTTCACACCGCCTATTGACTGAAGAAATAGACAGAATTTTTACAAATCAACTGCCATTTCAGTTGATAACAGTTGACGGTCATTTTTGCTCCTATCAGGAGATAAATTGAAGCCATAATACTTTTAAAACTAAAGCAGTTGAACAATCTTTTTCCACTTCACTGTGGCTATCCCTGATATTTGTGGCTTCTTAGACTTGTGGAACTTTGTTTACTTAAGCTCTCTTCTTTTGTCGCAGAGTCAAGAACCTCATTCGTCACCCAGGGTTGTTTCATTGTTCTTGCTTCTTCCAAAGTCTTCATCTGCTGCTGTCATTTATCAACTATGTGCATGTTGTTGCTAGTGTGTCCCAATCATGTCGATGGCTGAAGTGCGCGAAACTTTCCTCCAATGTTGGCTTGAAGCGTAGCATAAAGAACAATTCCACAGCATCGAAGTTGGAAGAGACCAAATAAACAGCAAAACAGCTTACCATCACTCTGAAAACCTAATTACAAACCATCACAGCCTAAACCTCTGTTATGAAGACAAAGAGGAAATCTTTTAAACGAAAGCAATGCCATCCTCCGAAGCGGGACGAAATACTGGGAGGATTGTATACTACCCACTTGAGGCCCAGAATACCCAAACAAATTCATTCCATGTAAACCCCCTAACCACACCAAATACAGACCCATCCACAAACAAGGTGTGAATAACACAGCTAATAAACCATAGCAGAAGAGGAAAAAAGTCCCTGGAAACGATAACATCCCAGCGAAACTCATAAAAATGGAGGGAATGAAACAGCAAGGGGGTTCACAGAACTTGTCAGAAGATTCACGACACCAAAGAATGGCCAGAAAATGGACACAGTCTCATTTAAAACCCCATACCAAGAAAGGAAACCTCAAGCAATGCAAACTCACAGAATCACACTCCATAACATCCCTGAGCAAGATCATAGCGTGGGTAGTCCTCACAGAACTGAAAAAATCCAAGCACGAAAAACTCCTGCAGAAGACAATGCGTCTTTAGACCAAAACGCAGCACAATGGACACAATTTTCATAACAGAGAAATCGATAGAGAACATCTCCACACCAAAAAGACTTGTATCACAATTTCAAAGACTTCAAAAAGGCCTTTGACAGGATAGCATGAAACGGCTCTGGCAAGTACTCAGGCACTTCAACATTGACAACTGCCTCATTGAAGTCATCAAGGCACTGTACGAGAACGCAAGAAGTGCAGTTTTCATGAACAATCACATGGGCGAGTTCTTCAAGACCACGGTTGAGGTCCGTCAGAGAGACACTGCAAAACCACCACACTTCCATCTCCATTGGTGGAGGACCCCTTTGCAACCTCAGATTTGCAAATGACATTGACCTCATGGGCGGCAGCAAACAAGAACTGCAAAACCTCACAGATAGTCTATCAGATTGAGCGAGCGCATACGGCATGGAGGTCAGTACAGAGAAATCAAAGATCATGGTCAAAGCGCAAGTAATGACAGCACGGAATAAAGAGAATGAGAAAAACTGAAGAGGGAGGCCAATCAAAACTTAGCTCCAATCCTACAAAAGAATGGCACATCAACACCAATGGAGTGAAAGCTTCAGCATTGCAAAACATCTGCTCTAGCCATACTGAGGACAATCAGAAGCAACAACAATAGCTTCTGACCAAAAATCACCCACAAAACCCCGTGAATCTGTCCTCCTTTTGGCGTGAACAAGGGCTCTGTCGAGAGCTAGAGAGGAAAATCCAAGCATTCGAAACAATTTCCACAGAAACTCCTCAATATCATACAAAAACACAAACCAACAACTATGGAAAAAAAAATCAAAAAGCGTTGGCCCCCCAAGCCCCTTTTGCTTTTTCCCCCTAAAAGGAGAAAACGATCTTGCAAGGGAAAATCGAAGGCAAGAAAAAAAAAAGGCCCCAAAAAAAAATCAGGTTGACAACACAAAGACTGACCGCCCAACCCCTGCAAAACCCTTTTACTAGCCACAAGGATCGTGGGAAACATGGAAAAAAATCTCTGTCCGTCTTCTCCATATGTGAGGGGTTTTAGAGTGTGAAATTAGAAAAACAAAACAAAAATGATTTTAAATGCTTTCTTTTATTCAGATTTAAACCTCAAAAAGAGACGTTTTTTTAAAAAAAAAAAAAAAAACTTTTCCTGGCAAACGGTTTTCTGCTTATTGCAGATTAGGGGGGCGCTCTACGGGAGACAAAGGGGTCGCACGATCTGGCCAAAAGTGACCAAATTAAAAGACCAAGTCAACACCACAATCATTTTCAGTTTTCTCAAATTGAAAATGAGCAAAAAGCTGCTAATAAGAAAGGATTCGGCAAAGATTTTTTTATGACTAAGCTTTGATTCCGCCCTTTTGGCATTGTTTGTTTAAAACCATCTTTTAAGTTTTTTTTTTTAATTGAAAAAAAAAAATTTTTTCAAAAGCCAAAGCGATTGAGAGGGGGAGGGGGCAAAACAAAGCTCAAGGCAAATTTCCCAAAAAGACCCAAAAAGTTTTATTACAACCCACCTTTTAACGTGTCAGTTTTTTAGGGGTTTTTGAAAATTGCATTTTGTGAAATTTATTGCATTAAATTTTGAACAATTTAAAAAAA
>CM054165.1:28960990-28983280 GCA_028751875.1 Rapana venosa | reverse complement strand
GGGAGTGTGTGTGTGTGTGTGTGTGTGCGCGCGTGTGTGTAAATATATCAGAGAAATTGTGTATTATGTATGTTTGTGCCTGTATGTGTGTGTGAATGTGTGCGTGTATATGTGCGTGAGTGCATGTATATGATGTGTATGCATGCATGTGTGAGTGTGTATGTGTGGAATGAATGAGTGAGTGTGAGTATATGAGTGAAATTGTGTGGCGAGTGTGTGTGCGTGCGCGTGGTGTAAATATATCAGAGAAATTGTGTTATGTATGTGTGTGCCTGTATGTGTGTGTGCGTGTATGTGTGCATGAGTGCATGTATATGTGTGTGTGTGTGCGCATGTGTTAAATATATCAGAGAAATTGTGTTATGTATGTTTGTGCCTGTATGTGTGTGTGTGAGTGTGTGCGTGTATATGTGCATGAGTGCATGTATATGTGTGTGTGTGTGTATATATGTGTGTGAGTGCATGTATATATATATGTGTGTGTGTGTGTTTCAGCCCACCATTACCAGGAGTCAAAGTGTGAAGCGTGATGAAGGCCATGCTGGACTGCTGTGCCAAGTATGGCCACACAGAATCCGTCTGCTGCGCGGGTTTCTTGAAATCTCACAAGTCCAAAACCAAAATAGGAGTTGTACCTCAGTGAAGAAAGAAATCGGTATAAAAAAAAACCCAAACACAAAAAAACCCACTACCACCAACAAACAAAACAAATCTATAATCAGAGAAATGAATTGGTTTGTTCAGTACAACGTAGCACCAATACATGAAATGAGTACAACATGCGATGCTTATGTGAATACTTTTAATATCCATGGATTTGGATAAATGAAATGAATATTGCGTCTGAGTAGACAAATTAATTTTTTAAAATGAATTCTTCTTCTTCCTTTTTTGTCCTGTTTCTCCCAGGGGAGGTTTGACATTGATGAGCCTTCTCTATCTCTCTCTGTTTTGAGCTTCCTCCTTATTTATGCCCCTTTCTCTAAGATCATCTGCAATACAGGCAGCCCAGGTCTTGCTAGGTCTTCCCTTTGGTCTCTTTCCTTCCACTACGAAGTTCATTGCTCTTTTATGATGTGGTGGTGAGTGTATGTGGGGGTGGGGTGGAGGGGGAAGAGTGAGAGAGGGTGGTGAGTGTGTGTGTGTGTGCATATATGGGTGTGTGTCTGTGTCTGTGATTTTTTTAAATGAATTGATTAAGAAAAAACTAATCCATGCGAGGATGAATAATGATTTATTCTTCTTTGTTGTTGAGCTCTCAAACAGGAACTATTGTTATCTCTTGTGTGTGGGAAAATGCAATGCGCTGAACTTAAATGCCTCACAAGTCAGCTCCTGCCTAGGGCATCTGACTTCAGCGAGGGAGAGAATAGCTGTCTTTTAAGACTTTCTGGTAAAAAAGGCAGGAGAATTTTTTATTTATTTTTATTTTATTTTATTCTTTTATATCGAGGATAATGGAATAAGCATATAATTATGTGCTTTTTTTACATCCAGTCCCAGTGTGTATGCGGTATTGTAAATTCTGTCATCTGTTCCCACCGGCACACAATGGCCTACTCTTACGAAAAGCGGAACAGGATTTAATGTGTGCTCAAGATGTTCTGCGTGCGTTCGCACACGGGGTCTCAGTTTAAAGTCTCATCCAAAGGACTTTTTGGGGAGAGTGGAGTCTGCACTGATGTTAACTCCATGGGAAAATATCCCCTTGAACAGGAATCGAACCCGGGAGAATGGACCAAGTAGGCAGAAGATACAACAAGAAGGAAGTAGCGACAAGGAAGAAAAGGAAGAAGGCAGAAACAAAGAGAGGGATAGAAATGGGGGAATTCCTAGCACAGAATCTCCAGAAGGTGGGGATGCTGTTTTTTTAGTGACAGGCCCTCCCAGGCATCCCCATTAGGGAGGTGTGGGGAGGGGAGGGTGGGGGGAAGGTCAGTGATCTGATCTAGTTGCTTGTCTGTCTTGCACTCCTTGTGAATGCTGCAGCATACTATCTGAAGTTGTTTGTGTTTGTGTGGTTGATTGTTTTGTGTTTGTTTCATGCTTGTTTCTGGTTGGCCAAAAAAGTGTTGGTGATTGAAAGTAAGGGCTCAGGAGAAGGATTATAAGGCTCTGCAGGAAACTTATATTTTTTTCTCCTCATGTTTTACAGCAGTGTTTTGAGTATTCATGGTTATTGATTTTTTTATATTTTAAACTCACTGATTTGGGTTTGTTGTTTGTTTTGTTGGGTGGGGTCTTTTGGTTTTATTTGGGGGGGGGGGGGGGGGGAAGGGTGTTGTTGTTTCCAGAAAGTTTCACCCTTGCAAGGCCTAGTCAAAGGATGCCATGATGATGAATTCCAGGCTGCAAATATCAGAGGGAAAGAGAGAGATTAATACATTTTATTTATTTTTTTCTGTTATTTTGATAATGGAACAATCACTCATGTGCTTTTTTACATCGAGTCCCCGTGTGTATGCAGTTTTGTAAATTTTGTCATCCATTCCCACTTGTACACAATGGCCTACTCTTCCAAAAAGCAAAACAGGTTTTAACGTGTGCGCAAGATTTCTGCATGTGTTCGCGCAGGGGCCTTGGGTTATAGTCTCATTGGAACAACTGTTGGAAGGGGGGGGGGGGGGAGTTGGCACTGAAGTTAACTCTGGAGGAAAAATCCTCTTGAATAAGAGAGAGAGAGAGAGAGAGAGAGAGAGAGAGAGAGAGAGAGAGAGAGAGAATGTGCAGGAATGTGTGTGTGTGTGTATACAGGAATGTATGTGTGTTGTTTGTTTGCTTGCTTTCACAAAATCATTCCTGTCTGCTGGGTGGGTTTTTTTTTTTCATTTAAGAAAAAAAAGGTGAAATGCTGTTGTTGATATGCAGTGAAAATGTTTGCAGTGTCTTATATTTTGTGCCTGTGAGGTTGTTGCCATTTTCTACAATAAATGAGATACAAAATATCAGTATCTAATGCAGCTGTTGTCATTCTTGTGTGGCACCCCTGTGTGTGGAAGGAGAAAGGTGGCAGAATGGTTCAGACGCTCGTCTGCCAGTGTTGAAGACGTGAGGTTTGCCTCTCCCTTTCTCCCCAGTCTGATTGGGAAAGTGGACTGAGCGTCTAGTCCAGCAGGTGGACAAAAAACTCAACAACCTTAGGTTCAAATCCACCCCAACACACTCTCTCTCTCTCTCTCTCTCTCTCTCTCTCTCTCTCTCTCTCTCTCTCTCTCTCTCTCTCTCTCTCTCTCTTATATATCCCTAAGGGTGGGGACTGGATATAAAAAAGCACATGGGTGCTTATTCATTATCCTCAAAATAAAAGAATTTGTCATTGTCATTGTGTGTGTGTGGTGCCACTGACAATGACTTTGAACAGGAATGTTCACCAGCAAACTTCTTCATCTAACGCTCAGACAGCAACTAGTGATGTCTGTCATATGAACGAAAAGGCGTGGCGCTGCCATTAAGCGCCTGACAAATCGGGCCCAGCGCATCTGACGGCATGAGCGGCAAAACTATTTGCATGTTTGTCATGGGGCTGTGTGGAGAGAGATGGAGCTAACTGTATTATTATTGCCAGTCACATTTTAAATCCATACCATGAATACGTTGTCACAACTGACCAAATGTTTCTACATTTCACAGCATTACCAGGGCAGTATAGCCTAGTGGTTAGAACATTGCCCTTGTGATCTGACGGTCGGGGATCGAGCCACCACTGAAGCTCCCATTCGAGGGGATGCTCCCCCTGGAGTAGACATCAGTATGGACTCCACTCCCCTGAAAGCCCTTTGGATGAGACTTTAAACCAAGATCCCCCAGGAGGGGAGAGCAGCCCGAATTTCATGCAGAGAAATCTCATGACTTAATGTGGTATAAATAAATACATAGATAAATAAATATGCAAACGCACACAGAACATCTTGTACACACGTAAGCCTTTTTGGAAGACTAGACCATCGCATGCCTGTAAGAATGGATGCTAAAATCTTGTAAAAAAACACAAAACTAAACAACTGACAAACAAAAAACCAAATCAAAACAAAAAACCCACCCATACCCTCATGCACACTGGCTGGTGATGTGTTTAGACAATCATGCCCCCAAGACCGCATCCATAATGGTGGGCAAAAATGGTTTGCATAATTATGCACAATCTAACCATGGGCTTAACCTTGGAAATCTAGCTGAGGAATAACCAGAAAAAAACAACAACAATCCAAACATAACAACTTTCCATATCTGTATTGCCCAGTCAGTCATTCTTGTTAAACAGCCTAGTCGGCTACAGCGACCATATCAAGACTGTCACTTCAGTAAAGTCAAAATCTCTTCCCTCCTCCCCCCCCCCTCACTCCCCCAGGGGCCTATCAGTATAAAAAGCATCCCCCCCCCCCCCACTTTTTGGAAAGTCTGTGCTAGGAATTCCCTCTTTTCTATCCCTCTCTTTGTTTTGTCTTGTTTCTTTTCTTCCTGTCGCCTGCTTTCTCGTGTAATTTCTGTCTTCTTGGTCCGTTCTCATACCCTTTTCCCCCAGAAAGACTTAAAAGATGATTATTCTCTCCCACACTGAAGTTGGATGCGCTGGGCCTGACTTGTCAGGTGCTTAACGGCAGCACAACGCATTTTCGCTCATATGACAGACAACAATAGTTGCTATCTGAGCATAAATATACAAATCCAGATGAAAACTAGAATTTATAAACATAATACCAACCTTAAGATCACCAAAGGAAGAATTTTTTCCTGATCTACTACCCCCCCCCCCCCCCCCCCCCCCCCCCCCCCCCCTTTCACTAGACCTTGGATGATGGTCTGGGTGCTAGTATTTCAAATGAGACAATAAACTGAAGTTTCATGTGCAACACGCATTCAGTGCAGGTAAAAGAACTCATGGCAACAAAGAGAGTCGTACATGGCAAAATTATATAGAAAAAGTCACCCTCACAGGTAAACAAAATGCACACACAGAAAGGAAAAGTTTGGGGTTTTTTTTTGGTTTTAATGGTAATGCGATTTCCCCTAAGGAGAGCAGTTCAAAATTAATTTTATACAGAGACTGAAAGAAGTATTTAATATAATACAACTGTACAAACCATTTTAATCAGCGAATTAAATAACTACTACTACTACTAAATAGAATTTATATAGCGCTATATCTTGCAGAGACAAATCAAAGCGCTTGCGCTCCACTGATTCTTACACAGTCATACAACCAGTAACAATTAATAGTTCTAAAAAGTCCAAATGTGCAACACACACACAACACAACACACACACACACACACACACACACACACGAACACACACACACACACACACACACACACACACGAACACGCGCGCGCGCGCACGCACGCACACACACACACACACACACACACACACACACACACACAGGTCACGCACCCTGGCAGGGCGATAGAATCTCGGCTGTTGAAGGTAGGGAAAAACTATGAGATGAAGCAGGAAAGGAAAATCTTAGTTCCTACTACTATTTTTTAAAAAGGCGGATACAAGAGAATTCATTTTACAAGACGGACGCTGTAGCCGAGTGGTTAAGACCGTTCGACTTCAATCCCATGGAGTCGTGGGTTCCAATCTCGGCGACATCTGGTAAATAAAGGGTGGGGGATTTTTACGATCTCCAAGATCAACTTCAAGTGCAGACCTGCCAGTGCCTTGATTTCTTTCGTGTACATGCAGAAGATCAAACATGCACGTTAAAGATCCTGTAGTTCATGTCAGTGTTTTGTGGCTTACGGAAACACAGACATATCCAGCGTACTTTCTCCGAAGTCGGAATGCGGCTACCTTCGTGGTGGGCAAAAACAGTGGCATAGGCAAAATCTCACCATTGGTGAACCTGGAAGCTTTTGCTGAGGAACTACAACAACGATTCTACCGAACCGTTATATGATAAAATTAGACATGATTTCTCCCGCAAATTATTGTGTTGTCGTGTACAAAAAGTCAATAATATAATGCAATCAATCATAATGTAAACTTGTAGTTATTAGAATGATGTATATGTGTAAATGAATAAACATGGGTCATTTTCCTTCCGTTTTAAACAGACATCCGTACTGACAATTTTCGGATTAAGATTACCCCTCCACAAAATTCAATACCTTGAATCGTGTTGGAAATGTCCAAAATGACAACCTGTGACAAACACACTCTTCGAAAATCCTGAAAACCAAGGCTTGTCTTTTGAAATCATTATCTTTAACGATGACAATAAACTAATGAGTTATTTATTGCTATATTAAAAAGTTTAGTGACACTTGGGTGTCGAAGAGCACTATGGAAAAAGCAAGACTGCTATGGTAATTACCTGTGAATAGACTTGCAGACATGGGGGGGGGGGGGGGGGGGGGGGGGGGGGGGGATAGCATGGTGGTTAGAGTGATGTATTTGTGTTCTGCTGACCGGGTTCGAATCTCGTTCAAGAGGATTTTTTGCTCTGGAGTTAACATTAGTGCCAACTTCACTCTCCCCAAAAGTCCTTCGGATGAGACTATAAACCGAGGTCCCGTGTGCGAACGCACGCAGAACATCTTGCGCACACGTTAAAACCCGTTCAACTTTTTGGAAGAATAGGCCATTGTGTGCCGTTGGGAACGGATGACAAAATTTAGAAAACATACACACGGGGACCGGATGAAAAAAAGAACACGAGTGCTTATTCCATTATCCTGGAAATAAAAGATTAAACCAATCAATCAATCAATCAATCAATCTACTATCCCCATGTTCTCTCTATAATCTTCTATTGGCCCCCATAGTCTCCCTCTACTCTATTCTCCCCTTCCCATAATTCTCCCTCTACTCTCCCTTTAGTCACGCAGAACATCTTGCGCACACGTTAAATCCTGTTCCGCTTTTCGAAAGAGTAGGTCATTGTGTACCGGTGGGAATACATGACAAAATTTGCAAAACCGAATACACACGGGGACCGGATGTAAAAAAAGCACATGAATTCTTATTCCATTATCCTGGATATAACAGAATAAACAAACAAGCAAATAAATAATAGTTACCTGCTGCTGTCCCCTAGCTTTCCCCTAGTCTCCCCATAGTCTCACTCTTCTCTCCCCAGAATCTCATCCTCTCCCAAATAGTGTTCCCCATGATCTCCCATTCTCAAATTAGATCTGGTAGAAACAGTAAGCCATGATACTGCTTGGGTTTCATTATTTTCTCTTTTATTTCTTTTTGTTTGCGGGTTAAAAGATGTATAGTTTCGGAAAGTAGACATAGACTTTTATTTATTTATTTTTTTATGTACACTTCTTGTGCATCACCCTTTTTGCGCAATGGCCTGCAATGAATTATACACCTTTCGCAAATAACCTTACCCTCCACCCCTTCCTTGTTCTTTTCTTGTCTGTCTCGTTGTTTTTGTCTTCTGAAAAACTTGGATCCTCAACCTCACGAAGCACAAGAAGATAAGAAGAGGAAGCCATACTACTGGCCAAGTCCACTGTTTCCTCACGTTTCAGTGTTATCTCAGCAGAAGTGTTGCTGTAACAGTGCGTGTCTACGTGTATAGATCTAGTGCCTGAGTTTTTAAGCCTGCTTGGGTGTTGGTTAAGTCAGGACACGTACTTTAGCTGGCGTTGCCATTTCACTGGGGTCGTCAGCGTGTAGGTCTTCAGTGGGCTGCTTGAAGCTACCGAGGAAGCATCATGATTGTTGTTCTGCTCTGCGTTTTTCTGCTACCGTTAGCTCTGGGTAAGCCATAGATCTACTAAGTATTGATTCACTGAGTTGTTGTTGTTGCTCTTTTGTTGTTGTTGTTGTTGTTGTGTTGTTGTTGTTGTTGTTGTTCTTCTTCTTCTTCTTTTTTCTTCTCCTCCTCCTCTTCCTCTTCTTCTTCGTTGTCGTCGTCGCATTTCTTCGCAATTCTTCTTCTTTGCAATTCGTCTTCTTCGCAATTCTGCTCTTTCTTCTTCTTCTTCTTCTTCTTCTTCTTCTTCTTCTTCTTCTTCTTCTTTCTCTCTTCTTCTTCTTCTTCTTCTTCTTTTTTTCCTTTCTTTTTTTTCTTCTTGTTCTTGTTCTTCTTGTTTTTTCTTCTTTCTTTCTTTCCTTCTTGTTCTTGTTCTTCTTGTTCTTCTTCTTTTTTCTTCTTTCTTTCTCTCCTTCTTGTTGTTGTTGTTGTTGTTGTTGTTGTTCTTCTTCTTCTTCTTCTTCTTCTTCTTCTTCTTCTTTGTCGAACGCTCAGACAGCAGCTAGCATCGTCTGTCATATGAGCGAAAATGCGTTGGGCTGCCGTTAGGTGCCTGACAAGTCAGGCCCAGTGTAGGCTTGTCTGATTTCGGCGTGAGAGTAGAATTTTAATTAAAAACAAAAGTCTTTCTGGATAAAATATAAGGCAGGAGAATAGACCAAGAAGGCAGACAATAGACAAGAAGGTGGTGGCAGGAAGAAATGGAACAGGGCAGAAACAAAAAGAGTGATAGAAAAGAGGGAATTCCCAGCACAGAAATTCCAGAAAGTGGGGATGCTATTTATACTGACAGTCCCCCTGTATCCCCACGGGGCATCATAATCTGATAGGCCTTAATCCATTTTCTTGATGTGCATGTTTTTTTTCCGACATTATTTTTCAGTTTGTGCCATGTTACACAATTGCAGGCTCTGATGCCTGTCAGTTTGTGCCATGTTACGATGTATCACGCTTGCAGGCTGTGATGCCTGTTACGATGTATCGTGCTTGCAGGCTATGATGCCTGTTACGATGTATCATGATTGCAGGCTATGATGCCTGTTACGATGTATCGTGCTTGCAGGCTGTGATGCCTGTTACGATGTATCATGCTTGCAGGCTCGGATGCCTGTTACGATGTATCATGATTGCAGGCTCGGATGCCATGTTACGATGTATCATGCTTGCAGGCTGTGATGCCTGTTACGATGTATCATGATTGCAGGCTCGGATGCCTGTTACGATGCATCATAATTGCAGGCTCGGATGCCTGTCAGTTTTGCCATGTTACGATGTATCATACTCGCAGGCTCGGATGCCTGTTACGATGTATCACGATTTGCAGGCTCGGATGCCTGTTACGATGTATCACGATTTGCAGGCTCTGGTGTCTGTCAGTTTGTGCCATGTTACGATGTCTCATGCTTGCAGGCTCGGACGCTCCGTGCACAAACCAGGGAGGGGTGTGCCAGACCGACTCCCTCCACTGCTCTGGACATTACCAGAGCGGCCTGTGTAGCGGTGCAGCAGACAGACGCTGCTGTGTAGGTCAGTGTGTGCAACAATGTCTTTTCTGTAACCAGAACCATACATTTGTTCATATTCATAATCATAATCAACAATGTCTTTTCTGTAACCAGAACCATACATTTGTTCATATTCATAATCATAATCAACAATGTCTTTTCTGTAACCAGAACCATACATTTGTTCATATTCATATTCATAATCAACAATGTCTTTTCTGTAACCAGAACCATACATTTGTTCATATTCATATTCATAATCAACAATGTCTTTTCTGTAACCATAACCACATATTTTTTATAATCAGAATCAAAGATGTCTTTTCTGTAAAAAAAACCCACAACAACCCAACCATACATATTTTTCCTAACCGTAACCAAAGATGGCTGTTCTCTAACCATACCCATACACTTTTTTCCACAAGCGTAATAAAAAAACTTTTCTGTAACCACAATCACATATTTTTTGTCCCAAAGCATAATAAAAAAGGCTTTTCTGTAACCATAATCACATATTTTTTGTCCCCAAGAATAAAAAAAAAAGGCTTTTCTGTAACCATAATCACATTTTTTGTCCCCAAGCATAATAAAAAAGGCTTTTCTATAACCATAATCACATATTTTTTGTCCCCAAGCATAATAAAAAAGGCTTTTCTGTAACCATAATCACATATTTTTTGTCCTCAAGCATAATAAAAAAGAGGCTTTTCTGTAACCATGACCACAGATGTATTTTTCCCACAAGCATAATAAAAACGGCTTTTCTGTAACCATAAGCACACATTTTTTTCCACAAGCATCAATAAAAAATGGCTTTTCTATAACCATAACCACATATGTTTTTCCACAAGCATGATTAAAAAACGGCTTTTCTGTAACCCTCACCACAGATTTTTTTTCAATAAACATATTGAAACATGTCTTTAATAAATAAAACCACTGATATCTTTTCCATGAACTTACCAAAGATATCTTTTCAATCGTTATGTTATATCTTCTTCGTCAAACGCTCAAGACAGCAACTATGGTTTTCTGTCATAATTATTAGCGAAAATGCCTTGCGCTGCCGTTAAGCGCCTGACAAGTCAAGCCCAGCACATCCCACTTCGGCATAAGAGAGAATTGTTACCTTTTTTAAGTCTTTCTGAAGAAGAAGAAAAAAAGACAGGAGACTGGACCAAGAAGGCAGAAAATAGACAAAGAAGGAGGTGGTGACAGGAAAAAGAAGAAACAAGACAGAAACAAAGACAGGAATAGAAAAGAGTGGAATTCCTGGCACAGATTTTCCAGAAGGTGGGGGATGCTATTTATACTGACAAGCTCCTGGCATCCCCACAAAGGGGAAATAAACATAACCACAAACGTGTGGGGGGTTTTTTGGCCCCACCCCACCCACCCATAACCATAAACAAAATTTTATTTTTGCAGGATCGGACAGCGCCTGTACCTCTCAAGGTGGACACTGTCAGGATGATAGCCATTCCTGCTCCGGATCTTACGTCAGTGGCCTCTGCGCAGGCGCAGCCAATCGCCGCTGTTGCGTTCAGTCCGCTTCCGGCTCCAGTGGAGGTCTGGCCTGTTGCTTTAGTTAAGATCAGTTGTTGTTGTTGTTCTAAAATTTCAATGATTTAAAAAAAAAAGTGTGTGTGTGTGTGTGTGTGTGTGTGTGTGTGTGTGTGTGTGTGTGTGTGGAGAGAGAGAGTATTACATTGTGTGTATGTATGTTTGCTCATTTTTGGTGTGTGTGTGTGTGTGTTTATTTTATTTTTTTTTTTATTCTTTTATATTGAGGATAATGGAATAAGCACTTATGTGCTTTTTTTACATCCAGTCCCCGTGTGTATGCGGATTTGTAAATTCTGTCATCTGTTCCCACCGGCACACAATGGCCTACTCTTACGAAAAGCGGAACAGGATTTAACGTGTGCGCAAGATGTTCTGCGCGCGCGGGCGTGTGTGTGTGTGTGTGTGTGTGTGTGTGTGTGTGTGTGTGTGTGTGTGTGTGTTTCCCTGCTTGCGTGTGTGTGTGTCCCTGCTTGCGTGTGTGCGTGCATGAGAGAGAGAGTATACATGTGTGTGTGTGTGTGTGTATGTGTGTGTGTGCGCGCGCGCGTGCATGGGTGCGTGCGCACGCGCGCGCGCTTGTGTGTGTTATGTACACACCTGTGACCGAGTCTTTCCCTTCAGGCGCATGTACGGCACAGCAGAAAGACTTGGCCTGTCAGCTCTTCAATTCGGCCAACGTACAGGCCGCCAAGGTCCATCCTTCTGGACAGCACGACAACGCCTATGCCTACAACAATCTGAGGGATATGTGCCAAGGTCACAAGGCGTCGCGCTCCAGGTGAGGACTGATTTCACTTAAGGACCGACCATCGCTTGTGCTTGTGCTGTACGCCAGTAATAAAAAAAAAAAAAATCGCGCTGTTCCTTCTGTTTTTCCTTCGGATGAGACTATAAACCGAGGATCCGTGTTCGAACGCATGCAGAACATCTTGCGCACACGTTAAATCCTGTTCCGCTTTTCGGAAGAGTAGGCCATTGTGTGCCGGTGGAAACAGATGACAGAATTGACAAAACCGCATACACACGGGGACTGGATGTAAAAAAACCCACATGAGTGCTTATTGCATTATCCTCGATATAAAAGAATAAATAAATAAATAAATTATTGATCAACGTTTGATCGGATGGTTTGCAGTATTTCATCATTCCAGGCTGATCGATTTTGTCGAGTAAAAAAAGATTAAATTTTAATTAAAATATTGATTTTTATGCCAGGCAAAAGTAGTAGTGATTAGTCAAAATTTTATGTGATGGCGGGGAGTAGTAGTAGTAGTGATTATTTATAAAATTGATGTGTGGCAGGGAAAATTTTGATGATTACTGATCAAAATTTATTTAAGGGGAGGTAAACGTAGTATGATTACTGTCAATATTAAGGAAAAGGAGGTTTAAAGTGAATGTTTTGATCAATATCATTGGGTGGGGGCTATTCAGTACTGGTTTTTGTCAATATTGATGTGATGGCAGGGGAAAGAACGTTTTATCAATATTGGTTTTGGATGGCAGACAGCAATGTTGATGATTTGATAAAATTGAGTTTATGAGGCGGTAGCAGTTGTTATGACAAAAAAGATGTGTGGGGGAGGCGGGAGCAGTCTGATTATTGATCAAAGTTGATTTGGTGGGAGGCATGGGTACTGATTTGATCAGCATTGATTTGATGGGGAATATTATACAAAAAGGATCAATATTGAGTTGATGGCAGGGAGTGCTTTTGATTTGATAGGTTAATTTTTGGCAGGGAATTTGTACTGATTATTGTCAACGTTGATATGATGGCAGGCAGGCAGCACTGTTATTGATCAACGTTGATTTGCGGCAGGCACAGCTGCATGATTATTGATAAACGTGATTTGACGGCAGGAAAAAGAGTGGCATGATACTGATCAAAGATATGATGGGGGCAACAGCAGCACGGGATACTGACAATGATATGATGGGGGGCAACAGCACATGATTATGATCAACATTGATATGATGGCGGGGCAACAGCAGCATGATTATGATAACATGATATGAGGGGGCAATAGCAGCACGATACTGATCAAATGATATGATGGCGGGCAATAGAGATCATTATTGATCAACGTTGATTTGATGGAGCTTAGTGGCACTGTTATGATCAATTTGATTTGAGGGCAGGAAAAAATACTGTTAATGCCCAATATGATGTGATGGCAGGAAAGTGCACTGACATTGAATCAACGTGTTTGAGGGGCGGGCAAGAGTGGCGCTGATTATTGATCAACGTTGATTTGATGGCAGGCAAATATTAGCACTGATTATTGATCAACGTTGATTTGATGTTGGGCAGCTACTCCTGTAACGGCTGCAGCGCCCCAGGAGGCACCGTGTGCCTGAGTTTGAACCTCCTGAAGTAATCGGTGGACTGAAGAACCCACGGCAGAGGTCATGGGGGAGTTGTCTGTTCAGAAGGGGGAAGGGGGGACTGTTAGGAGGGAAAGTGAGAGGGGGGGGGGGGGGGGGTGGAGGAAAGAAGGGAAGGAGGGGAGAGGAGGGGGAAGAAGGAAACGATGAAGGAAGGAAAGAAGAAAGGAAGGAAAAAAGAAAGGAAGGAAGGGGAAGGAAGGAGGGAGGGGGAAAAGAAGGATAGAAGGGAGGTCGAGGAGGTATTTTTTATTTATTTATTTATTTATTTATTCTTTATATCCAGGATAATGGAAGGATGTAAGGAAGAAGGGGGGGAGGATGGAAAGAAGAAGGGAGGAAGGAAAAAAGAAGAAGGAAGAAAGGGAGGAAGAGGAAGAAGGAGGAAAAAAAGGGAAGAAGGAAGAAAAAGAATGAAAGAAGAAGGGAGGGATGAAAGAAGGGAAGGAAAAAAGAAGAAAAGAAATAAAGAAGGATGAAGGAATAATTGAAGGAAAAGCGAAAAAAAAGGGCAAAGGAAAGAAAGAAGAGAGAAAGAGAGGGAGGGAGGGGGGGAGAGAGGGAGAGAGAGAGAGAGAGAGAGAGAGAGGGGAAAGGAGAGAGAGAAAAGAGAGAGAGAGGAGAGAGTGTATGTGTGTGTGTGTGGTTGTGCGTGGTTGTGTGGTGGTGGTTGTTGATGTTGTTGTTATTGTGTTGTGTCACTGTGTTATTTCTGTTTGCTACAGCAATAATTGTATATCCGTGTTAAATCGAGACAACGTAGAAAAGGACTTTATTCTTTTACCCTTCTCTTTCCTTTTCTTGTGACAGCACAGGTCTATCATCATCATCATCATCATCATCATCATCATCATCATCATCATCCCCCACCACCACCATCTTCATATCATCTCACCATCACCCACCATCATTATCACACCACCACCACCATCATTATCATACCATCATCATCGTCACCACCACCATCGTCATCACCGCCACCACCATCATCATCATCATCACCACCGCCGCCACCACCACCCCCACCACCACCACCACCACCGTCATCGTCGTCGTCGTCGTCATCATCATCTCATCATCATCCCCACCACCACCACCCCCAACCACCCCACCACCCCCAAACCCAATCATCATCATCATCATCATCATCATCATCTCATCATCTTTTCACCACCACCATCACACCACCACCACCACCATCATCATCATCATCATCATCATCATCATCATCATCATCATCACCATCTTCTTCTTCTTCTTTTCTTCTTTCTTCTTCTTCTTATCTCTCATCCTCCTCCTCCTTCCTCCTCCTTCTCCTCCTCCATCCTCCTTCTCCTTCTCTCCTCCTCCTCCTCCATCCTCCTCCTTCATCTTCTTCATCATCATCATCATCATCATCATCATATCATCATTCATCATCTTCACAACCACTCCGTTCGTCGCGTCGTCGTCGTCGTCATTCCATCATCATCATCATCATCTTCATCATATCACCACCACCACCTTCATCATCCATCATCATAATCTTTTAACACTGAAAGGTACGCGCAGATCACTTGCTCGTCTCTCATTATTATCATCATCATCTTCATCTCATCACCACACCATCATCATCATCTCCACATTCTCATCATCGTCATCGTCATCATCATCATTATCGTCAGATAAGATCTTTAACGTGCACTGAACGTAATGCAACCCCGGAAGGATTAACGAGAGGCGGGCGCGGCCACAGCTGACGTCCGCCATGACTGGGCCTGGCCGTGACTGCATCATACGTTGCCTGGTCAGCGTGTACTCTGCAAGTGCAAGCCTTCAGCGGATGGGCCAGAGAACGAGGGCATATCCATCCACTGCCAGTTCTAGACAGCCCCACCCTAACGATTCACTAAAACGATGTTGATAATGATAGTGTTGATGATACTAAATCCTCTGTAATAATTAAAGTTGGTATAGTTGTGTGTGGAGAGAGAGAGAGAGAGACGAGGAGAGAGAGAGTGAGAGAGAGGAATCTCGAACTCGAACTCGAAATGATTTATTCACAAAAGGCCATTGGGCCCATACTGAAGGGGGGTTGCCGAAGCTGCTTAGTATTTGTGTTAAAAAAACCCAAAAACCAAACAAAGCAAAAAAAAACAACAAACACACACACACACACACACGCACACCACACACACACCACACACACACACACACACCACCACACACATGTTACTGTATAACAAAGGTCAGCTACAAAAAATATCACTTAGGATAACATTTATCTCTCTATTCTGAAGCTTTACACAAATATAAAGTGAGGTGCGCACAACCTCAGGATGACTTGATGCCAGGAGTAAACAGAGTCTAAATAAATTAGGCTGTCTACTATTTTTAAACAGGATGTAGTTCTGCATATCATCTCAAATACTGGACAGACAACACAAATGTACTTCATCCTCAGTTGCTTGCTTACATAATGGGCATAGCAGCCTGAGGTCGTCAATTTCATGTTCTCTGTATCTGAATTTATGAACGTTTATATCTGATAAACTCTCAGTCTAATACTTGAACATTATTTTTTTCAATGTATTTCCAATATCAAGTTTTAGATAAGGTTTGACATCATGCGAAACTTAGAATATTGTCTCTAACATTTGAAATCTTTCCACTGTTTTGTATTATGGTCACTCCATTGCTTGCAAAAGCTAGTCAATCAATCTTGCCTGAAAGCGTTATTTAATCTCTCTACAATTTCCGACTCCTTGATTGAAGCAAACAAATCCAAACCGAGTTCACACAAACAGTACGATGTGTTGCCCAGTTGTTTTTCCTTTGACATCTAGATCATTAAAGCATCTTGTAGGATTTTAAAAGGTAGCCTTGTCTCATTATATGCAATCTTAATCCAATATCTAAGCCATCTTACAGCAGCAAATAACAGAGAGAGGGTATTATCTATTAGTTTCACTATAAACAAGATCATTCGGTGTACGTCTATATAGCCTAAAAACTGCTTTAATGGCAAGAGGTGCCATGATTCACAATGTGTTACAGCTGCATCCAAGCCCAGATTTCTGCTAACATATAACACAGTGGGTGTGTATTTGTGCATCAAATATCTTAATGAACAATCAAATGAGTTTATTATTCAATATTCGTTTAGTTTTTTCAACAAAATAACTAGCTTCGTTTACCTCGACTTGCCAGATTCTTACATGCAGTTCTGTGAACTAAAGCTTAGGAAGAAAAACAGATTCCTAAATATTTATATGCTATTATTTCACAGGCATGATTTTCCATTCGTAACAACCATTTTTTTATGGAGCAGCTAAAATATCCACTTGTCTGAATACAACATTATTTCGTCTTATCAGTGTACCTTAAGATCAAGTGATGTTGCCAGCAATGTTTAAGCTGTTTTACCTGCTTTTGTAAGCATACCGACTGTTTCAGACAGCTTGGATAACATCATCAGCATGCAGAAGAATAAACATCTATGAGAGAAATCTTGGGGGAAAAGTGGCACCATGTTTACCATTATTTTTGACATCTCTGGCTAACTCTTGATAAAACAGAAAAACAATAATGGGCACATACATCACCTGTTTAACACAGTGGTACGTATATTATGTCAGTCCTTTAGTTCCACATCTTAGTCTGCTTCTGAAATTTCTGTTACATGGCTCTCAATCATTTGTAGTAGTTACCTTACACACCCTTTTTCTGGAGAATCTGGCCACTAACAGTTCTGGTAACCCAGAAGTCAAATGTTTTTCAAAGTCATTAAAATGCTTCCAGAGCTTATGGTTATGAGGCAAACTGTTTCTGTGACAAAACGCAACAGAGTAAACATATATGATCTATAGTGGAGTTCCATCTCTTAAAACCAGCTTGGTGCTAAGCTGTAATATTATTTTCATAACCCATTACTGTAAACCTATTGTTATATAATAGTACTATATATTCTTACTACTTATAGTCTGTAAGAGAAATTCCCTAGTAGTTATTTGGGTTTTATCATCACCCTTTTTATGCAATGTTAGTATTATAGATGCTGCCCAGTTATCTGGAAAAAGACCATCATCAAAATTTTGTTGATTAGTTTTAGAAGGAAAAGGCACAATATTGTCACCTCCTATTTTGCAATTTTCACCATTGGATTGATCAGGACGGCCTGCTTTATCATTCTTTTGTTTTCTAAGTGCCCCTATTATTTAATTTCTGTTAGATATGGGGACGATCAAAATCTTCCTCAGTTCCATCACTGTCAAATCAGTAATCATGGGAGTTGGCTAATGAGTCTTTCTCCAACAGGGTTTTGAATGTTGAAACCATAGTCAACTGGATATTACTATTCTTTGGCTGACTTTTTCTAAATGACGTCCTTCTTACACTATTCAGAACTGGATTTGTGAAGAGATAGATGAATCATTCTGCAGTAAGGTCTTATTTTACTGTTTCTTTTTAGTTCATGCATGCATGTATATTCCATTCTTGTGATACAGTACACGTTTTTTGTCCTCGTTTCTTTTTGTTTTTAGGAAAGTCTTAAGAAGTTTTCTGACCTTGTATTATATTTTACAGTCATTATCAAAACAAGTATTTTCCAAAATTTGATGGACCTTTCTTGTTATGTACCTGTTGCTTAATACATTCAGCACTGGCTTTTATGAAAACATGAAACATTCTATAAGGCTTAATTAATGTCTCTCTTCTTTAATCTGAAAGGCATTTTTAAATATTCCACACTGTTCACATCATGGAGATTTTTCTTTTAAACTGAGAGTTTGTTTTAATTCAATACAAACTTTTCCATAACAGATGGCTCCTCAGTTTCACCACCTGTAATTATATACTGGATTAATATATTAATTCAACAGGAAGGTGATCGGAATCAGATAACGCTCTGGCAACAACGACATGAGGTCAAAAATCTTGAGAGAACAAATCATCTGACACAAGAAATATTCATTAACATACACCCTCATCTGAGATGTATGTATAGACGTTCTTGTTGGTCACCATTACATACGCCATTTAAGATTTGTAAATAAGAGCAGTGCACATATTCAATAGTAACTTTACATAATTGTTGATAACACAATCTTCAGTAATTACGATTGCTGCTGAGAGACTTACTTTTACTTTGGACATCTGAACTAAAATCTTTTACTTGCTGACAAGAAAAGTTTGGAGGTAATGCTGTTTAAGTCTCCTTTAGTATTATATCTACTTCTTCCAGTGTCACACTCAAATTTACTAAACATTCTTCCACATGCAATTCCATTATCATTGTCATTCATGTTATAAAAGGACGAGCCTTCCAGGTGTGGATATACACACTGACAGCAAACAGTTCTTGCGGTACACATCAGAGATTTGTCACCAGAGAAAAATGCAAATATTAGGATTATGGGACATCTAAACTATTCTTAAAGGCAGATAACTCATGCCTTATTAAACAAACTAAACCACTAGATCGCCCTCCTTGGATGGCTAACTTAATTGCTTGACTTCAGATGGCCTTATAGCCAGTAAAAACATCTGGCTGGAAATTTTCAGGAACGTTTCTGTCAGACATTTAAAAAATCAGCTACAAATAGATACAAAATCCCCTCAATCAGCCAGTTTGACAACAATCCATTTACATTCCAAGACAAAAATGAAAAAGTTTTATTTGTTTTATCTGTATTGCCACAATTCAAATGATCCACACCATCTAGACTAACACTTTCACCAATTACATTGACATGACAAGACAGGGCATTTATGCTTTCAACAGCAGTTAAAGAAGGCTCTTTATTGGAAGACTGCCTACAACACTCAGCTGGCGTTAGACCTAGGCCAAAGTCAGACCTGTCTTTGTCTAGCCCTGTGTGTGGCCATGTGTCATGCCTCACTGCATCACACCTCACTTGGCTAAGCCCTATTACATGAGTATCTAACTGAGGCTGAGTGACCAGTGTCATCCCTTTACTTTTCCTACCCTGTGAATTGAGACTATGGCAGGATGATTGTATGGGCCGGCCAACAAGCTATTCCCTTCTTTGAAGATAATTAAGGTGTCATCCTTTTGGCCAATTAATGAAATAAATTTTTCCCCAAAAAATGTTCAAAGACCATTCTCACATTTTTTCCCTCTGCCCTAGGCACTCTTCATGTATGGGGTCAGATTGTGCCTAATATCTCTAACAGTTGGAAAAATCGTTTGGCTACAAAAATCCTTGAAATCCTTTTCAAACGTGTTTTAGCCTTCCAATATTCTAAGCTTATCTTGATAAAAACAACACCTGGCCATTACTGGGAGAGTTGGGTTTTAGAAATTTATCCTGTGCACACTATCAAAATTAACATCTGCTACATACATTTTTTTCGGAAAGAGATTTTCAGGACCATTCACAATCAGCTCCAGTATCATTACTTTTCTTTTCCATGCCATGAATAAATGATATTTATCGTCATGACGGCACTTCTTGATCGTCTGCTTTCTTTTCTAGTTTTTTCCACTTTGTCCATAGTTCTGTATTTTGTGTGTTTTAACACAGCATTTTCAGCCCTAAGATTGTTATCATCTTGTCTGATATCAAACTATTTCCTCTTTTAAGGTATCAACACTGTTTGTCAACAATTGTATCTTGTTCTTCATTACTCTCCTTGTGACTTTAATAAGTTCTCCACTTTTCAACTAGGCTGGCATGGTTGGTAAGTGTTCATCTGGAGCCATGTAGGAGAAGGACTCCTGTCTACAGTGTATGGTTGTAGGTGTGCTGGCGGTAATCTGCACTGGCTTTAATTTTCGTGCACTTTTTCCTGCTATGGTGTGTCGACCACCAGCTCCACTCGTCAAGCTGGTTTGTCTCAGACTTGTCCATGGCCAGCTGATTTAGGGGTAGGGGGGGGGGAGGGGTCCAGGGTTCGTCTCCACACACCGCACCGAAGCAAAAGGCCCCACCAGATGAGAAGGTGGAGGGTCAGTCCTAACAGGTACATGTCATGGGTGCGTTTTAGCGTCAGGATGGAAGGTCCCTTGTTCGGATTTTAAATTCTGCCTTTCGACATGAAGCAGCGAATACTGCCGCAAATGTCCACAGACAGCCCCTTGTACATATGCAAGCGATATTTCCCATCCTCCATTATCTAACTGTATACAAAACAATGAAAATCTAAGGCCACTTAGACTAGTTTACTAAATCACAAAAATACTAGAGGCAATTTCTGTATGTCTTTCCACCTACATTACGTGATCGGCCCTCGAGAGGAGAATACTCGAAAACTCGAACTCGAACTCGAAATTTATTGAGAGTAAATGGATAAGCTCAGGGCATTCTTTACAACCATTGCTCTCACAAAAAAAACAGGAAAAACCAGAAAAAAAAATAAGAAGAAAATAGTTCGTGAAAAAACTACTTACCCCCCACCCCCTCCCACCCCCCCCCCCCCCCCCCTACCCCCCCCCCCCCCCCCCCCCCCCCACCCCCCCCCCCCCCCACACACACACACACACTAATCAAACAGAAGAACCGAAACTAAACCTATCAGCAACAAATAGACAAATACACAGCAATGCAAAAAATCCTTCAAGTAAACAAAGTATGCAACAGTAAGAAGAGAGAGAGAGAGAGAGAGAGAGAGAGAGAGAGAGAGAGAGAGAGAGAGCTCTGGGGGTGAGCCGTTGTCCTCTTCACGAGATTTTTGATTGAAAGGTGTGGTGAAGGTTTTAAGAGAGCTTTTGTCGTCAGTGCTCTCCTCGTATTCGTTGTGTTGTGTTGCGTTGGGATGGGTTGGGTTGAGTTGGGTTGGGTTGCGTTGCGTTGTGTTGTGTTGGGTTGGTTTGGGTTGGATTGTACTGCGTTGTCTTGTATTGCGTTGCGTTGTGTTGGTTGGATTGTGTTGTGTTGTGCTGGGTTGAATTGTATTGGATTGGGTTAGATTGTGTTGCATTGCACTGCACTGGATTGGATATGATTGAGTTGGGTTGGGTTGGATTGTGTTCTGTTGTGTTGGGTTGTATTGGGTTGAATTGGATTAGATTGTGTTGTGCTGCTTTGCATTGTATTGTATTGCGTTGTATTGCGTTGTATTGTATTGTACTTATTGTTATTGTATTGTACACCGCAGATTTCTCTGTGTGAAATTCCGGCTACTCGCTCTGAGGAGACCGCGTCACCACAAGAGCAGCGCCACGCATTATTGATTTATCATTTTTCTTTTCTTTTCCTGTCTGCAAGTCTATCTGTTCCCTTACCAGAATGACTTTTTGTCCCATGAAGAATGTTGCCAGAGACAACTCTCTTTGTTGCCGTGGGTTCTTCTAAGCGCGCTAAATGCGCGTTGCAAACGGAGACCTCGGTTTGTCGTCTCATGCGTCCGAAAGACTAGCACCCAGACCGCCACTCACGGTCTAGTGGATGGTGGGGAAAAGTTTCGGGCACAAAACTGCATTCCCTCGCAGGGTGGGATGTGTAGTGTCTGGTGTTCTTTTGTGCTGGGCCCTCTACAGCTGGGGGGCCTGCCGGCTAGCTGGCCTCAGCCGACACATTCCGTCTTCAGAGCAGTTTTTTTTCATTTTGGGTTTCAAAATCTGGCACTGCTTTAAAGATTTGCAGTTAGCCGCTAAATATCCTCCCAGCCCCATGGGGACGGGATAGCCTAGTGGTTAGAACATTGCGCTCGCAATCTGACGACCCGGGGTTCAATTCCCGTTCAAGGGGGATATTTTTCCCCTGGAGTTAAGATCAGTGCAGACTCCTCCACTCTCCCCAAAAGTCCTTCGGATGAAACTATAAACCGAGGCCCCGTGTGCGCGAACGCACGCAGAACATCTTGCGCACACGTTAAAACCCGTTCAGCTTTTCGGAAGAGTAGGTTATTGTGTGCCGGTGGGTACGGATGACAGAATTGACAAAACCGCATACACACGGGGACTAGATGTAAAAAAAAAGCACATGAGTGCTTATTCCATTATCCTCGATATAAAAGAATAAAATAAATAAAAAATATATATTACCAGCGTTTTAACAACAAGCGCTGCCATACTAGAGGTTTAGTATATGCTAGGATTTGTTTTCCACATTCAGCACTGGCGTGTACAGTTTTACATCCCCGAAGTCGAATGCGGCTACATTCATGTCG
>CM054165.1:28935990-28958490 GCA_028751875.1 Rapana venosa | reverse complement strand
CCTGACTTATCCACATTAATACCGTCTTGATGATTGATCTGATGTCAGCATGCCTAAAATTCAGTGGCTTTTTTGGTTTTTGTGTAATTAAAATTAAATCCATAAAGTGGGTTATGCTTAACTGTGTGGTTCCAGTCTTCCCAGAGAGCCCATAGCAAACCCATTATGATAATGGGTAGTAACCTGTTGGAGCAAAAAACCCCACCAAAAACAAAACTCGTCAAAAGCCAACAAAAATTCCTTAATGATGGGATGTCATTGCAGGCAATATTGTCAGTACTAACGCAATGAATGCCTAATGACTTGCATCCATGGAATTGAAAATTGTTCTTTAAAGCCAGGAATCCAGTGTGTTAAACACTTAGCTATGGTTTCAGAGGTAAAACAGAAGAAAAGAATTCATATTTGAAAAATATTTTCTCGACAGTGAAACACTGATGAAAGTTTTGTTTTGTTGTTTTGTTCATTGGCTAGAGTTCTGAAGTTCACCAATGGCAGTGGTGAGATTTTGCGTATGCGACTGTTTTTGCCCACCATGAAGGTAGCCAAATTCTGACTTTAGGGATGCATATGGGGTATATCACCGTATATGTGTTCAATGTTTCTGTAACCCACCAAACACAGGCATGAATTATGAGATTTAGCTTTAAAGTGCATACTTGATCTTCTGTATGAGCACATGTTTGCATGGGTGGAGGAGGAGAGGAGGGATGTTGTTGCAGGCAATATTGTCAGTACTAACGCAATGAATGCCTAGTGTTTTCTAATGTTTTGTTTCTGTACCTTTTTATTTTCTAAAGTATGAATGTGAAAGGATGATAGAGGAGGTGAAGTGATTTGTTTGTTTGACTTTTTATGATTTTTATTATTTTTAATTATTAAAACATTCTCTACCCGAGTGTGTGCGTGTGTGCGCGTGTGCACATGCGCATGTGTGTATGAGTGTGTGTGTGTGTGTGCGTGTGTATGTATGTGTGTGTAATTTATATTTTCCAGTGTATTATTTTATTGGTTTTCCTCTTTTTACTGGTACAATTTATTGGTAAAGGTTGCAATAGTGTAGTATTTCAGTATTATCATTAGAAATTTTGTTCTTAGATAGATTGCTTGATGAGGCAAACATTGCTTATTCAATGTACCATCTGGAAATAAAAATTTGACTTGACTTGACTTATGTAAATTTCCTTGAATGTGAAGTGGTAATAATGTGCTTCATTATGGATTATTGAGGGGTATGAAATTATCACAGGAGTTGCGAACTTGTGTTACATAATTATGTAAGGGAAAAAAAGGTAGAAGAATAATGGTAGTGATTGATCCCTGTAGAGGGTACAAGTTTAAGTGATTGCCATTCTGCGTGTCACAACAGGTGCATGAAGGGGAGAATAACAGCGCAGCTGTACAGCTTTGATCAGATGTTTCAGGCCTATGAAAAAGACCAGTTTGTTTTGGTTAGTAGTGTGCTTTGCCTAACTGTTTCTGTCTCTGTCTGTCCCTCTGAGTTTTTGTCCATGTTGTTCTGTCTGTCTGTCTCAGTGTCTGTGTCTGCTTGACTGTTTCTCTGTCTGCATGTTTCTCTGTCTGCATGTTTCTCTGTCTGCATGTTTCTCTGTCTGTCTGTTTCTCTGTCTGTCTGTATGTCTGTTTCTCTGTATGACTGTTTCTCTGTTTGTCTGTCTGTCTGCGTGACTGTTTCTCTGTCTGTCTGTATGTCTGTTTCTCTGTCTGTATGTATGTCTGTTTCTCTGTCTGTATGTCTGTTTCTCTGTCTGTTTGTTTCTCTGTCTGTATGACTGTTTCTCTGTCTGTCTGCATGTCTGTTTCTCTGTCTGTCTGTCTTCTGTCTCTTGGTCTCTGTTTGTTGTCTTCCCCCCTCCCAGTTTTTCCCCCTTCTTTTTTGTCTACAGGTCTGTCTCAGTGTCTGTCTGTCTCAGTGTCTGTCTGTCTCTCTTTCTCATCACACACACACACACACACACACACACACACACACACACACACACACACACACACACACACACACACACACACACACACACACACACACACACACACAATGTACATGCATGTATAGGACATGATTTATGGTAACTTCTTTGGTGTGTGTGTGTGTGTGTGTGTGTTTCTCAGGTCATCACTCACTCACTCTCACTCACTCATCCCTTGGTCGGGACGACCGTTGGGGTACCCGTACGGACGCTGCAAGTGGACCGCCAAATGGTTCTGTCCTGGGCTGTTTTCAGGAGGCTTGGTACAGTGAGGCCGGTCCACTCCTTGATGTTGGATATCCAGCTTTTGCGTGGTCGTCCCTGCCTCCTTGCTCCTTCCACCATTCCCTGCAGGACTGTCTTTGACAGGCTGTTATGCCTTGTTGTGTGGCCAAACCACTTCAGTTTCCTCCGTTTGACTGTATCTAGCAATGGTTCTTGTTTGCCAGCCATTGCCTCGATCTGCTGCCAGACGTAGTCATTGGTTTTGCGGTCTCTGTAGGTGATGTTCAGGATCCGCCTGAGGCACTTCATCTCAAAGGCTTGAATGCGACGTTCTAAATTGGCAGTAAGTGTCCATGCTTCACAGCTGTACAAGGCAATGGATGTGACGAGTGCCTTGTAGAGTCTGACCTTAGTGTGGGTTCTGATGTTGTGGTTTCTCCACACTTTCGCCAGCTTAGTCATGGAGGAGAGTGCCACAGCAAGTCTGATCTTCACCTCTTGTGTGCTCGTGCCTTCTTTGGTGATGACTGCTCCAAGATACTTGAAAGTTTCCACCTCCTCTAGTGTCTCGCCACTCATCTTGATGCTGGTGGGAGTGGTCGGTGTGGTACTGTTCACTAGGATCTTGCTCTTTTCCGTGCTGATCTCCATACCGTGGGCATTGGCTGATGTTTCCAGTCTGGTGGTGAGATCCTGGAGTTCTTCTTCACTGCGGCCCATGAGATCAATATCGTCTGCGAATCGAAGATTGCAGACTGGCCTTCCTCCTATTGTGATTGTGGTCTTGAAGCCAAGGAGGGCCTCCTGCATGATGTTCTCCAGGAACACGTTGAAAAGAACAGGGGATAGCGGGCAGCCTTGTCGAACTCCAACTGAAGTCCGGAAGAACTCCCCGATTTCTCCCCCCATGAGGACTGCACTGTGGGAGCTGTCATACAGCGCCTGGATGACTTGAATCAGGTCCTCGTCGAAGCTGTAGTCTCTCATGACTTGCCACAGAGCTTCTTGCCACACTCGATCGAAGGCCTTCTTGAAGTCAATGAAGTTGTTGTAGAGCTGTAGCTGATGTTGGAGATGCTTCTCTATGAGCATTCTGATGTTGAAGATCTGTTCGACAGTGCTTCGACCTGGTCTGAATCCTGCCTGTTCTTCTGATAGGATTTCTTCTGCTTGTGGTTTAGACAGATCAAAAGCAACAAACTAAATATGTTTGATCTACTTCTGAAAGCCATGAGAAAAAACAATCATATGTATATGTTTACTGCTGTTACATTGTTCCTTTATGATGAAACAGAATGATATGGTTTTTTTGTTTTTGTTGTTGTTTGTTTTTTTAAGTTTTTTTTTTAGGGTGGGGGGTGGGTTAATGTATAACATCATTACTTCTCTTCACACTATACATTATACACATCACCACGTGTTCTTCTTTTTTCTGTATTTCTGTCCTTTTTTCTCTCTTCAGTTTTTCCCATCTCTTCCTTTTTTTTTCCCTTTTCATTATAAATTCTGTTCTAGGCATAAGAATGATATGTTTCTAATTTTAATCTTGTTACAAAATGTGAGTTAAAGTGGTATATCACATTAACTTTAGTAGATTAAAAACATTGGATTTTTTTAATTTAGGGAGGCAAATAACTTTATTTTCAGCACAATTTCTTTGTAGTCATACAAGTGTACTTTTGTAAAAGAGTAAGCAATGCACAATCTATGTTATTCTAGAATAACAAATTAGAATAATTCAATATTCATACATAAAAATATTACCATAATATATAGAGTATATTCATAATATTATCATCATGACTCTCAGAAGTAGGTAAAAATATAGAATAGCATAGATGATATTTATTATCTGTTATTCTGCATGTAAACGCACACAGAACATCTTGCACACATATTAAAACCTGTTCTGCCTTTTGGAAGATCAGGCCATTTCTGCTGGTGGGAACAGATAACAAAATTGACAAAATCACAATGGGGTTGGGGATGGGGGTGGGGGGACTGGATCTTTAAAAAAAAAGCACACATGAGTGCTTATTCCATTATCTTCGAAAATAAAAAAAACCTTAGGTTAAAAAAAAAAATTTGGTGCTTAGCTGCTTCTAAATGTGTTGTTGATGTAGTCACTGTTGTTGTTGTTTCAGGATTTCTTTCAGGATGAAAATGTGACCAGCACGCTTCAGATCATTTCTGATTCTGGGAAGTGGAGCATTGTGGGTAAGACAGAAGAGAACGACGGTATCTTTTTCTTTATGTGTGTGTATGTGTATATATATGAATATCCGTTGCGCTCAGATTACTATTATTAGAAGAGGAGAATGTCACTTTTTGATTGATTTTCATCTGTAGGTTTTTGTCTTGTGGTTTTAAACTATGACATACATTATTTCATTCTGTATCATTCATGGAATGACTTATCTTTAGGTGGAATAATTGATTGATTGATTTACTTTCTGATGTTTTGTATTGATTTTGTTGCTTTACAAGATTCAGCGCTATATAAATTCCATACATTATTATTATTATTAAATGAGTGAGTGAGTAAGTGAGTGAATGGGTGAGTGGATGAATGACTCATATCAAGTCAGTGACAATGACAATGACAAATTCTTTTATTTTGAGGATAATGAATAAGCACTCATGTGCTTTTTTACATCCATTCCACGCCCGTAGGGATACATCTTAATAATAACCCAATACTTATACTTAAATCAAGTCAAAATGAGCTTTACTGAGGGTAAAAGAGTAAGCTTACAAGCTTTTCCCCCCCCCTCCCCATCCTGCCCTCACATGAGTGAGTACCAGAAATCAGTGAGTCAGGTGTCAATGAGTGAGTACCAGTAGTGAGCGAGTCAGTGAGTCAGGAGCCAATGAGTTAGTGAGTGAGTACCAGCAGTGAGTGAGTACCAGCAGTGAGTGAGTCGGTGAGTGAGTACCAGCAGTGAATGAGTACCTGCAGTGAGTGAGTACCAGCAGTGAGTACCAGCAGTGAGTGAGTACCAGCAGTGAGTGAGTACCAGCAGTGAGTGAGTACCAGCAGTGAGTGAGTACCAGCAGTGAGTGAGTCGGTGAGTGAGTACCTGCAGTGAGTGAGTACCAGCAGTGAGTACCAGCAGTGAGTGAGTCGGTGAGTGAGTACCAGCAGTGAATGAGTACCAGCAGTGAATGAGTACCAGCAGTGAGTGAATCAGTGAGTGAGAGTACCAGCAGTGAGTGAGTACCAGCAGTGAGTGAGTCAGTGAGTGAGTACCAGCAGTGAGTGAGTCAGTGAGTGAGTACCAGCAGTGAGTGAGTACCAGCAGTGAGTGAATCAGTGAGTGAGTACCAGCAGTGAGTGAGTACCAGCAGTGAGTGAATCAGTGAGTGAGTACCAGCAGTGAGTAAGTACCAGCAGTGAGTACCAGCAGTGAGTACCAGCAGTGAGTGAGTACCAGCAGTGAGTGAGTACCAGCAGTGAGTGAGTCAGTGAGTGAGTACCAGCAGTGAGTGAGTACCAGCAGTGAGTACCAGCAGTGAGTACCAGCAGTGAGTGAGTACCAGCAGTGAGTGAGTACCAGCAGTGAGTGAGTCAGTGAGTGAGTACCAGCAGTGAGTGAGTACCAGCTGAGTGAGTACCAGCAGTGAGTGACAGTAGTGGTAGTGGTACCAGCATGAGTGAGTGAGACCAGCAGTATGAGTGAGGTACCAGCATGTGAGTACTAGAGTAGAGTACCAGCAGTGAGTGAAGTCAGTGTGAGTCAGCAGTGAGTACCAGCAGTGAGTGAGTACCAGCAGTGAGTGAGATCAGTGAGTGAGTACCAGCAGTGAGTGATACACAGTGAGTAGTCCAGTGAGTACCAGCAGTGAAGCAGTACCAGACAGTGAGCGAGTACCAACAGTGAGTGAGTCAGTGAGTGAGTACCAGCAGTGAGTTAGTGAGTGGGTACCAGCAGTGAGTGAGTCAGGGAGTCAGGGTGGGTGGGGGTGTCAGTGAGTGAGTACCAGCAGTGAGTCAGCGAGTCGGGAGTCAGTGAGTAAATACCCAGAGTAAGTGAGTTAGTGAGTACCAGCTGCGAGTGAGTCAGGAGTAAGTGAGTGAGTTAGTGAGTACCAGCAGTGAGTGAGTTAGTGAGTACCAGCAGTGGGTGAGTCAGTGAGTTGGTGAGTACAAGATTGAGTGAGTCAGTGAGTCAGCGAGTTAGTGAGTGAGTACCAGCAGTCATGGAGTCAGTGAGTTAATGAGGGAGTACCAGTGAATCTTCATAACATATCTTTAAACATTTTTTTGTTCCATGGCTAGAACTCCAAGGTTCATCAAAGATGAGATTTTTAGGTATGCAACCCTTTTAACCCCCCAACCCCCCATTTAGGTAGCTGCATTCCGACTTCAGGGATGGTGTCTAAAACATAACACCTGCATGCGTATTCATTAATTTGAATTTGACATTTGATATTGCAAAAGGTCTCTGTCATAGTCCTATAGGACATTTATTATAGTTTCATTAATGGTAATCACTTTTTATGTTTTTTTTTAATTGTATCTTTTGCTTTGCGCGGTTTCTTTTCATGATTAGACTACTGTCCCCCCCCCCCCCCCTTCACATTTTTCAGTAGGGCCTCCACCACCACCTCAATTCTCATACACCCCTTGTATATATTTTTTTTCTCGTCTAATATCACTGAGAGTGAACAGACGTAGAATTGAAGACAACAACAACAACAATGACATCCTATTTATTTATTTTTAAAAATTTATTTATTATTTTATATCGAGGATAATGGAATAAGCACTCACGTGCTTTTTTACATCCAGTCCCCGTGTGTATGCGGTTTTGTAAATTCTGTCATCTGTTCCCACCGGCACACAATGGCCTACTCTTCCAAAAACCAGAACAGGATTTAACGTGTGCGCAAGATGTTCTGCGTGCGTTCGCACACGGGGCCTCGGGTTTATAGTCTCATCCAAAAGACTTTGACATTCAGTTCGATTTTTTTGTGTTCAAACTGGGAAGAAAGGGCGAGGCTGGGAATCGAACCCACAACCTCACGGTTTACTTGTTGGCAGGCGAACGTCTTAACCATCCTGCTACCTTCCTTGTATATTTTTTTTTTTCTCGTCTAATATCACTGAGAGTGAAGAGAACGTAAAATCGAAAACAACAACATCAACAATGACATCCTGCTACCTTGCGTCTTGTAAAAAAAATAACTACACTCATCTATTAAAAAACTGTGAAACAATCTCAAAAGTAGACATTATAAGCTTTTCAATGAAGTATAAATGTGTATGCCATTATTATTATGTTGGGTAAGTCGGCTGAATTTTTCAAATATAGCCAAAATCATGCGTCGCCACAAAATGGGCGGGATCCATTCACTGCGACCCCATTGAGTTAACCATCCTGCTACCTTGCGTCTTGTGCCACATCTGCCACAGGCCAGGCAGCGGAGAGTGTGACGGCCACCCTGTCCCCGCCACCTCCATGTCCATGTCCTTCTTCGACAAGCTGTACGAGGAACGAGCAGGTCGTGCGGCCCAGCGGAGCCATCCGAAAATGCATGGACGAGTTTTTCGGGGACTTCACCGCCTCGGATGAACTGCGGCAGGTGGGTCAAGGTTTTGTCGTTGTTGTTGTTGTTGTTGATGTGTTGTTGCTTGGTTCTGAGGTCCCCTAGTGGTGGATTTTTGGGTGTTTTGACATTTTTTGCCCCCCAAAAAACCGTGAAGGTAGCTGTCGTGCTCTGACTTCAGGATGTGTGGTGTGTATGTTTGGTTTCTCTTTAAAACCCACAGAACGCTGATGTGAGTTACTGGATCTTTTTTTGTGTTTTTTTATATAATTCAAACACTTTATTATCTCACAGAGAAATGCAGGCGCGTTATAAGCCAAACGGAAATACAATAAACATGTAACCATAATATCACAAGAAACAAACATCTCAACATGATGTTTAAATACTTCAACAATCAATTGCATGTTCTCTCTCTCTCTCTCTCTCTCACTCTCTCTCTCTCCTCTCCTCTCCTCTCTCTCTCTCCCTCTCTCTCTCTCTCTCCTCTCATCTCTCTCTCTTTGTTTGTTTGTTTGTTTGTTTTGGTTAAGGTTTTTTGGGGGGTGGGGGTGGGGTGGGGTATTTTTATGGTTTTCTTTTATTTTGCTTGCTTTGGGGGGGGGGGGTTGTTTGGGGGGGAGGGGGGGGGGGGGGAGCTGTTTGAAAAGGGTTATTTTCCCCTTGTTTTTATTGTGAGACTGTATAAGTATTGGGTTATTATTATTAAGATGTATCCCTAACGGGCGGGGACTGGATGTAAAAAAGCACATGTGTGCTTATTCATTATCCTCGAAATAAAAATTTGTCATTGTCATTGTCATTGTCATTGTCTCTCTCTCTCTCTCTCCTCTCTCTCTCTCTCTCTCATCTCTCTCTCTCATCTCTCTCTCTCTGTCTGTCTCGTCTGTCTGTCTGTCTCAGCAAAGTTGTTTTCAATTTAACGTCTGTTCACTCTAAGTGATATTAGCCAGCAAAGTTACTGGATCTTTAACGCGCTTGTTTGATCTTCTGCATGACTGTGTATAATCATAACACTGAAAGAATGAGCTCACCTCTTTTGTTTTCCTGGTGTGCAGATGTTGCTGAACGAAGACTCTGACAGTTACTGCACCTTCAACGAGTCTGACCGGGAGCAGTTCCTCTTCCGCCTGTTTGAGCACGTGTGTCTCGGGGGACAGATCTGTCAGTACGAGGACAGCGTGGACCCTTACCTCGACTTCACCAAACAGCTCTACAAAGATCTCATCAGGTTGGCTGCGTTGGGAATCTTTTTGGTGTGTGTGTGTGTGTGGAGATCATGATACTACTGCTGCTGCTGCTGCCGCTATATGGTGAGCTGTGAAAACCGAATGCTACGCTACATGACAAATATCAAATGGGAAGACAGGATCACGAATAAAGAACTGTGGAGAATGTGCAAAGTTGATGATCTGAAGTCTGTAGCTTGTAGCAATAGACTGCACTGGTTTGGGCACGTTCAATGGAAAGCAGACCACCACATCATAAAAAGAGCAATGAACTTTGTAGTGGATGGAAAGAGACCAAAGGGAAGACCTAGCAAAACCTGGGCTGCCTGTATTGCAGATGATCTTAGAGAAAGGGGCATAAATAAGGAGGAAGCTCAAAACAGAGAGCGATGGAGAAGGCTCATCAATGTCAAACCTCCCCTGGGAGAAACATGACAAAAAAGGAAGAAGAAGAAGAAGAAGATAGTGCTATATCTTGTAAAGACAAATCAGAGCACTCACATTCAACGTATTCTTAAACATGCAGCTAATAAGAAATAGTTTTAACAAATTCAATTTACACACACACACACACACACACACACACACACACACACACACACACACACACACACACACACACACACACACACACACACAGATTTGGGGTGGGGAGAGGGTGGGTGGGTGTGAAGTATGTTACAGGTGTTGTAGGTTGGAGGTTTTTTTCTTTTTTTTTCTGATGCTGTAGTATTAATTATCATGTGTATCGCATAGTAGGATTAGGCTTTGAATAATGATTATGAGGAAGGTATGATGATAATGATAATGATGATGATAATAATAATGATAATGATAATAAGACTAATAATAATGTAGACCATTGGGGCAAAGTCTTCTGTAGTGACCCAACGGTCTACAAGACTATGGGGTAGGTGAATAATGAGAATGATATGATACGTCTGCTGCTGCTGCTGCTACTACTACTACTACTGCTGCTGCTGCTGCTGCTGCTGCTGCTGCTGCTGCTGCTGCTGCTGCTGCTGCTGCTGCTGTTGCTAGTACTGCTGCTACTACTGCTGCTGCTGCTACTACTACTACTAACTACTGCTACTACTACTGCTACTACTACTACTACTACTACTACTACTACTACTACTACTACTTGTTTATATCATCATCATCATCATCATCATCGTCGTCGTCGTCGTCGTTGTTGTTGTTGTTGTCATTGTTTATCATCATCATCATCATCATCATCATCATCATCACCATCATCATCATCATCATCATTATTATTATCATTGTTATTATTATTATTAATGAATGGATACTAATACAATGCACAATTCAATTGACAATGGTTTATTCCCGTTAACTGTTTTGAGCTACAGAGAAACGAAAAGCAGACACATCAGTAAATGAATTACAGGTATAACGAAGAAGAACAAAACACAAAACGCTTTATACCTGAAGTAAAAGAAAAGGGAGAAAACCATTTCAGACTTTAGAAACTAGAAAAACTTGGGGGATACTCTCCCTTGAGTTGTCTCCTCAATGGCAGATAAATTTCAGTCCCTTTCCATAAAAAAGAAGGTGGCAGGATGGTTAAGACATCCACCTGCCTAACAAGTAAACCGTGAGGTTCTGGGTTTGATTCCCAGCCTCGCCTTTTCATCCCAGTTTGATGTGAAAATAAAACGGTGATTTTTGTCCGGTTGCAGTGTGCAGAAAAATCCTGACACCAAAGAATTGACCATCACCTCGCCTGTGTTCAAAGTCACTGCCTCTGTAAGTTTTCTGTTCCCTTTTCATTTTTTAAAATATTTGCTTAAGGTTTTTTTGTGCATTGTGGATCAGTGGTTTAGAGGTAACGCGCCTGCCTAGAAAGTGAGAAGTTCTGGGTTCGAAGTGTGTGGTGGTTCTAAACCCATTTTGTGCCTGAAACTTTTGCCCCATCCACTAGACCATGAGTGGTGGTCTTGGTGCTAGTCTTTAAGATGAGGCCATAATTATCTCAATGTCTTATTTGGGAACGGGATAGCCTAGTGGTTAGACCCCGGTTCCGAGAAATCTGCCATGACTTTAGTGGTATAAATAAATAAATAAAAAAAATCTCAGGCAGCTGAGGCCAGCTAATACTAATTACAGCAGGAACTGACCACACTTGGACTTCTTGGTAAAAAGGAAGGGGTACACTAATTTCAGCACTAGCCCAGGACCCTCCACTGAGTTGTGCTGGTATCACATGTATGTAGTGTCTTAGTATAATCAGTATGAAATTTGTTTTTAGAGAGATGGCTTGATGAAAAAAAGCAAATGCATTGCTTATTCAATGTACCATCTGGAAATAAAATTTTGACTTGACTTGACTTGACTTGCTGGGATGTTAACCTTTGAGTAGACAGCTTGGTGCTTTGTAGCCTAGTGGTCAGAGCATTGCGTTCGCAATCTGATGACCTGGGTTCGATTCTCCCTCAAGGGGATATTTTCTGCCCTGGAGTTAACATCAGTGCCGACTCCACTCTCCCCTAAAGTCCTTCGGATGAGACTATAAACCGAGGCCCCGTGTGCGAACGCACGCAGAACATCTTGCGCACACGTTAAATCCTGTTCCGCTTTTTGTAAGAGTAGGCTATTGTGTGCCGGTGGGAACGGATGACAGAATTAAGAAATCGGCATACACACGGGACTGGATGTAAAAAAGCACATAGATGCTTATTCTGTTGTCCTCGATATAAAAGAATGAAATACAATTTTAAAAAAGTATCTCGAGGCAGTCTTTTAAAAAGCAGTTGGTGCTTCGTCTCTACCTGGTGCATTATTATTATTTTTTTTTCATTTTATTCTTTTATATCGAGGATAATGGAATAAGCACTTATGTGCTTTTTTACATCCAGTCCCCATGTGTATGCAGTTTTGTAAATTGTCATCTGTTCCCACCGGCACACAATGGCCTACTCTTATGTTAAGTGGAACAGGATTTTAACGTGTGTGCAAGATGTTCTGCGTGCGTTCAAACACGGGGCCTTAGTTTATAGTCTCAGAAAGACTTTAACATTCAGTTTGATTTTTTTGTCAAACTGGGAAGAAAGGGCGAGGCTGGGAATCGAACCCACAACCTCACGGTTTACTTGTTGGCAGGCGAACGTCTTAACCATCCTGCCACCTTCCTTCCTGAACATGAATCCAGCACAACTCAGTCAAGGGTCCAGGGCCCAGTGCTAAAATTAGTGTGTATGATGTGTGTGTGTGTGTGTTGTTGTTGTTGACTTCAATTTTACGTCTGTTCACTTCTAGTGATATTAGACGAGGGGGTACAAATGGAGGGGTTAGATGTCTTATTTAAAAAACAAAAAAAACACACACAAAAAAAACAACAAAAAACACCATGCTTTTACAAAAAAATCATATAAAGAAACTTGGCAATGCAACAGGAATTATAAAAAGCATAAGAACAAGTCATTAACGTTAATGCAACTATAACAAATGTCCTAAGGGACTGCGGTAAAGACCTTTCACAATTTTAAATGCCAGTTTTAAATTATTGAATATGCTGGTAAGGGAATTTTCAGAAAAATTGGGTATGTAAGGTTTTACACTCTGGCAATCAAAAAGTATATGAGTATTGGTGATATTCTCACCACATAGACATTTACCATTTTTGCTGAATTTGATTATCAATGCATTTAGTTTCATTCTATAAAATAAAGCAGTAATTCTTCTTGACGTAAAAACATTTAGACAAGCTTTTGAATGGTTCACGACTGTTAAATTATCGGTATTAATTGCAGTTCTAGTTAAAAATCTCTCATTTTGCTGATTAGTTTCGGTGATCTTTCTCCATGATTTTTGTTCTAGTAAGCTGTACCCCTCTTTTAAGGATAAAGGTACATGCAATTCTATTGCATCCCGTCCATGTTTTGCACCTTTTTTGGCAGCTCTATCTGCCCACTCATTTGGAAAGAATCCAGTGTGTGAAAGCACCCAACAAAAATTCACACTTATGCCCTTTAATGTTAAGAGATGGATGACATGCTTAATTTCTAATATAATTTTCGAAGTTTTCTTATAACATGGGGATTTTAAAGCATAGAATACTGACTTAGAATCAACGCAAAGAAGGATTTGGAATATATACAATGCCAAATCAAGAATATAAGTAAGACCCATTAATATTGCTATTAGTTCTGCTGTAAATATCGAGTGATATTTACCAACATAGTATGATTTTTCAATTTTCAACGCTGGTATAACAAAAGCAGAACCTGTTTCTTGATTATCTAGACGTGATCCGTCTGTATAAATTTGTAAATGGTCAAAATACTTATGATGAATGTGGGATCGGACATCAGAAACCATTATATTCAAATTGTCATTCTTATTTACATTAGACACCTACATGTGTGTGTGTGTGTGTGTGTGTGTGTGTGGCTGTGTTGTGTGTGTGTGTGTGTGTGTGTGTGTGCATGTGTGTGTGTGGTGTGTGTGGCTGTGTGTGTGGTGTGTGCGCGCGTGTGTGTGTGTGTGTGTGTTGTGTGGTGTGTTGTGTGCGCGTGTTGTGTGTGTGTGTGTGTGTGTGTGTGTGTGTTTTCAGGACAAGTCGGGCATGTACTATCCGGCAGTCAGGGAGCACAAGCAGACCTTCTCCTATCTGGTCGTGGATCCGCTCAAACGCCACGTCACCGTGCTGTACCACCGCTTCGGGGCTATCGCCTTCACGTGATGAGGCTCCCCCGTTCGCGTCGTTTGTGTTTGTGTGGGGGGTTTCTTCGTTTGTTGTTTTTTTTGTTTTGTTTGTGGGGTTTTTGTTGTTTTGTTTGTTTGTGGGTTTTTTTTGGTGTGTTTTGGTTTTGTGGTTTTTGTTTTTGTTTGTTTGGTTTTTGTTGCTGTTGTTGTTGTTTTTTTTACTGGGGTAGAAATTGTTCGGTGTGCTGCTGCTGAAAATTCAGTATAGAAACTTGACATTTTTTTTTCTTACTGATTTTGGGCTATGATATGTTTTTGTTTGTTTTATGTTTTAGTTTTTTGTTTCCTCAGCTGTCCGTTTCCCCCACTTTCAGCTGCTCTTAGCTGCTATCCACCCCATTCCATCCCAGCCGAGCTGGTGCTGATTACAGCAGGAACTGACCACACTTCTTCTTCTTCCTTTTTTGTCATGTTTCTCCCAGGGGAAGTTTGACATTGATGAGCCTTCTCCGTCTCTCTCTGTTTTTAGCTTCCTCCTTATTTATGCTGCCCCCTTTCTCTAAGATCATCTGCAATACAGGCAGCCCAGGTCTTGCTAGGTCTTCTCTTTGGTCTCTTTCCATCCACTACGAAGTTCATTGCTCTTTTTATGATGTGGTGGTCTGCTTTCCGTTGAACGTGCCCAAACCAGCGCAGTCTATTGGTACTAGCTACAGACTTCAGATCATCAACTTTGCACATTCTCCATAGTTCTTTATTCGTGATCACACTTGGACTTGGTAAAAGGAAGGGGCGCGCTAAATTCAACACTCTTGACTGAGTGATGTTGGATTTGCGCTCTGTGGGTAGAGTTCCGAGGTTCACCAATGGTGAGATTTTTTTCTGAATGCGACCGATTTTGTCTATCATGGAGGAAGCTGCATTCTGACTTTGGGGATTAGTTTTTGTTTGATAGTTTTCTTTGAGAGGTTAGTTTTGTTTGGGGTATTTTCCTGTGTGAAGTCTGTTTCGTAGAAGTAGCTTTTTTTGTGTTTAGGGTGGTTTCCTGTATAGAAATACATTTTTGGGGTAGTTTTCAACTTAGTGGCCTGTAGTGCACGTGTACATTTATTTATTTATTTATCTACCTATTTATTCATTTATGTATTCATTCATACTTATTTATTGATTGATTTATTCTTTTATTGTGTACATTCTTCTAGTGTGTTGGTTCAGTTTGTTGATGACTATTCCAACATTATTTTTGCATTATATTTCTGGTTCTGCTGTTGTATGGTTAAAAAATGTTCAGTGTTTGTTATTGAAGATGATTGTGTTGAGAGGATTGTTGACTGACTGATTTGAGACAGACTCCCAAGCAAAGTGGGTAGATTGCTTGTGGAATTGTTGGTTCGCTCCTCGGCTAGGGCTCACCAACGGTGAGATGTTGCGTATGCCAACTGTTTTCACCCACTATGAAAGTAGCCAAATTCTGACTTTGGGGATGTACGCTGGGGATGTTTAGGTTTCCATAACCCACCAAACGCTGACATGAATTACGGGATCTTTGACATGCATATTATTTGATCCTCTGCATGTGTGTGTATACACAAAAAGAATGAAGGCACTGGCCGGTCTGCACTTGACTTTGACCTGGGAGATTGTAAATATCCCCACTCTTGTTTTGTCAGACTCTGCAGGGATTTGAACCTAGGACTTCATGGACACACTGAATTGAAGTTGAAATGGTCTTAACCACTTGGCTATAGCGTCCGTCATGAAAGTTTTAAAATAAGTTTGGTGACTGAGTGTCTGTGAAAATGTGGCAGTCAAAGACTGAATAATTTCATTCTCTTTGAATGTCTGTGTACATTATGTGTATGTATATGTGTTTTAAGAAAAGTAAAAGTTTAACAGGAAATTTTCTTAGAATTTCTAGCCTGGTTTTTAAAAGTTCAGATGTTATCTTGTGTAAAGAAGTTTGTTTTGGAAGTACGCTTCTTGAAAAAAAAAAAAGTTATTGGATGGAATAGAACACCACAGTCTTGACTCTTAAGTCTTCTTGTGATTTGTTTGTGCTTGTGTGTCTGTTTTTTTACTTTTCTTTTTTCTTCTTTTCATTCCTTGAACAGAGGTCCCCCATTGAAGAGATTTTGCATGCATGTAGCCATGTGTCTATTTCAGGGATGTGATATGTTTTTCATTTGGTTTGGTTTCATATTTTTTGATTTATGGAATGATTTTTACAAATCTCTCAGGTCAGATTTCGCAAATGATGTCGCCACTTTTCCACTTCAGGGATGCGATATGGTTTTTTTACTCGAATTGGTTTTGATGTTTTTATGGAATGATTTTTTTTAATGATCTCCCAGGTTCAACTTATACATGCAGGCATGCTAGTGCCTTTCTGTCTTTGCATGCATCTCTTTGCGCACAGATGCGTGCAGGAGGTCAAAATATGTATTTTTGGAAAAAAATTCCTTAATTTGTGTCATCAGAGAAATAGTTGTGGAAATACAAAAAAATATAATTTGTTTTAATACTGCACCTAAGGTTTCAGCATTGTATTGGGTATATTGTATTGGGTATATATTTGCCATTCATAATGACAATGATAATTTAGCAGATCACAGCTACAATTGACCCCTACAAATGCCAATGATAATTCAGCAGATCACAGCTACAATAGACCCCTACAAATCTTCTTCTTCCTTTTTTATCATGTTTCTCCCAGGGGAGGTTTGACATTGATGAGCCATCTCCATCTCTCTCTGTTTTGAGCTTCCTCCTTATTTATGCCCTTTCTCTAAGATCATCTGCAATACAGGCAGCCCAGGTCTTGCTATGTCTTCCCTTTGGTCTCTTTCCATCCACTACGAAGTTCATCGCTCTTTTTATGATGTGGTGGTCTGCTTTCCGTTGAACGTGCCCAAACCAGCGCAGTCTACTAGCTACAGACTTCAGATCATCAACTTTGCACATTCTCCATAGTTCTTCATTCGTGATCCTGTCTTCCCATTTGATCTTTGTCATGTAGCGCAGCATTCGGTTTTCACAGCTCTTCAACAAACGTTCGATGGTTTTTGTGATAATTCAGCAGAAAAAGGGAACAAAACCCCCTACAGACGACAATCTAGCAGGATGCAACTTGCTAAGATCCCTACAACAAATGACGATAATTTTAGTTGCACACCACTTAATAAAAACACCTACAAAGATAGCAACAGTTCAAGCAGCAACTCAACTCCACTGTCTCCATCGCCGCTGTCGTGGGTAGGAGCTCCACGCAATGCCACCACCAGGGTTCACCATCTCTCTCTGTCTGTCTCTGCTGAGTTCTACCATCTCCTGTAAACCTCCTCCCAGACCACTGATCTCAGTGATGATGTTGGCAATGTAGGATGTTGGTGGTCTGCCTCTTTTCCCTTCTGCCCTCAACCTTACCTTGGAGAACTGTGCTCGTCATCAGATTTGTCGGTGTGTTTCTGTTTGCATGACCAGCATATCTCAAGTCTGCGCTTATCAATTTCAGCCAACATTTTATCTTTGTACTGAGACAGTTCAATAGAGCACCCCTCCCCACCTCTACCACAACAATTCAACAGGACATACTAACTAATACCAAGACCCCCTACGGACGACAATACCATAAGCAGAACACAGCCTGCTAGGGACTCTTAATACTAAAACAGACACCACTCGGATGATTTAGCAAAACACAACCCGTGGGAACAAATCGTGAGGGAGGAAAATAGACACTGCTACAGACAATCTGTGGGTTTTTTATTCTATTTTTTAAAAATCTTTTATTTTGAGGATAATGGAATAAGTGTTGTTTTTTTTTTAATACCCAGTCCCCATGTACTCAGTATTGTAATTTTGTCACCCTTTTCCCCATGGCCACAATGGCTTACTTTTCAGGGAAAATCGAAAGGGTTTTCAAGGTGTGCCAAGCTTCTGCATACATTCTCAACGGGGCCTGGGTTTTTTAGTGTCATCCGAAAATTTTAACTTTCAGTTCGTTTTTCTCTCAAACTGGAAAGAAAAAAAAAAACATGGTGGAATCAAACCCCGAACCTCCCCGGTTTACTTTTATCTCAACTAAAGGATTTGGAGGGAGTGGAATCGGAAAAGAAGTTAACTCGTTGGGGGAAAGAGTGGGGGGGGGGGAGGGAGGGGGGCGAGGAGAATCCCCTTGAATGAGGGGGGGGGGGGGGGGGGGGGGGAGGGGGGGGGTTTTTTAAAAACCTAGGGGGGCAGGTCCGTTAGCGAAAAATGCAAGGGCAAAGTTCTACTAAGCCCACCAACCAGCCTTTCCCGCCCCTTTCCCCTTCCCTTTTTTCATCATCCTCAACCTACTGACCCTACACCTCAGAGAGAGAGAGGAGAGAGAGGGGGACAATAATAGCTGGGGTGTCCAGCAGAAAGTGAGACGCCCACACGGATGTGATAATCACAAAGTCTCCCCCCCCCCCCCCTTTCCCCCCCCACCCCCTCCTCCCTTCTCCTTCCCCCCTCCCTCCCCTTTTTCTCTCCCTGTAGGGGATACAACAGGAAATTTCTGTCTTTCTCAGGATAATTGCAGGTGGCAGTCACTTTTTCCACCCCACCCCCACCCCCTTGCTCCTCCCCCCATTTCCAGGGAAAGCAGTTCCCCCCCTCCCCCCCTTCCCCCCCAATCCATGCCCCTTGCAGCTATACCCAGTTTTCTTGAGTTTTGGTACTTAAAGGGAGAGAGGCTAAAAACCACCTGTAATTTGGGCCATTTTTCCTTCTGTTTCTTCTTGATTATCACTGTTGTATTCATACCGCAAAACCTAACATCCACAGAAATTAAAAAAAAAAATAAAATTTTTTTTTTTGTACATTTTTTTTAAAAAAAAAACTTAAAAAATACAAACCACCTTTAATTTCTCACTTTTCCTTCTTTTCATTGATTATAATTTTTATTTTTTTTATTATGTTTCTTTTTATTCTCCGAAAAAAACTCACAAAATTTAAAAAAAAAAAAAAACCCTTTTTTAAAATTTTTTTAAATTTTAAATTAAACTATGGGAAAGATTTTTTTTGGGGGACCAAATTAATTTTTTTGGTAAAACTTTTGTTTCAAATTTCATTTATTTTGCCCTTTTGGTAGGTTTAAAGTTTTCAAAAAAACATATTTTTCCCAAAAACCCCCCATCACCTTTTTCCCAAAAACCACTTTAATTTTTTTCACTTTTTCCCCCCTTTTTTCCAAAATTTACACCAAACAATTTTCCTCTAAATAAAAAACCACTTTTTTTGAGACAAGACTAGCCCCGACAAAAAACTCTTTATCTTGCAAAAGGGGTGGGGGGTTCGGATGTATTCGTGATCTGCTGACCGGGTTCCATTCCGTTCGGGGGGGGTTTTTTCCCCCCGGGTTTAAAAAACAGTCCGACCCCACTCTCCCCAAAAAAGTCTTTCGTAGACTATAAACCCGAGGTTTAGGGAACGAAACGCAGAACATTTTTTTTGCGCACCCCGTTAAAACCCTTTCGGCTTTTCGGAAGAGTGGCCATGGGTGCCGGGGGGGACGGTGACAACATTGAAAAAACTGCTACACATGGGACTTGATGAAAAAAAAGCACAGAGTGTTTATTCCATTATCCCGAAATAAAAGAGAAAATAAATAAATAAAGATTTGGTAGGTTTAAAAATGTATATTTGTATTTTCAGCAAACTTTTGTACCCCCCTCGTCTTTTGTTGTCGCTGGCTTCCTAACACAAAAATTATTAATTATACATACATGAGGTCAAACTGTAAGAACACAAGCATCTTCGTTTGATGACCTTCCACGTAGGGATGGGCCGGGGGGGGGGGGGAATGGGGGGGGACTGTCATGTATATAAACAGCAATCCCCACTTTTTTTTGGGAAATTTTGTGATAGGGAAATTTCCCCTTTTCTATCCCTCACTTGTTTTCCTTGTTGTTCCCTTTTTTTAAGTAAGTCAAAAACACTCATGAAAATCCCATGAAGGGCAATTACAATATGACGGCAATTCTTTCCCAAATTATCTCACAAGACACAAGGAAAAAAACATTTTCCCATTTTTTATAAACATTCCAAGAACTTAAAAAAAATTTTTCATACATAAACACAAACCCAGGTCCCACACACACGCACCGCGTACACACACACACCACGCACGCACGCACGCACGCACGCCGCACACAACGTTGGGCGCTAGTCTTTCGGATGAACATAAACCCGGGCCCTTTTTGTTTTCACAAAACTTATTTTGGCAGTAAAGAACCCACGGGAACAAGGAGTTATCCCTGGCAACATTTGTGGAAAAAAAAGCCCTCTGATAGGAAAACAAAAGCATTGTAGACAGAAAAAAAGAGAAAAAAATGGGTGGCCGCTTGTGGCGTGCGCTCTCCCCGGGGGAAAAGCGCCCGAATTTCACGCAAGAAATCTGACGTGACTTAAGTGATTAAATAAATAAAAAAACACCACACACACACCCCCAAGTAGGAAAACAATTTCTTATCATCACCCCCTCCTTCACGTCATTTTTCCTCCTTCTCGGTCCGTTTTTCCCCGCCTTTTTTTTTCCCCCCAGAAAAACCCTAAAATAACCATTCTCCCCCAACACAAGTGGGTGTGCTGGGCGTAAACCTACCAGGGGACTGAACGGGAGTCAGTGCAACACGTGTTTTTGTCAAATGAAGACAAAAAGTTTCTGTGTTTTAGCGTTCGACAAGGAACGCCCGGGGACGGGATAGCCTAGTGGTTAGAACATTGCGCTGGCATCTGACGACCCCGGGGGCGATTCCCGTTAAGGGGGAAATTTTTCCTTGGAGTTAACATCAGTGCGACTCCACTCTCCCCCAAAAAACCCTTTGGATGAGACTATAACCCAGGCCCCGTGGCAACGCACGCAGACTCTTACGCGCACGTTAAAAACATTATTAGAACAAACATCATGGAAAAAGTCACAGAAAGTATCACCTAAAAGAGATTTCTAAACGACTTCATCAAAAATGTAAAGCAAGAGTCGTGAGCCTTCTAAGGCTTGCCAAATATTCCACAGCACGAAAAGTGAATATTTTTTTATAGAAAAAAAACTTAATGCATTCGTAAACCCAATTTTATAGAACAGTAAAAGCCGTGTGGGGGAGAAATTTTAATACTCATTAATATTTGAATGTAAGAATTTCAAAAGCTTTTTTACCCCCAATTTTCTGAAAACTCCCTTTGGCTATTCAATAACTTAATTTGGCATTTGATATTGCAAAAGGTCTCTGGCATAGTCCATAGGCATTTGTTTGTTTATTAACTTTAATCACTTTTTATGTTTTTGTTTCGGTTTTTAATTTTTTTTTAATTGTATCTTTTGCTTTGTGCGGTTTCTTTTCATGATTAGACTACTTTCCCCCCCTCGCTTTTTTCAGTAGGGCCTCCACCACCACCTCAATACTCATACACCCCTTGTATATATGTGATTTTTTTTTCTCGTCTAATATCATTGAGAGTGAACAGACGTAAAATCGAAGACAACAACAACAACACGTTAAATCCTGTTCCGCTTTTCGTAAGAGTAGGCGATTGTGTGCCGGTGGGAACGGATGACAGAATTCACAAACCGCATACAGACGGGGACTGGTATGTAAAAAAAGCACATAAGTGCTTATTCCATTATCCTCGATATAAAAGAATAAAATACATTTTAAAAAATAAAAGAAGAAGAAGAAGGAAAGGGTTAAGAGCAACTCTGCTGCTGCTGTTGTTCCTGGTATCACCGCCTTAGCCAACCAGGAGAGTTTGGCATAGGCAGCTGGCAGGCAATTGTCGGACATAAACGAACGCAAGGCGACACAAACACTACATAAACAAAAGCAAACAAACAGCAAAAGAAAAGAGAAGCAAGCAAAACACAAGATAGAAAGAAGGGAAACAAAGAAGCAAGCTCACTGATTAAAACAAGAAATAACAAAATAAAGAACTAAGGATAGCCAGCCGCCATGGCGCAGTGGTTAGCGCCTTGGGTTTTCGGACTGAAAGGTCGCGGGTTAGATTACCATAAGAGTTCATAGGGATTTTTTCCGGACTCCGGTCGGCTCTACCAGAGTAAGTTGTGCTGTGGGTCAGTGGGTTCGACTGGTACCACACCAGTCGAGCTTCATCCACTTTCGACTGATGCGAGTTTGAGAGTGTTGCTCAAATTACTGACCAACATGCAGGTGTGGTATCTTCGGCGCAGGTTGACGCCGGGATATTATTATGATAGTAAGGTAAGTCAGGTCAGAGACTCCCTCTGCTACTGGTAACCATGTAACCAGTTACACATGTGGGGAGTAAAACCAATAAAAAAATCCGACCTGGAGAGGGAGGGGCTCCGCGCCGGGTTTGATTTTGCCCAAGATACACCAATGCATACAGCCAGAATTTCCATACCGGAATCGGTCGTCGGCCCGGGTTACCAGGTCGCGCTTCTGCTTGCTCATCAGGACAGGAGTCGAAAAGTATGCTACTGATGTAAAACACACAAAATCCGTGCCAGAAACAACACCATCATTGGACATGGAAAATGTACGGACATTAAGAGCTGCAGGAAAAGGAAGAACTGAACATGTGATGTCCAGATATCAAGGGCACATCCTTGGGCTCTGCGAAGTTCAGGTGGAAAAAACATGGGAGAAAAACACGACCAGGAAGACCACAATTATACTACAGTGGAAAACAGGATAAACATGAACAGGCGTGGGTTTTCGGTCACAAAGACACCGTGAACACCGTCATGAGCTGTCTGGCCTGTGTCCAGCCAGACTTATTACCATCCGCCTTGAGAGCAAAACCCCTTTAACATTAACTGTAGTACAGGCATACGGCAC
>CM054165.1:28855271-28930271 GCA_028751875.1 Rapana venosa | reverse complement strand
AGTGGGTTATGCTTACTGTGTGGTTCCAGTCTTCCAGAGAGCCCATAGCAAACCCATTATGATATGGGTAGTAACACTGTTGGAGCAAAAAACCCACCAAAACAAAACTAGTCAAAAGCCAACAAAAAATTCCTTAATGATGGGATGTCATTGCAGGCATATATTGTCAGTACTAACGCAATGAATGCCTAATGACTTGCATCCATGGAATTGAAAATTGTTCTTTAAAGCCAGGATCCAGTGTGTTAAACACTTAGCTATGGTTTCAGAGGTAAAAACAGAAGAAAAGAATTCATATTTGAAAAAATTTTCTCGACAGTGAAACACTGATGAAAGTTTTGTTTTGTTGTTTTGTTCATTGGCTAGAGTTCTGAAGTTCACCAATGGCAGTGGTGAGATTTTGCGTATGCGACTGTTTTTGCCCACCATGAAGGTAGCCAAATTTGACTTTAGGGATGCATATGGGGTATATCACCGTATATGTGTTCATGTTTCTGTAACCCACCAAACACAGGCATGAAATTATGAGATTTAGCTTTAAGTGCATACTTGATCTTCTGTATGAGCACATGTTTGCATGGGTGGAGGAGGAGAGGAGGGATGTTGTTGCAGGCAATATTGTCAGTACTAACGCAATGAATGCCTAGTGTTTTCTAATGTTTTGTTTCTGTACCTTTTTATTTTCTAAAGTATGAATGTGAAAGGATGATAGAGGAGGTGAAGTGATTTGTTTGTTTGACTTTTTATGATTTTTATTATTTTTAATTATTAAAACATTCTCTACCCGAGTGTGTGCGTTTGTGTGCGCGTGTGCACATGCGCATGTGTGTATGAGTGTGTGTGTGTGTGTGCGTGTGTATGTATGTGTGTGTAATTTATATTTTCCAGTGTATTATTTTATTGGTTTTCCTCTTTTTACTGGTACAATTTATTGGTAAAGGTTGCAATAGTGTAGTATTTCAGTATTATCATTAGAAATTTTGTTCTTAGATAGATTGCTTGATGAGGCAAACATTGCTTATTCAATGTACCATCTGGAATAAAAATTTGACTTGACTTGACTTATGTAAATTTCCTTGAATGTGAAGTGGTAATAATGTGCTTCATTATGGATTATTGAGGGGTATGAAATTATCACAGGAGTTGCGAACTTGTGTTACATAATTATGTAAGGGAAAAAAGAGTAGAAGAATAATGGTAGTGATTGATCCCTGTAGAGGGTACAAGTTCTAAGTGATTGCCATTCTGCGTTGTCACAACAGGTGCATGAAGGGGAGAATAACAGCGCAGCTGTACAGCTTTGATCAGATGTTTCAGGCCTATGAAAAAGACCAGTTTGTTTTGGTTAGTAGTGTGCTTTGCCTAACTGTTTCTGTCTCTGTCTGTCCCTCTGAGTTTTTGTCCATGTTGTTCTGTCTGTCTGTCTCAGTGTCTGTGTCTGCTTGACTGTTTCTCTGTCTGCATGTTTCTCTGTCTGCATGTTTCTCTGTCTGCATGTTTTGTCTGTCTGTTTCTCTGTCTGTCTGTATGTCTGTTTCTCTGTATGACTGTTTCTCTGTTTGTCTGTCTGTCTGCGTGACTGTTTCTCTGTCTGTCTGTATGTCTGTTTCTCTGTCTGTATGTATGTCTGTTTCTCTGTCTGTATGTCTGTTTCTCTGTCTGTTTGTTTCTCTGTCTGTATGACTGTTTCTCTGTCTGTCTGCATGTCTGTTTCTCTGTCTGTCTGTCTTCTGTCTCTTGGTCTCTGTTTGTTGTCTTCCCCCCTCCCAGTTTTTCCCCCTTCTTTTTTTGTCTACAGGTCTGTCTCAGTGTCTGTCTGTCTCAGTGTCTGTCTGTCTCTCTTTCTCATCACACACACACCACACACACACACACACACACACACACACACACCACACACACACACACACACACACACACCACACACACACACACACACACAATGTACATGCATGTATAGGACATGATTTATGGTAACTTCTTTGGTGTGTGTGTGTTTTGTGTGTTTCTCAGGTCATAGACAGATCAAAGCAACCAAACTAAATATGTTTGATCTACTGTTGAAAGCCTGAAACAAAAACAATCATATGTATATGTTTACTGCTGTTACATTGGTCCTTTAAGATGAAACAGAATCTTGTTTTTTTTGTTTTTTTGTGTCTGTTTGTTTTTTTAAGTTTTTTTTTAGGGTGGGGGCTGGGTTAATGGCATAACTCATTCATTTCCTCATCTATACATTATCCATCACCACGTGTTCTTTTTTTTCTGTATTTCCTGTCCTTTTTTCTCTCTAGTTTTTCCCATCTGCTTCTTTTTTTTTTCCTTTCATTATAAATTCTGTTCTAGGCATAAGAATGATAGTTTTCTAATTTTAATCTTGTTACAAAATGTGAGTTAAAGTGGTATATCCCTTAACTTTAGTAGATTAAAAACATTGGATTTTTTTAATTTAGGAGGCAAATAACTTTATTTTCAGCACAATTTCTTTGTAGTCAACAAGTGTACTTTTGTAAAAGAGTAAGCAATGCACAATCTATGTTATTTAGAATAACAAATTAGAATAATTCAATATTCATACATAAAAATATTACCATAATATATAGAGTATATTCATAAAAATTATCATCATGACTCTCAGAAGTAGGTAAAATATGAATAGCATAGATGATATTTATTATCTGTTATTCTGCATGTAAACGCACACAGAACATCTTGCACACATATTAAAAAACCCGTTCCGCCTTTTGGAAGATCAGGCCATTTCTGCTGGTGGGAACAGATAACAAAATTGGGCAAAATCACAATGGGGTTGGGGATGGGGGTGGGGGGACTGGATCTTTAAAAAAAAAAGCACACATGAGTGCTTATTCCATTATCTTCGAAAATAAAAAAAACCTTAGGTTAAAAAAAAAAATTTGGTGCTTAGCTGCTTCTAAATGTGTTGTTGATGTAGTCATGTTGTTGTTGTTGTTTCAGGATTTCTTTCAGGATGAAAATGTGACCAGCACGCTTCAGATCATTTCTGATTCTGGGAAGTGGAGCATTGTGGGTAAGACCCGAAGAGAACGACGGTATCTTTTTCTTTAAAGTGTGTGTATGTGTATATATATGAATATCCGTTGCGCTCAGATTACTATTATTAGAAGAGGAGAATGTCACTTTTTGATTGAATTTTCATCTGTAGGTTTTTGTCTTGTGGTTTTAAACTATGACATACATTATTCATTCTGTATCATTCATGGAATGACTTATCTTTAGGTGGAATAATTTTATTGAATGATTTACCCTTTTTGATGTTTTGTATTGATTTTGTTGCTTTACAAGATTCAGCCCCTATATAAATTCCATACATTATTATTATTATTAAATGAGTGAGTGAGTAAGTGAGTGAATGGGTGAGTGGATGAATGACTCAAATCAAGTCAGTGACAATGACAATGACAAATTCTTTTATTTTGAGGATAATGAATAAGCACTCATGTGCTTTTTTACATCCATTCCACGCCCGTAGGGATACATCTTAATAATAACCCAATACTTATAAATTAAATCAAGTCAAAATGAGCTTTTACTGAGGGTAAAAGAGTAAGCTTACAAGCTTTTTTCCCCCCCTCCCCATCCTGCCCTAAAATGAGTGAGTACCAGAAATCAGTGAGTCAGGTGTCATGAGTGAGTACCAGTAGTGAGCGAGTCAGTGAGTCAGGAGCCAATGAGTTAGTGAGTGAGTACCAGCAGTGAGTGAGTATTAGCGTGAGTGAGTCAGTGAGTGAGTACCAGCAGTGAATGAGTACCTGCAGTGAGTGAGTACCAGCAGTGAGTGAGTCAGTGAGTGAGTACCAGCAGTGAATGAGTACCTGCAGTGAGTGAGTACCAGCAGTGAGTGAGTCAGTGAGTGAGTACCAGCAGTGAGTGAGTACCAGCAGTGAGTGAGTACCAGCAGTGAGTGAGTACCTGCAGTGAGTGAGTCAGTGAGTGAGTACCAGCAGTGATTGAGTACCAGCAGTGAATGAGTACCTGCAGTGAGTGAGTACCAGCAGTGAGTGAGTCAGTGAGTGAGTACCAGCAGTGAATGAGTACCTGCAGTGGAGTGAGTACCAGCAGTGAGTACCAGCAGTGAGTGAGTACCAGCAGTGAGTGAATCAGTGAGTGAGTACCAGCAGTGAGTGAGTACCAGCAGTGAGTGAATCAGTGAATGAGTACCTGCAGTGAGTGAGTACCAGCAGTGATGTACCAGCAGTGAGTGAGTACCAGCAGTGAGTGATCGTGATGAGTACCTGCAGTGAGTGAGTACCAGCAGTGAGTGAATCAGTGAGTGAGTACCGAGTGAGTGAGTCAGTGAGTGAGTACCAGCAGTGAGTGAGTACCAGCAGTGAGTGAATCAGTGAGTGAGTACCAGCAGTGAGTGAGTCAGTGAGTGAGTACCAGCTGTGAATGAGTACCTGCAGTGAGTGAGTACCAGCAGTGAGTGAGTACCAGCAGTGAGTGAGTACTAGCAGTGAGTGAGTCAGTGAGTGAGTACCAGCAGTGAATGAGTACCTGCAGTGAGTGAGTACCAGCAGTGAATGAGTACCTGCAGTGAGTGAGTACCAGCAGTGAGTGAGTACCAGCAGTGAGTGAGTACCAGCAGTGAGTGAGTACCAGCAGTGAGTGAGTACCAGCAGTGAGTACCAGCAGTGAGTACCAGCAGTGAGTACCAGCAGTGAGTGAGTCAGTGAGTGAGTACCAGCAGTGAGTACCAGCAGTGAGTGAGTACCAGCAGTGAGTGAATCAGTGAGTGAGTACCAGCAGTGAGTGAGTACCAGCAGTGAGTACCAGCAGTGAGTACCAGCAGTGAGTACCAGCAGTGAGTGAGTCAGTGAGTGAGTACCAGCTGTGAATGAGTACCAGCAGTGAGCGAGTACCAACAGTGAGTTAGTGAGTGGGTACCAGCAGTGAGTGAGTCAGGGAGTCAGGGTGGGTGGGGGTGTCAGTGAGTGAGTACCAGCAGTGAGTCAGCGAGTCGGGAGTCAGTGAGTAAATACCCAGAGTAAGTGAGTTAGTGAGTACCAGCTGCGAGTGAGTCAGGAGTAAGTGAGTGAGTTAGTGAGTACCAGCAGTGAGTGAGTTAGTGAGTACCAGCAGTGGGTGAGTCAGTGAGTTGGTGAGTACAAGATTGAGTGAGCCAGTGAGTCAGCGAGTTAGTGAGTGAGTACCAGCAGTCATGGAGTCAGTGAGTTAATGAGGGAGTACCAGTGAATCTTCATAACAAATCTTTAAACATTTTTTTGTTCCATGGCTAGAACTCCAAGGTTCATCAAAGATGAGATTTTTAGGTATGCAACCCTTTTAACCCCCCAACCCCCCATTTAGGTAGCTGCATTCCGACTTCGGGATGGTGTCTAAAACATAACACCTGCATGCGTATTCATTAATTTGAATTTGACATTTGATATTGCAAAAGGTCTCTGTCATAGTCCTATAGGACATTTATTATAGTTTCATTAATGGTAATCACTTTTTATGTTTTTTTTTAATTGTATCTTTTGCTTTGCGCGGTTTCTTTCATGATTAGACTACTGTCCCCCCCCCCCCCCCCCCCTTCACATTTTTCAGTAGGGCCTCCACACCACCTCAATTCTCATACACCCCTTGTATATATTTTTTTTCTCGTCTAATATCACTGAGAGTGAACAGACGTAGAATTGAAGACAACAACAACAACAATGACATCCTATTTATTTATTTTTAAAAATTTATTTATTATTTTATATCGAGGATAATGGAATAAGCACTCACGTGCTTTTTTACATCCAGTCCCGTGTGTATGCGGTTTTGTAAATTCTGTCATCTGTTCCCACCGGCACACAATGGCCTACTCTTCCAAAAACCAGAACAGGATTTAACGTGTGCGCAAGATGTTCTGCGTGCGTTCGCACACGGGGCCTCGGGTTTATAGTCTCATCCAAAAGACTTTGACATTCAGTTCGATTTTTTTGTGTTCAAACTGGGAAGAAAGGGCGAGGCTGGGAATCGAACCCACAACCTCACGGTTTACTTGTTGGCAGGCGAACGTCTTAACCATCCTGCTACCTTCCTTGTATATTTTTTTTTTCTCGTCTAATATCACTGAGAGTGAAGAGAACGTAAAATCGAAAACAACAACATTCAACAATGACATCCTGCTACCTTGCGTCTTTGTAAAAAAATAACTACACTCATCTATTAAAAAACTGTGAAACAATCTCAAAAGTAGACATTATAAGCTTTTCAATGAAGTATAATGTGTACGCCATTATTATTATGTTGGGTAAGTCGGCTGAATTTTCAAATATAGCCAAAAATCATGCGTCGCCACAAAATGGCGGGATCCATTTCACTGCGACTCCATTGAGTTAACCATCCTGCTACCTTGCGTCTTGTGCCACATCTGCCACAGGCCAGGCAGCGGAGAGTGTGACGGCCACCCCTGTCCCCGCCACCTCCATGTCCATGTCCTTCTTCGACAAGCTGTACGAGGACGAGCAGGTCGTGCGGCCCAGCGGAGCCATCCGAAAATGCATGGACGAGTTTTTCGGGGACTTCACCGCCTCGGATGAACTGCGGCAGGTGGGTCAAGGTTTTGTCGTTGTTGTTGTTGTTGTTGATGTGTGTTGCTTGGTTCTGAGGTCCCCTAGTGGTGGGATTTTTGGGTGTTTTGACATTTTTTTGCCCCCCAAAAAACCGTGAAGGTAGCTGTCGTGCTCTGACTTCAGGGATGTGTGGTGTGTATGTTTGTGTTTCTCGTTAACCCACAGAACGCTGATGTGAGTTACTGGATCTTTTTTTGTGTTTTTTTATATAATTCAAACACTTTATTATCTCACAGAGAAATGCAGGCGCGTTATAAGCCAAACGGAAATACAATAAACATGTAACCATAATATCACAAGAAACAAACATCTCAACATGATGTTTAAATACTTCAACAATCATTGCATGTTCTCTCTCTCTCTCTCTCTCTCTCTCTCTCTCTCTCTCTCTCTCTCTCTCTCTTCTCTTCTCTCCTCTCTTTCTCTCTCTCTCTCTCTTTGTTTGTTTGTTTGTTTGTTTTAGGTTAAGGTTTTTTGGGGGGTGGGGTTTGGGGTGGGGTATTTTGATGGTTTTTCTTTTATGTGCTTGCTTTGGGGGGGGGGGTTGTGGTGGGGGGGGGGGGGGGAGCTGTTTGAAAAGGGTTATTCCCCTTGTTTTTATTGTGAGACTGTATAAGTATTGGGTTATTATTATTAAGATGTATCCCTAACGGGCGGGACTGGATGTAAAAAAGCACATGTGTGCTTATTCATTATCCTCGAAATAAAAGAATTTGTCATTGTCATGTCATTGTCATTGTCTCTCTCTCTCTCTCTCTCTCTCTCTCTCCCTCACTCTCTCTCTCTCTCTCTCTCTCTCTCTCTCTGTCTGTCTGTCTGTCTGTCTGTCTCAGCAAAGTTGTTTTCAATTTAACGTCTGTTCACTCTAAGTGATATTAGCCAGCAAAGTTACTGGATCTTTAACGCGCTTGTTTGATCTTCTGCATGACTGTGTATAATCATAACACTGAAAGAATGAGCTCACCTCTTTTGTTTTCCTGGTGTGCAGATGTTGCTGAACGAAGACTCTGACAGTTACTGCACCTTCAACGAGTCTGACCGGGAGCAGTTCCTCTTCCGCCTGTTTGAGCACGTGTGTCTCGGGGGACAGATCTGTCAGTACGAGGACAGCGTGGACCCTTACCTCGACTTCACCAAACAGCTCTACAAAGATCTCATCAGGTTGGCTGCGTTGGGAATCTTTTTGGTGTGTGTGTGTGTGTGGAGATCATGATACTACTGCTGCTGCTGCTGCCGCTATATGGTGAGCTGTGAAAACCGAATGCTACGCTACATGACAAATATCAAATGGGAAGACAGGATCACGAATAAAGAACTGTGGAGAATGTGCAAAGTTGATGATCTGAAGTCTGTAGCTTGTAGCAATAGACTGCACTGGTTTGGGCACGTTCAATGGAAAGCAGACCACCACATCATAAAAAGAGCAATGAACTTTGTAGTGGATGGAAAGAGACCAAAGGGAAGACCTAGCAAAACCTGGGCTGCCTGTATTGCAGATGATCTTAGAGAAAGGGGCATAAATAAGGAGGAAGCTCAAAACAGAGAGCGATGGAGAAGGCTCATCAATGTCAAACCTCCCTGGGAGAAACATGACAAAAAAGGAAGAAGAAGAAGAAGAAGATAGTGCTATATCTTGTAAAGACAAATCAGAGCACTCACATTCAACGTATTCTTAAACATGCAGCTAATAAGAAATAGTTTTAACAAATTCAATTTACACACACACACACACACACACACACACACACACACACACACACACACACACACACACACACACACACACACACACACAGATTTGGGGTGGGGAGAGGGTGGGTGGGTGTGAAGTATGTTACAGGTGTTGTAGGTTGGAGGTTTTTTTCTTTTTTTTTCTGATGCTGTAGTATTAATTATCATGTGTATCGCATAGTAGGATTAGGCTTTGAATAATGATTATGAGGAAGGTATGATGATAATGATAATGATGATGATAATAATAATGATAATGATAATAAGACTAATAATAATGTAGACCATTGGGGCAAAGTCTTCTGTAGTGACCCAACGGTCTACAAGACTATGGGGTAGGTGAATAATGAGAATGATATGATTACGTCTGCTGCTGCTGCTGCTACTACTACTACTACTGCTGCTGCTGCTGCTGCTGCTGCTGCGTGCTGCTGCTGCTGCTGCTGCTTGCTGCTGCTGTGTTGCTAGTACTGCTGCTACTACTGCTGCTGCTGCTACTATACTACTAACTACTGCTACTACTACGCTACTACTACTACTACTACTACTACTACTACTACTACTACTACTTGTTTTATCATCATCATCATCATCATCATCGTCGTCGTCGTCGTCGTTGTTGTTGTTGTTGTCATTGTTTATCATTCTCATATCATCATCATCATCATCATCATCTACCATCATCATCATCATCATCATTATTTTATCATTGTTATTATTATTAATTAATGAATGGATACTAATACAATGCACAATTCAATTGACAATGGTTTATTCCGTTAACTGTTTTGAGCTACAGAGAAACGAAAAGCAGACACATCAGTAAATGAATTTACAGGTATACGAAGAAGAACAAAACACAAACGCTTTATACCTGAAGTAAAAGAAAAGGGAGAAAACCATTTCAGACTTTAGAAACTAGAAAAAATTGGGGGATACTCTCCTTGAGTTGTCTCTCAATGGCAGATAAATTTCAGTCCCTTTCCATAAAAAAGAATGGTGGCAGGATGGTTAAGACATCACACTGCCTAAAAGTAAACCGTGAGGTTCTGGGTTTGATTCCAGCCTCGCCTTTTCATCCCAGTTTGATGTGAAATAAAAACGGTGATTTTTGTCCGGTTGCAGTGTGCAGAAAAATCCTGACACCAAAGAATTGACCATCACCTCGCCTGTGTTCAAAGTCACTGCCTCTGTAGTTTTCTGTTCCCTTTTCATTTTTAAAATATTTGCTTAAGGTTTTTTTGTGGCATTGTGGATCAGTGGTTTAGAGGTAACGCGCCTGCCTAGAAAGTGAGAAGTTCTGGGTTCGAAGTGTGTGGTGGTTCTAAACCATTTTGTGCCTGAAACTTTTGCCCCATCCACTAGACCATGAGTGGTGGTCTTGGTGCTAGTCTTTAGATGAGGCCATAATTATCTCAATGTCTTATTTGGGAACGGGATAGCCTAGTGGTTAGACCCGGTTCCGAGAAATCTGCCATGACTTTAGTGGTATAAATAAATAAATATAAAAAATCTCAGGCAGCTGAGGCCAGCTAATACTAATTACAGCAGGAACTGACCACACTTGGACTTCTTGGTAAAAAGGAAGGGGTACACTAATTTCAGCACTAGCCCAGGACCTCCACTGAGTTGTGCTGGTATCACATGTATGTGTGTCTTAGTATAATCAGTATGAAATTTGTTTTTAGAGAGATGGCTTGATGAAAAAAAGCAAATGCATTGCTTATTCAATGTACCATCTGGAAATAAAATTTTGACTTGACTTGACTTGACTTGCTGGGATGTTAACCTTTGAGTAGACAGCTTGGTGCTTTGTAGCCTAGTGGTCAGAGCATTGCGTTCCCCATCTGATGACCTGGGTTCGATTCTCCCTCAAGGGGATATTTTCTGCCTGGAGTTAACATCAGTGCCGACTCCACTCTCCCTTAAAGTCCTTCGGTAGGGAGACTAAAAAACGAGGCCCGTGTGCGAACGCACGCAGAACATCTTGCGCACACGTTAAATCCTGTTCCGCTTTTTGTAAGAGTAGGCTATTGTGTGCCGGTGGGAACGGATGACAGAATTAAGAAATCGGCATACACACGGGGACTGGATGTAAAAAAGCACATAGATGCTTATTCTGTTGTCCTCGATATAAAAGAATGAAATACAATTTTAAAAAAGTATCTCGAGGCAGTCTTTTAAAAAGCAGTTGGTGCTTCGTCTCTACCTGGTGCATTATTATTATTTTTTTTTCATTTTATTCTTTTATATCGAGGATAATGGAATAAGCACTTATGTGCTTTTTTACATCCAGTCCCATGTGTATGCAGTTTTGTAAATTGTCATCTGTTCCCACGGCACACAATGGCCTACTCTTATGTTAAGTGGAACAGGATTTTAACGTGTGTGCAAGATGTTCTGCGTGCGTTCAAACACGGGGCCTTAGTTTATAGTCTCAGAAAGACTTTAACATTCAGTTTGATTTTTTGTCAAACTGGGAAGAAAGGGCGAGGCTGGGAATCGAACCCACAACCTCATGGTTTACTTGTTGGCAGGCGAACGTCTTAACCATCCTGCCACCTTCCTTCCTGAACATGAATCCAGCACAACTCAGTCAAGGGTCCAGGGCCCAGTGCTAAAATTAGTGTGTATGATGTGTGTGTGTGTGTGTTGTTGTGTTGACTTCAATTTTACGTCTGTTCACTTCTAGTGATATTAGACGAGGGGGTACAAATGGAGGGGTTAGATGTCTTATTTAAAAAAAAAAAAAAACACACAAAAAAAAACAACAAAAAACACCATGCTTTTACAAAAAAATCATATAAAGAAACTTGGCAATGCAACAGGAATTATAAAAGCATAAGAACAAGTCATTAACGTTAATGCAACTATAACAAATGTCCTAAGGGACTGCGGTAAAGACCTTTCACAATTTTAAATGCCAGTTTTAAATTATTGAATATGCTGGTAAGGGAATTTTCAGAAAAATTGGGTATGTAAGGTTTTACACTCTGGCAATCAAAAAGTATATGAGTATTGGTGATATTCTCACCACATAGACATTTACCATTTTTGCTGAATTTGGTTATCAATGCATTTAGTTTCATTCTATAAAATAAAGCAGTAATTCTTCTTGACGTAAAAACATTTAAACAAGCTTTTGAATGGTTCACGACTGTTAAATTATCGGTATTAATTGCAGTTCTAGTTAAAAATCTCTCATTTTGCTGATTAGTTTCGGTGATCTTTCTCCATGATTTTTGTTCTAGTAAGCTGTACCCCTCTTTTAAGGATAAAGGTACATGCAATTCTATTGCATCCCGTCCATGTTTTGCACCTTTTTTGGCAGCTCTATCTGCCCACTCATTTGGAAAGAATCCAGTGTGTGAAGGCACCCAACAAAAATTCACACTTATGCCCTTTAATGTTAAGAGATGGATGACATGCTTAATTTCTAATATAATTTTCGAAGTTTTCTTATAACATGGGATTTTAAAGCATAGAATACTGACTTAGAATCAACGCAAGAAGGATTTGGAATATATACAATGCCAAATCAAGAATATAAGTAAGACCCATTAATATTGCTATTAGTTCTGCTGTAAATATCGAGTGATATTTACCAACATAGTATGATTTTTCAATTTTCAACGCTGGTATAACAAAAGCAGAACCTGTTTCTTGATTATCTAGACGTGATCCGTCTGTATAAATTTGTAAATGGTCAAAATACTTATGATGAATGTGGGATCGGACATCAGAAACCATTATATTCAAATTGTCATTCTTATTTACATTAGACACCTACATGTGTGTGTGTGTGTGTGTGTGTGTGTGTGGTGTGTGGTGTTGTGTTGTGTGTGTGTGTGTGTGTGCATGTGTGTGTGGTTGTGCGCGCTGTGTGTGGTGTGTGTTGTGCGCGTGTGTGTGTGTGTGTGTGTGGTGTGTGTTGTGTGTTGTGTGCGCGTGTGTGTGTGTGTGTGTGTGTGTGTGTGTGTGTGTTTTCAGGACAAGTCGGGCATGTACTATCCGGCAGTCAGGGAGCACAAGCAGACCTTCTCCTATCTGGTCGTGGATCCGCTCAAACGCCACGTCACCGTGCTGTACCACGCTTCGGGGCTATCGCCTTCACGTGATGAGGCTCCCCCGTTCGCGTCGTTTGTGTTTGTGTGGGGGGTTTCTTCGTTTGTTGTTTTTTTTGTTTTGTTTGTGGGGTTTTTGTTGTTTTGTTTGTTTGTGGTTTTTTTTGGGTGTGTTTTGGTTTTGTGGTTTTTGTTTTGTTTGTTTGGTTTTTGTTGCTGTTGTTGTTGTTTTTTTTTACTGGGGTAGAAATTGTTCGGTGTGCTGCTGCTGAAAATTCAGTATAGAAACTTGACATTTTTTTTTCTTACTGATTTTGGGCTATGATATGTTTTTGTTTGTTTTATGTTTTAGTTTTTTGTTTCCTCAGCTGTCCGTTTCCCCCACTTTCAGCTGCTCTTAGCTGCTATCCACCCATTCCATCCCAGCCGAGCTGGTGCTGATTACAGCAGGAACTGACCACACTTCTTCTTCTTCCTTTTTTGTCATGTTTCTCCCAGGGAAGTTTGACATTGATGAGCCTTCTCCGTCTCTCTCTGTTTTGAGCTTCCTCCTTATTTATGCTGCCCCTTTCTCTAAGATCATCTGCAATACAGGCAGCCCAGGTCTTGCTAGGTCTTCTCTTTGGTCTCTTTCCATCCACTACGAAGTTCATTGCTCTTTTTATGATGTGGTGGTCTGCTTTCCGTTGAACGTGCCCAAACCAGCGCAGTCTATTGGTACTACCTACAGACTTCAGATCATCAACTTTGCACATTCTCCATAGTTCTTTATTCGTGATCACACTTGGACTTGGTAAAAGTAAGGGGCGCGCTAAATTCAGCACTCTTGACCGAGTGATGTTGGATTTGCGCGCTGTGGGTAGAGTTCCGAGGTTCACCAATGGTGAGATTTTTTTCTGAATGCGACCGATTGTTGTCTATCATGAGGAAGCTGCATTCTGCCTTTGGGGATTAGTTTTTGTTTGATAGTTTTCTTTGAGAGGTTAGTTTTGTTTGGGGTATTTTCCTGTGTGAAGTCTGTTTTGTAGAAGTAGCTTTTTTTGTGTTTAGGGTGGTTTCCTGTATAGAAATACATTTTTGGGGGTAGTTTTCAACTTAGTGGCCTGTAGGCACGTGTACATTTATTTATTTATTTATCTACCTATTTATTCATTTATGTATTCATTCATACTTATTTATTGATTTATTTATTCTTTTATTGTGTACATTCTTCTAGTGTGTTGGTTCAGTTTGTTGTTGTATATTCCAACATTATTTTTTGCCTTATATTTCTGGTTCTGCTGTTGTATGGTTAAAAAATGTTCAGTGTTTGTTATTGAAGATGATTGTGTTGAGAGGATTGTTGACTGACTGACTTGAGACAGACTCCAGAGCAAAGTGGGTAGATTGCTTGTGGAATTGTTGGTTCGCTCCTCAGCTAGAGCTGTAAGGCCCACCAATGGTGAGATGTTGCGTATGCCAACTGTTTTCACCCACTATGAAAGTAGCCAAATTCTGACTTTGGGGATGTACGCTGGGGATGTTTAGGTTTCCTAACCCACCAAACGCTGACATGAATTACGGGATCTTTGACATGCCATATTATTCGATCCTCTGCTTGTGTATTATACACAAAAGAACGAAGGCACTGGCCGGTCTGCGCTTGACTTTGACTGGGAGATTGTAAATATCCCCACTCTTGTTTTGTCAGACTCTGCCACGGTTTTTGAACAGGACTTCAAGGACACACTGAATTTGAAGTTGAAATGGTCTTAACCATTTGGGCTATAGCGTCCGTCATGAAAGTTGTAAAATAAGTTTGGTGACTGAGTGTCTGTGAAAATGTGGCAGTCAAAGACTGAATAATTTCATTCTCTTTGAATGTCTGTGTACATTATGTGTATGTATATGTGTTTTAAAAAAAAAGTAAAAGTTTAACAGGAAATTTTCTTAGAATTTCTAGCCTGGTTTTTAAAAGTTCAGATGTTATTTTTGTGTAAAGAAGTTTGTTTTGGAAGTACGCTTCTTGAAAAAAAAAAAAAGTTATTGGATGGAATAGAACACCACAGTCTTGACTCAAATCTTCTTGTGATTTGTTTGTGCCTGTGTGTCTGTTTTTTACTTTTCTTTTTCTTCTTTTCATTCCTTGAACAGAGGTCCCCCATTGAAGAGATTTTGCATGCATGTAGCCATGTGTCTATTTCAGGGATGTGATATGTTTTTCATTTGGTTTGGTTTCATATTTTTTGATTTATGGAATGATTTTACAAATCTCTCAGGTCAGATTTCGCAAATGATGTTCGCCACTTTTCCACTTCAGGGATGCGATATTGTTTTTTTACTCGAATTGGTTTTGATGTTTTTATGGAATGATTTTTTTTAATGATCTCCCAGGTTCAACTTATACATGCAGGCATGCTAGTGCCTTTCTGTCTTTGCATGCATCTCTTTGCGCATAGATGCGTGCAGGAGGTCAAAATTGTATTTTTGGAAAAAAATTCCTTAATTTGTGTCATCAGAGAAATTGTTGTGGAAATACAAAAAATTTTAATTTGTTTTAATACTGCACCTGGTTTCAGCATTGTATTGGGTATATTGTATTGGGTATATATTTGCCATTCATAATGACAATGATAATTTAGCAGATCACAGCTACAATTGACCCCTACAAATGCCAATGATAATTCAGCAGATCACAGCTACAATAGGCCCCTACAAATCTTCTTCTTCCTTTTTTATCATGTTTCTCCAGGGAGGTTTGACATTGATGAGCCATCTCCATCTCTCTCTGTTTTGAGCTTCCTCCTTATTTATGCCCTTTCTCTAAGATCATCTGCAATACAGGCAGCCCAGGTCTTGCTAGGTCTTCCCTTTGGTCTCTTTCCATCCACTACGAAGTTCATCGCTCTTTTTATGATGTGGTGGTCTGCTTTCCGTTGAACGTGCCCAAACCAGCGCAGTCTACTAGCTACAGACTTCAGATCATCAACTTTGCACATTCTCCATAGTTCTTCATTCGTGATCCTGTCTTCCCATTTGATCTTTGTCATGTAGCGCAGCATTCGGTTTTCACAGCTCTTCAACAAAAACGTTAGATGGGTTTTTGTGATAATTCAGCAGAAAAAGGGAACAAAACCCCCTACAGACGAACAATCTAGCAGGATGCAACTTGCTAAGATCCCTACAACAAATGACGATAATTTTAGTTGCACACCACTTAATAAAAACACCTACAAAGATAGCAACAGTTCAAGCAGCAACTCAACTCCACTGTCTCCATCGCCGCTGTCGTGGGTAGGAGCTCCACACAATGCCACCACCAGGGTTCACCATTCTCTCTCTGTCTCTGCTGAGTTCTACCATCTCCTGTAGCCCTCCTCCCAGACCACTGATCTCAGTGATGATGTTGGCAATGTAGGATGTTGGTGGTCTGCCTCTTTTCCTTCTGCCCTCAACCTCACCTTGGAGAACTTACTGTCGTCATCAGATTTGTCGGTGTGTTTCTGTTTGCATGACCAGCATATCTCAAGTCTGCGCTTATCATTTTCAGCCAACATTTTATCTTTGTACTGAGACAGTTCAATAGAGCACCCCTCCCCACCTCTACCACAACAATTCAACAGGACATACCAACTAATACCAAGACCCCTACGGACGACAATACCAAAGCAGAACACAGCCTGCTATGGACTCTTAATACTAAAACAGACACCACTCGGATGATTTAGCAAAACACAACCCGTGGGAACAAATCGTGAGGGAGGAAAATAGACACTGCTACAGACAATCTGTGGGTTTTTTATTCTATTTTTTAAAAATCTTTTATTTTGAGGATAATGGAATAAGCGCTCATGTGTTTGTTTTTTTTATATCCAGTCCCCATGTACATGCAGTATTGTAATTTTGTCATCCTTTCCCACTGGCACACAATGGTTTACTCTTCATGAAAATTGGAAACAGGTTTTCAAGGTGTGCTCAAGACGTTCTGCATACATTCTCACACGGGCCTCGGTTTTTAGTCTCATCCGAAAGACTTTAACATTCAGTTCAATTTTCTCGCCAAACTGGAAAGAAAAACAAAATCACAAGGCTGGAATCGAACCCAGAACCTCACGGTTTACTTCTTATCTCAAGGATTTCAGGAGGGAGTGGAATCGGCACAGAAGTTAACTCGTTGGGGAAGAGTGGGAGGGGAGGGGGGGGAGGAGGGAGGGGGGCGAGGAGTAATCCCCTTGAATGATGGGGGGGGGGGGGGGGGGGGGGGGGGGAGGGGGGTGTTGAAACCGAGAGGGCAGGTCCGTTAGCGAAAATGCAATGGCAAAGTTCTACTAAGCCGAACCACCAACCAGCCTATCCCGTCCCTTCCCTTCCCTGTTTCATCAGTCCTCAACCTACTGACCCTACACACCTACAGAGATGGGAGAGAGAGAGAGAGAGAGGAGGAGGGGCAATAATAGCTCGGTGTCACAGACAGAAAGTGAGACGCCCACACTGGATGATGATAATCACGAAGTCTCTCCCCCCCCCCCTTCCTCCCCCCACCCCCTCCTCCCTCTCCTCTTCCCCCCCCCCCCCCCTTACCTCCCCTCTTTCTCTCCCTGTATGGATACAGACAGGAAATTTCTGTCTTTCTCAGGATAATTGCAGAGTGGAACAGTCTATCCTAATTTTCCATCCCACCCCCCCACCCCCATTGCTCCCTCCTCCCTACTTTCCAGAGGAAAGCAGTCCTCCCCTCCCCCTCCTTCCGCCCCAACTCCATGTCCTTGTCAGCTAGTAGCCAAGTTTTCTGTGAGTTTTGGTACTTGAAGGAGAGAGGCTACAAACCACCTCTAATTTCGGGCCACTTTTCCTTCTGTTTCGCTATGATTATCACTGTTGTATTCATACCGCACGTACTAAGGCATCCACAGAAATGTTAAAAAGAAAATCAAACACTTTTGTGTGTGACATTTTTTATGTGAGTTTTGGTACTTGAAGGAGATGGGCTACAAACCACCTGTAATTTCGGGTCACTTTTCCTTCTGTTTTCACTATGATTATAACTTTTTATTTATTTTTATTATGTTTCTATTTATTCATACCGTACATAAAAAGGCATCCACATAAATGTTAAAAAGAAAATCAAACACTTTTGTGTGTGAAATTTTTTTTAAAGTGGGGGTTAGATTAACGTCATAGCGAAGATTTCCGATTTAGGGACCATTAATTTTTTTGTGTGGGAAAGGCTGGTCTCTGACTCAAACCTTCATGTGATTTTGCACACATTTTGGTAGGTTTGAAGTTTTCAAAAACATTATTTTTCCAGCAAACACTGTGCCCCATCAGTCCTTTGTGGGCTACACACCATCTTTAATTTTTGTCACTTTTCCTCCTGTTTTCCTAAAATTACTACTCTTGAATTATTCATACTTGCACGTAGCATAAATAAAAACCACTTTTGTTTGAGAACAAGACTAGCCTCTGACTCAAAACTCATTTGATCTTGCAAAGACGGGATAGCCTGGTGGTTACAGTGATGTATTCGTGATCTGCTGACCCGGGTTCCATTCTCGTTCGAGAGGATTTTTTCCTCCGGAGTTAACAACAGTGCCGACTCCACTCTCCCCAAAAAGTCTTTCAGATGAGACTATAAACCGAGGTCCCGTATGCGAACGTACGCAGAACATCTTGCGCACACGTTAAAACCCGTTCGGCTTTTCGGAAGAGTAGGCCATGGTGTGCCAGTGGGAACGGATGACAACATTGACAAAACTGCATACACATGGGGACTTGATGAAAAAAAAGCACATGAGTGTTTATTCCATTATCCTCGAAATAAAAGAGTAAAATAAATAAATAAAGATTTGGTAGGATTGAAAATGTATATTTGTACTTTTCAGCAAACGTTGTACCCCCTCCTCAGTCTTTTGTTGTCTGCTGGCTTCCTAACACAACATTATTAATTATACATACATGAGGTCAACACTGTAAGAACACAAGCAATCTTCGTTTGATGACCTTCCACGTAGGGATGACCGGGGGGGGGAGAATGGGGGGGGACTGTCATGTCAGTATAAACAGCAATCCCCACTTTTTGGAAATTCTGTGATAGGAATTTCCTCTTTTCTATCCCTCACTTTGTTTCTGCCTTGTTGTTCCTTTTCTTAAGTCAAGTCAAAAACACTCATGAACATCCCATGAAGGGCAATTACAATACTGACAGGCAGATTCATACCTATAATTATCTCACAAGACACAAGAAAAATACATTTCCGATTGTTATAAACATTCCAAGATAGCTTAAAAAATTTATCATACATAAACACAAACCCAGGTGCGCGCACACACACGCACCGCGTACACACACACACACGCACGCACGCACGCACGCACGCACGCACGCACACACACGTCTGGGCGCTAGTCTTTCGGATGAGACGATAAACCGAGGTCCCGTGTGTTGCACAAAACTTATTTAGCGCACGTAAAAGAACCCACGGCAACAAGAGAGTTATCCCTGGCAACATTCTGTAGAAAAAAAGCCACTCTGATAGGAAAACAAATGCAGTTGTAGACAGAAAAAAAGAGAAAAAAATGGGTGGCGCTGCTCTGTGGCGTCGCGCTCTCCCCGGGGAGAGCAGCCCGAATTTCACGCAGAGAAATCTGACGTGACTTAAAGTGATATAAATAAATAAAAAACACACACACACACACACCAATGTAGGAATACAATTTCTTATCATCACCACCTCCTTCACGTCTATTTTTCCTACCTTCTCGGTCCGTTCTCCTGCCTTTTCTTTTCCCCCCAGAAAAACCCTAAGATAACCATTCTCCCCCAACACTGAAGTGGGATGTGCTGGGCGTAACCTACCAGGCACTGAACGGCAGTCAGTGCAACACAGTGTTTTCGCTCACATGACAGACAAAAAGTTGCTGTGTGAGCGTTCGACAAGGAACGCCCGGGGACGGGATAGCCTAGTGGTTAGAACATTGCGCTGGCAATCTGACGACCCGGGTTCGATTCCCGTTCAAGGGGAAATTTTTCCTCTGGAGTTAACATCAGTGCAGACTCCACTCTCCCCAAAAGTCCTTCGGATGAGACTATAAACCGAGGCCCCCGTGTGCGAACGCACGCAGAACATCTTACGCGCACGTTAAATCACTTATTAGAACAAACATCATGGAAAAAAGTCACAGAAACGTATCACCTAAAAGAGAGATTTCTAAACAGATCTGTCATCAAAACTGATAAAGCAAGAGTCGTGAGCCATTCTAAGGCTTGCTCAAATATCTCCACAGCACGAAGAGTGAATAGTTGTTTTATAGAATAAAACTTAATGCTTTCGTAAAAAAAACAGTAACACAGAAAATTTCTTTGGTGAAAATTTCAATACTCATTTTAAATTGAATGTAAGAAACAAAACTTTTTTACCCCAATTTCTAAAAACTCCCTTTTTGAAGCATATTTAATAACTTGAATTTGGGCATTTGATATTGCAAAAAGGGCTCTGGCATAGTCCAATAGGGCATTTTTTAGTTTCATTAACGTTTAATCACTTTTTATGTTTTTTGTTTCGGGTTTTTTAAATTTTTTTTTAATTTTATCTTTTTTCTTTTTTGCGGTTTTTTTCATGATTAGACACTTTCCCCCTCCCCCTTTTTTTTAGTAGGGGCCCCCCCACCCCCCAAACCATACACCCCTTTATATATTGTTTTTTTTTTTTCGTCTAAAATCATTGAAGAGTGAACAGACGAAAATCGAAGACAACAACAACAAAACTTTAATCCTGTTCCGCTTTTCGTAAGAGTAGCGATTGGTGCCCCGGGGGGAAAAAGGATGACAGAATTCACAAAACCCCATACCAGACGGGGACGGTTTAAAAAAAGCACAAAAAGGGTTATTTCCATTATCCTCGATATAAAAGAATAAAATACATTTTAAAAAATAAAAGAAGAAGAAGAAGGAAAGGGTTAAGAGCAACTCTGCTGCTGCTGTTGTTCCTGGTATCACCGCCTTAGCCAACCAGGAGAGTTTGGCATAGGCAGCTGCAGGCAATTGTCGACAAAAAACGAACAGCAAGGCGACACAAACACATACATAAACAAAGCAAACAAACCAAGCAAAAGAAAGAAGGAAGCAAGCAAACACAAGAAAGAAAGAAGGAAACAAAGAAGCAAGCTCACTGATAAAACAAAGAAATAAACAAAATAAAGACACAAGACTAGCCAGCCGCCATGGCGCAGTGGTTAGCGCCTTGGGTTACGGACTGAAAGGTCGCGGGTTCGATTCCCATAAGAGTCATAGGGATTTTTTCCGGACTCCGGTCGGCTCCTACCCAGAGTAAGTGTGCTGTGGGCTCAGTGGGTCGACTGGGACCACACAGTCGAGCTTCATCCACTTCACTGATGCGAGTTTGAGAGTGTTGCTCAAATTACCTGACCAACACTGCAGGTGTCTGTATCTCTCGGGCCCGGTTGACGCCGGGATATATTATGATAGTAAGCGTAGTCAGGTCAGAGACTCCCTCTGCTACTGGTAACCATGTAACCCAGTACCACCTGCCACATGTGGGGAGTAAACCCAATAAAAAAATCCGACCTGGAGAGGGATGGGCTCCGCCTGGTTTGATTTGCCCAAGATACACCAATGACAAAGACAGCCAGAATTTCCATACCGGATCGGTCGTCGCCCGGGTTACCAAGGACCGCGCCTTCTGTTGCTCATCAGGACAGAGGTCGAAAGTATGCTACTGATGTAAAACACAACAAAATCCGTGCCAGAAACAACACCATCATTGGCACATGGAATGTACGGACATTAAGAGCTGCAGGAAAAGTGGAAGAACTGACACATGAGATGTCCAGATATCAATGGCACATCCTTGGGCTCTGCGAAGTCAGGTGGAAAAACATGGGAGAAACAACGACCCAGGAAGACCACAAATTATACTACAGTGGAAAACAGGATAAACATGAACACGGCGTGGGGTTTCTCGGTCACAAAGACACCGTGAACACCGTCATGAGCTGTCGCCTGTGTCCCAGCAGACTTATTACCATCCGCCTGAGAGCAACCCCCTTTAACATAACTGTAGTACAGGCATACGCCCCTACATCAGACTGCACAGATGAAGCCATAGAAGAATTTTATGACCAGCTACAAGAGGTTCTGAATCAAACTCCCAAGAAAGACATCCTCGTTGTGCAAGGTGACTGGAACGCCAAGGTAGGAGAAGATGCATGGAAAGATTGGGAGGGCGTTTGTGGGCCACATTGTAATAACCAATCAAATGAAAGAGGCTTGAGACTCCTGGAGTTTGCCAGTAACAACCACCTCCAGCTAGTGAATATACTTGGCCCACACAAGAAATCCAGAAAATGGACATGGCATAGCCCAAATGGAGAACACCACAACCAAAAAGATTACATCATGGTTAAAAGACGGTTAGCGTTAACATCGCACAGACACGAAGTTTTCCATGAGCAGACATAGGGAGTGATCATGATCTTGTGATGATGACTTTCCGACTACGTCTACAGAAAATCCACAAGCCGAACAACATCAGGATCAAATTTGACCTCGAGAAGCTGAAGGACCCAGAGGTATTAGAAATTTTTCAAGCAAGGATAGGTGGAAAGTTTGCAGCACTCACTGTGATAGACTCAGACATAGATACACTGACGAATAGTTTCAATACAGCAGTGACTGAAACAGCAAGCGAGCTTCTTGGCAAACACCGACCAGTCAAAAAACCATGGGTCACACCTAACATCCTACAACTATGCGACAAGCGTAGAGAGTTGAAGAAAAAGAAAAATGAAACAAAAAGAAAGAGCAGAACAATATAGGGCAGTCAACAAAAGAATCAGGAAGTCCATGACGGAGGCAAAAGAGAAATGGATCGGTGAACAGTGCCAAGACATTGAAGAGAACATCAAGAAAAACAATAGCAAGAAAGCATATCAGATGGTGAAAGACCTGACTAGCACAAAACAGGGAAAAGGTTTAACAATCCAAGACAAAAATGGGAAGTGTCTCACTGACGACCAGGATATTCTGAACAGATGGACAGAATACTGCTCCGACCTGTATAACTATAGAACCGCAGGAGATCCAGATGTCCTTAATGTACCAGCAAGCAAAGACACAGACAGTCACCCTATCCTCCGAGAAGAAGTGGAAACAGCAGTCAGATCCCTGAAAAAGGGAAAGTCAGCAGGGGCTGACAACATTCCAGCTGAGTTGGTTCAAGCTGGAGGGGAAGCCATAATCAGCGCCCTACTAAGAATCTGCAACAAGATCTGGCAGACAGGAAAATGGCCAACACCATGGACACAGTCACTCATCATCACCCTCCCCAAGAAAGGAAATCTACAACAATGCCATAATTACCGCACAATCAGCCTCATATGCCACCCAAGCAAGGTCATGCTGCAGATAATATTGAATAGACTGAAGCCACAAGCAGAGACCATCATTGCTGAGGAACAAGCAGGTTTCAGAGCAGGGCGCAGCACAACCGAACAGATATTCAACCTCAGAATACTATGTGAGCGGTACCTTCAACATCAACAAGACCTTTACCACGTATTTATCGATTTTAAGAAGGCATTTGACAGGGTGTGGCTGTACAGCGAGGCCACCAGTGCAGTGTACTACAACAACAACATTGGAGAATGGTTTCGAACAACAGTTGGAGTAAGGCAGGGCTGTCTACTCTCACCTACTCTTTTCAACATCTTCCTTGAGAGAATCATGGCTGATGCACTGGAACATCATGAAGGATCAGTCAGCATTGGTGGCAGAACGATCACAAACCTCCGCTTCGCAGATGACATTGATGGAATAGCAGGATCAGAAAAAGAGCTTGCCAGCCTAACAGAACACTTGATAAGGCCTCCAAAACATACGGCATGGAAATCAGTGCAGAGAAGACCAAACTGATGACTAATAACACCAACGGCATTAGCACTGATATCAGGGTTAATGACCAGAAGCTGGAAACAGTTCAAAGCTTCAAGTCCCGGGGGAGCCATTGTATCAGCCCAGGGATCCAACCAGAAGTAGTTGCGGACCGCACAGACAAAAATTTTTTGTAAAAAACTAAACCCATCTGGAGAGTAAAAATATCTCATGATCTCCAAATCAGACTAATGCGCTCCCTTGTCATTCCATATTTCTGTAGCCTGTGAATCTGGGGCCCCGACTGCAATTTGGAGAGAAGGTACAGGGGTGGGAGATATGTTTTTAACAACCAAAAAATTAGTCAACATAACGATTTTAAAAAAAACATAAAATTAGTAAAACCCAAGTTTTTAATAACCATAAATTTACGTCAACAAACGTTTTTGTAAAAGCCAAAAATGTAAAAACAACGTTTAATAACGCCAAATTTTACAACATAAGTTTTATAACAACCTGCATTTAACATAACGTTTTAGAACAACAATAACTTTTGTCAATATAACGTGTTTAAAAACATAACATTATTCAACATAAAGTGTTCTAAAAACATAACATTTTTTCAAATAACTTGTTATAACACATAACATTATGTTAACATAAATTTTTTTAAAAACCATAACATTATGTCAAAAATTACGTTATTTAAAAAACCATAACATTATGTCAAAAATAACTGTTATAAAAAACAAAAACATTATGTCAACATACGTTTTATAACAACTAACATTATGGCATATTTGTTTTATAACACAATAGATTTTTGTTCAACATAAACGATATAAAGAACCATAACATTAAGTCACATAACGATTTAGAACAAATATAAACATATGGCAACATAACGTGTAATAACAAACCTTAACATTATGTCGACATAACGTTTCATACACAGCATGTAAACATTATGTCAACATAATCGTTTTTTTTAAAAAACATATCATTATGTCAACAAAACGGTTTATAATAAAACTATAACATTATGTCAACATAACGTTTTATAAGGAACCATATCAATAGTCAACATAACGGTTATAAATGAACTATAACATTAGTCAACATAACGTTTTATAAGATCCATAGATTATGTCAACATATCGTTTACTAACAACATAACATTATGACAACATAAGTGTTATTTGAACATAACATTATGTTCAAATTACGCGTTATAAGAAACCACAACATCAATTTGAGGACATAACGTGTTGTTAACAAACCATACATCATTCAACTACGTTTTAAAACAATTCATACTTATGAGAACATAAACGTTTATAAAACCATAACATTATGTCAACTTAATGTTTCAGAATAGACATACCCATTATGGCAACATAACGGTTTTATAACAGCCATAAACTTTTGTCAAAATAACGATTTATAACAACCATATATTTTACTCAACATAAGTTTCTTAAAAATACCATAAGACCTTGTCACATGTTTACATAATGTTATGGTGGTTAATAAAACGTATGTGGTATAATGTTTATAGTTGTTTTATAAAACGTTATGTTGACATAATGTTTTGGTTGTTATATAATTGTTATGTTGACATAATGTTATGGTTGCTATAAACCGTTATGTTGACATAATGTTATGGTTGTTATAAAACGTTATGTTGTCATAATGTTATAGTTGTTATAAAACGTTATGTTGACATAATGTTATGGCTGTTATATAACGTTTTGTTGACATAATGTTATGGCTGTTATGACACGTTATGTCGAGATAATGTTATGGTTGTTATTAAACGTTATGTTGACATAATGTTATGGTTGTTATAAATCGTTATGTTGACATAATGTTATGATTGTTATAAATCGTTATGTTGACATAATGTTATGCTTGTTATAAAACATTATGTTGACATAATGTTGTGGTTTTTATAAAACGTTATGTTGACATGATGTTATGGTTGTTATAACACGTTATGTTGACATTATGTTATGGTTGTTATAACACGTTATGTTGACATGATGTTATGGTGTTATAACACGTTATATTGACAAAATGTTGTGTTTTTCGAAAATGTTATCTTGTCATAATGTTATGGTTGTTATAAAACGTTATGTTGACATTATGTTATGGTTGTTAAAAAACGTAATGTTGGCATGATGTTATGGTTGTGATAACACGTTTTGTAGACATTATGTTATGGTTGTTATTACACGATATAATGACTTGATGTTATGGTTCTTATAACACGTTATGTGGAGATAATGTTATGTTCTTATAACACGTTATGTTGTCATAATGTTATGGCTTTTATATACCGTTGTGTTGACATAATGTTATGGTTGTTATAAAACGTTATGTTGTGATAAATCGTTAAGTTGACATAATGTTATGGTTGCTAAAAACCGTCATGTTGACAAAATGTTATGGTTGTTATAGAACGTTATGATGACATAATGTTATGGGAGTTATAACACGTTATGTTGACATAATGTTTATGTTGTTATAAAACGTTATGTTGACATAATGTTATTGTTGTCATGAAACATGTTGACATTATGTTATGGTTTTTATAACACGTTGTGTTAACTTGATGTTATGGGTCTTATAACACGTTATGTTGACATAATGTTATGTCTCTTATAACCGTTATGGTTGTCTTAATGTTATGGATCCAAAAAGTTATGTCAACACAACGTTTATAACAAACATAACATTATGTAACTTAACGTTTCATAACATCCAGAACATTATTGTCAAATACGTCGTTTTAACAACCATAACATTATGAAACTAACATTTTATAACAACACCAACTTTTGTTCAACATAACGGTTATAAAAACCATAAGTCATGTCAACAAAACGTGTATAACAACAATCAATTTGTGTCAACATAACGTATTATTAGACAACCATAACAATCATGTCAACATACGTTTTAAAAGAACAATTACATTATGACAACATAAATTTTATAACAACATTAACTTTTTGCCAACATAACGTGTTAAAACAACCATAACATCATGTCAACAAAACGTGTTATAACAACCATAACATTATGTCAACGTAACGTGTTATAACAACCATAACATTATTTCAACATAACGCTTTAAAACAACCATAACATTGTATCAACATAATGTTTTATAACAACCGAAACATTATGTTAACATAACGTTTTATAACAACCATATTATTATGTAACATAACGTTTTATAACAACCATAACAATATGTCAACATAACGTGTTATAACAACCATAAAATCATGTCAACATAACGTGTTATAACAACTATAACATCAAGTCAACATAACGTATTATAACAACCATAACATTATGACAACATAACGTTTTATAACAACCTTACCATTAGGTCAACAAAATCGTGTTCTATTAACATAAATTAGGTCAACATAACGTGTTATAAGAACCATAACATTATGGCATCATAAACGTTTTTATTACAACCATTATTTTATTTTCAACGCATAAAAGTTTTTTTAATAACCGTAACTTTATTTCAACACAACTTTTTATAACGACCATAACATTATGACAACATCACGTGTTATAACAACAACAACATCATGTTAACATAACGTGTTATAACAACACAACATTATGCCAACATAACGTATTATAACAACCATAACATTATGGCAACATAACGTTTTACAACAACAATAACATTATGTCAACATAACGTTTTATAACAACCATAACATTATGTCAACATAACGTTTTATAACAACCATAACAATATGACAACATAAAATTTTATAACAACAAAACATTTTGTCAACATAACGTGTTATAACAACCATAACATCATGTCAAGAAAACGTTTTATAACAACCATAACATTATGTCAACAAAACGTTTTATAACAACCATAAAATTATTTCAACATAAGGTTTTATAACAACAATAACATCATGTCATCATAACAGTTTATAACAACATAACATTTTGTCAACATAACGTGTTATAACAACCATTACATCATGTCAACCAAACGTGTTATAACAACCATAACATCATGTCATCAAAACGTGTTAGAACAACCATAACATCATGTCAACATAACGCTTTCTAATAACCATAACAATATGTCAAGATATCGTTTTCTAACAACCATAACAGTATGTCAACATAGCATTTTATAACAACAATAACATTATGTCAACATAACGTTTTATAATAACCATAACATTATGTCAACATAACGTGTTATAACAGCAATAACATAATGTCAACATAACGTTTCATAACAACCATAACATTATGTTTATATAAAGTTTTATAACAACCAGAACATTATGTCAACATAACGATTTATAAAAAGCATAACATTATGTCAACATAACGATTATAAAAACCATAACATTATGTTAACATAAAGTAGTATAACAACCATAAATCTATGTCAACATAACGTTTCATAACAACTATAACATTATGTCAACATAACGTTTTATAACAACCATAACATTATGTCAACATAACCTTTTATAACAACAGGACTATTATGACAACATAACGTTTTATAACAACACTAAGATTATGTCAACATAAAGTTTGTTATAATAATACATTAGGGTCACATAACGTTTTATAACAACCATAACATTATTTCAACATATCGTTTTATAACAACCATAACATTATGTCATCATAACGTTTTATAACAACCATAACATTTTTTCAACATAACGTTTTATAACAACTAAAACATTATGTCAACATAACGTATTTTAACAACCGTAACATTATGACAACATAACATTTTATAACAACATAACATTTTGTCAACTTAACGTGTTATAACAACCATAACATCATGTCAACAAAACGTGTTACAACAACCATAACATTATGTCAACATAACGTGTTATAACAACCATAACATCATGTCAACATAACGTTTTAAAACAACCATAACTTATGCAACTAATGTTTTTATAACACCGAAACATTATTGTCAAAATAAAACGTTTTATAACAACCACATTATTTTGTAGACTAACTTTTTTTATATACAATCAAAAACATAATAGTCAACATAACGTGTTATAACAAAACCATTAACATCAGGTTAATAACGTGTTATAACATAACGATAACATTTTGTCAACATAACGTGTATACAACCTAACACATAACAGCTTACGTGTTATACCAACCATACCCTCATGTAACTTAACGCTTCTAATAAACCATAACCTTATGTCAAAGATATCGATTTCTAACAAACACCATAACATTATGGTCAACATAGCATTTTATAACATTTCATAACATTTTGTCAACATTAACGTTTATATAACCATAACATAATGTCAACATAAACTTTTATAACAGCCATTCATATGTCAATCATTAACGGTTTTATAACAACATAACATTATGTTAACATTACGTTTTTTAACAACCAGAACTTTGTCACATAACGATTAATAACCATAACATTATGTCAAATAACGTTTATAAAAAACCATAACATTATGTCAACATAACGTGTTATAACAACCATAACATTATGTCAACATAACGTTTTATAACAACCATAACATTATGTCAACATAACGTTTTATAACAACCATATCATTATGTCAACATAACGTTTTATAGCAACCATAACATTATGTCAACATAACGTTTTCAAACAACCATAACATTATGTCAACATAACGTGTTATAACAACCATAACACTAAGTCAACATAACGTTTTATACCAACCATAACATTATGTCCACATAACGTTTCATAACAACATAAAATTATATCAACATAACGTTTTATAACACCAAAAACAGTATGTCACACAACGTTTTATAACAACATAAATTATTGTCAACAGAACGTTTTATAACAACATATCATTGTGTCAGTTAACGTGTTCTAACAAAATAACATGTCAAATAACGTGTTAGAACAACATAAGATTTTGTCAAATTAACGTGTTTATAACAGCATAAACATTATGTTAACTTTCCGTATTATAACAACCATAACTTATGTCAACATAACGTTGTTTAACATCCTAACTTTATGGTCATCATACGTTTTATAACAATCACAACATTATGTCAATAGCTCCTTTTTTAACAAATGGTTATATGACACATAACGTTTTATACAACCATAAGATTTATGTCATATAACGTTTTATTATAACCTATAAACATTATGTCTAACATAATGATTTATAAACAACCAAACATTATGTCAACATAACGTTTTATAACAACTTATCCTTATGTTCAACCTAAACGGTTTTATAACAACCATAACTTATGTCAAATAAGTTTTATTAAAAACCATAACATTTTGTCAACATAACGTTTTATAACAACCAGAACATTACGTCAACATAACGTATTTTAACAACCATTACATTTTGACAACATAACTTTATCAAAACATAACATTTTGTCAACATAACCTGTTATAATAACCATAACATCATGTCAACAAAACGTGTTATAACAACCATAACATTATGTCAACATAACGTGTTAAAACAACCATAACATCATGTGAACATAACGTTGTAAAACAACCATAATATTATGACAACATAACATTTTATAACAACATAACATTTTGTCAACATAACGTGTTAATACAACCATAAATTCATGTCAAAAAACGTGTTTATACACCATAACATTATGTCAACATAACGTGTTATAACAACCATAATATCATCTCAACATAACGTTTTAAAACAACCAGAACATTATGTCAGCATAATGTTTTATAACAACTGAAACATTATGTCAAGATAACGTTTTATAATAACCATATTATTATGTAAACATAACGTTTTATAACAACCATAACATTATGTCAACATGACGTGTTATAACAACCATAACGTTATGTCAACATAACGTTTTATAACAACCATAACATTATGTCAACATAACGTGTTATAAGAACATGACTCATTATGTCAAACATAACGTGTATAGGAAGGAACCTTAACATCGAGTCACTTAACGTGTTATAACACCATACATAATGTCACATCACGTTTCATAACAACCATAAAATTATGTCAACATAACGTTTTATAACAACAATAACATTATGTCAACATAACGTTTTACAACAACCATAACATTATGTCAACATACCTTTAATAACAACCATAACATAATGTCAACATAACGTGTTATCACAACCATAACATCATGTCAACATAACGTTTTATAACAACCATAACATCATGTCAACTTAACGTTTTCAAACAACCATAACATCATGTCAACATAACGTTTTATAACAACCATAACATCATGTCAACATAACGTTTTATAACAACGATAACATTATGACAGCATTACATTTTATAACAACATAACATTTTGTCAATATCTCGTGTTATAACAACCAAAACATCATGTCAACAAAACGTGTTATAACATTCATTATATCATGTCAACTTAACGTTTTATAACAACATACATTATGTCAACATGCGTTTTATAACAAATAACTTTATGTCAAAAACGTGTTATAACACCAGAAATTAATGTCAACTTGGACGTGTTATAACATCCATTAAACATCACGTCAACATAACGTTTTATACAACCATGAAGTATATTAAAACATAACGATTTTTTTGTAACACATTAACAATATGTAACCATAATGTTTAATAACAACCATAACATTATCTCGACATAACGTTTCAAACCGCCAGAAACATTATTCTAAATTAACGTTTTATTACAGCCATAACATTATGTGACATACGTTCTGTAGAACTGCCGTAAACATTATGTCAACATAAACGTTTATAACACCATAACTCTATGTCAAAAAACGTTTTATAACAAAATAACGTTGATGTCAACATAACGTTTTATAACATCATAAACATTATTGTTAAAACATAAACGGGTTATAACAATCAGTAACATCATGTCAACTTAACGTCTTATAAACAACATAACATTATGTCCACATAGGTGTTATAATAACAACCCTATACATATGGTCAACAGAACGTTGTATAAACAGCCATAGACATTATGTCAACATTATATTGATACAACCCATGACGGATTAAGTCAACCAAAACTTGTTATAACAGCCTTAACATCATGTCACAAAACGTGTTATAACAACCATAACATCTCTGTCAACATAACGTGTTTTAACAACCAGGAGATTCATGTCTAACATAACGTTTTATAACAAACCAACAACCTTTTATGTCAACATATAGTTTTATAATAGTAGAACATTTTGACAAATAACGTTTATAACAACCCATACAACATTATGTCAACAAAACGGTTTATAACAGCCTAACAGATGTCAACAAACGTTTTAAAACAACATAAACTTTATGACAACATAACGTGTTATAAGAACATAACATTATGTCAACATTACGTGTTATAAGAACCATAACATCAAGTCAACATATCGTGTTATAACATCCATAAAATAATGTCAACATAACGTTTTATCACAACCATAACATCATGTCAACATAACGTGTTATAACAACCATAAAATCATGTCAACATAACGTTTTATAACAACCATAACATTATGACAACATTACATTTTATAACAACATAACATTTTGTCAATATCACGTGTTATAACAACCATAACATAATGTCAAAATAACGTTTCATAACAACCATAAAATTATGTCAACATAACGTTTTATAACAAAAATAACATTCTGTCAACATAACGTTTTATAAAACCATACTTATGTCAACATACGTTTTATAGCAATCTACATTATGTTCACATAACGTTTTTTTAAAAACATAACTATTATGTCACATAACGTTTTAAACAACCATATCATTTTTGTCTACATGGACGGTTTTATAAGCATAACCAGTTATGTCAACATAACGTATATAGTACAACCAATCATCATGTCAACATAACGTGTTATAACAAACCATTACATTATGTCACATAATGTGTTAAAACAACCATAAAACAAGTAACAGAACGTTGTAAAACAAACCATAGTCATATGACATCATTACATTTTATAACAACATTTACGATTTGTAAACTTAACTTGTTGTTAAAAGCATAAATCATGTCAACTAAAACGTGGTTATAAAAACCGAAAAATCATGTCAACATAACGTGTTATAACAACATAGGATAAGTCAACATAACGTTTGTATAACAGCCCTACATTATGTCAACATAAGTTTTATAACTACTTATTAATTATGACAACAGACGTTTTATTACAAACCGTAACATTTGTCAACATAACGGTTTGTAGCAACCATAACATTATGTCAACATAACGATTTATAACAACCATAACATTATATCAACATAACGTTTTATAACAACTATAACATTATGACAACAAAACGTTTTATTACAACCAGAGCATTATGTCAATATAACGGTTTATAGCTACCATAACGTTAGGTCAACATAACGTTTTATAACAACCATAACATTATGACAACATAACGTGTTATAAGAACATAAGATTATGTCAACATAACGTGTTATAAGAACCATAACATCAAGTCAACATAACGTGTTATAACAACCATAACATAATGTCAACATAACGTTTCATTAACAACCAATATAATTATGTCAACCGTAACGTTTTATAACCAAACAATAACATTATGTGAACATAACGTTTTATAACTACCATAACATTATGTCAACATAACGTTTTATAAAAGCCACAACATAATGTCAACATAACGTTTGATAAAAACCATAACATTATATAAACATAAGGTTTTATAACAACCATAACATTATGTCAGCATAACGTTTTAGAGCAACCTGAACATTATGGCAATATAGCGCATCATAACAACCATAACATTATGTCAACATAACGGTTTATAGCAACCATAACATTATGTCAACATACGTTTTATAACAACCATATCGTTATGTCAACACTAACGTTTTATAACATACCAAACATTATGGACAAACATACTTGTTATAAGAAATAACATTATGTCAACATAACGTGTTATAAGAACCATAACATCAAGTCAACATAACTTGTTATAACAACCATAACATAATGTCAACATAACGTGTTATCACAACCATAACATCATGTCAACATAACGTTTTATAACAACCATAACATCATGTCAACATAACGTTTTCAAACAACCATAACATTATGTCAATATAACGTTTCATAACAACCATAACATTATTTCAACATAACGTTTTATAACAACCATAACATTGTGTCAAGATAACATGTTCTAACAACATAACATGTCAACATAACGTGTTATAACAACATAACATTTTGTCAACATAACTTGTTTAACAGCATACTTATGTCAACCTACCGTATTATAACTACCATAACATTATGTCACATAACAGTATTATAACATCCAAATTATGTCATCATAACGTTTTTAAATACATCCACAAACATTATGTCAATCTTAACATTTTTAAAACAGGATTATTATGAAAACATAATACGTTTTTAACAACATAAGATTATGTCAATATTACGTTTTATTTTAACAGAACTATTAGGTCAACATAATGATTTTTAGAACAAATCCATAACAATATGTCACATAACGTTTGTCTAATACCATATTCATTATGTCAACATAACGTTTTATAACAACCATAACATTATGTCAAATAACGTTTTATAAAAACCATAACATTTTGTCAACATAACGTTTCTATAACAACCAGAAATTACGTCAACATAAGTTTTTTTAACAACATTACTTTTGACAACATAAACTTTTATCATAACATATCATTTTGTCAAACATAACTGTTTTAATATCCATTAACTCATTGCAACAAACGTGTTATAACAAACATATCATTATGTCAACATAACGTGTTAAAACAACCATAACATCATGTGACCATAACGTTGTAAAAAAACCATAACATTATGACAACATAACATTTTATAACAATATAATATTTTGTCAACATAACGTGTTATAAGAACCATAACATGAAGACAACATAACGTGTTATAACAACCATAACATAATGTCAACATAACGTTTCATAACAACCATAAAATTATGTCAACATAATGTTTTATAACAACAATAAGATTATGTCAACATAACGTTTTATAACAACCATAACATTATGTCAACATAACGTGATATAAGAACATAACATTCTGTCAACATTACGTGTTATAAGAACCAAAACATCAAGTCAACATAACGTGTTATCACAACCATAACATCATGTCAACATCAACATCACATTATATTAACATAACGATTTATAACAACAATAACATTATGTCAACATAACGATTAATAAGAACCATAACATTATCTCGACATAACGTTTCATACAGAATTAACATTATGTCTAACATAACGTTTTTATAAACAGCCTTAATTTTTGTAAATTTTACGTTTTGATAACTCCTATAACCTTTATGACAACTAACGTTTTCTAAACAACCATCAGTCTTTATGTCAAATAAACGGTTTTTAGCAACATAACATTATGTCAACATAACGATTTATAACAACTCAATACATTTTGGTCCAATTATAACAATTATAACAAGGAGAAACATTACGACAACATAACATTTTGTCACATAATGGTTTATAAACATGCCCTAAAATTTAGTCAACATAACGTTTACAACATCCATACATGATGACAACATAACGTGTTATAACACGTATTTTATTATAAAAAACCATAACATTTGGCAAACATAACGGTTTATAAAAGCCATAACAGTATGTCTACATAACGTGCTATAACACCATAACATATGTAACATAAGTTTTATATCAAGTAAGACTTATGACAACATAAACATTATGTCAACCTGACGGTTTATATAGAAGCATAACCATTATGTCAACATAAGTTTTATAACAACCATAACATGAGATGACAAAATAACGTGTTATGAAGATACTTATCGGTCATTATTGCGATTTTAACAACCTTAAACATTATGCAATAAAGTTTTTAAATAAGTAGATTATTATAAAAACCATAACATTATGTCAACTAACGGTTTATAACAGCCATACCATTTTGTAAACTTAACGTTTATAAACAATAATAACCTGATGACAAAATAAGTTTTATAACAAACCATAACATTATGTCAACATTAACGTTTAATAAACAACCATAACATATTCGGACAAAACGTTCAAAACAGCAAAAAATTATGTCAACATAATCGTTTTATAAAAGCCATATAATTATGTTCAAAATAACGTTTTTCTAACAACTATTAACATTTATGACACATAACGTTTTTTAACTATGCCATAACATTATGTCAACATAAACGGTTTTCAGACTACATTTGTCACATAACGGTTATATAAACCATAACATAATGTCAACATAACGAGTTATCCTAACCATTAACATTATAGACATCATAACGTTTTATAACAACCATAAACATTTTGTCAAGATAACGTGTTCTAACAACATAACATTATGTCAACATTACTTGTTATAACAACCATAACATTATGTCAACATAACGTTTCAGAATAACTATAACATTATGTCAACATAACGTTTCAAAAGAACATAAGATCATGTCAACATAAAGTTTTATAACAACAATAACATTATGTCAACATAACGTTTAATAACAATCATAACATTATGTCAACATAACGTTTTATAACAGCAATAAAATAATGTCAGCATAACGTTTTATTAAAACCATTACATTATGTCACATAACGTTTTATAACAACCATTACATTATGTCAGCATAACGTTTTATAACAACCATCTCATTTTGTCAGCATAACGTTTTAGAGTAACCTGAACATTATGGCATTATAGCGCATCATAACAACCATAACATTATGTCAACATAACGTTTTATAACAACCATAACATTATGTCAACATAACGTTTAAAACAACCATAACATTATGTCGACATAACGTTTTATAACAACAGTAACATTATGTCAACAAAACGTTTTATAACAGCCCTAACAATATGTCAACATAACCTTTTATAACAACTATAACATTATGACAACAAAACGTTTTATAACAACCATAACATTATGTGAACATAACGTTTTCTAAAAATATAACATTATGTAAACATAACGTGTTATAACAACCAGGACATTATGTCAACATAAAGGTTTTATAACAACCATACATTATGTCAACATAACGTTTTATAACAACCAGAACATTATGTCAACATAACTTTTAATAACAACCATAATATTTTTTCAATATAACGTTTCATAAAAACCATAACACCTTGTCAACATAACGTTTCATAACAGTCATAACATTATGTCAACATCATAACGTTTATAACAACCATAACATCTGATGCAACATAATCGTTTCGTAACATCATAATCATTATCGTAGAGATAGCGTTTTATAACAACAACAACATATTTGTCAACTGAAGATTTATAACAACCGAACATTTTGTGACATAACGTTTCATACAACCAACTGATGTAATTATAACGTTTATTATAACCATTACATTATGGTCAACAAAAAGTTTTATAAAACCATTAAAATTATTTTACCTTACGTTTTACAATAGCCATAACATTTATGGCAACATACCGGTTTTTATAACAACCATAAAGTTTATGTCAACCAGAGCGTTTTATAACAAACCATTAACTTTATTTCAACATTAACGAATTAAAACAACCATAACATTTTGTCAACGGTAACGTTTATAATAACCATAACCTTATGGCAACATTAACGTTTCATAACGCATAACATTATGTCAACATAACGGTTTATAGCAACCATAACATTATGTCAACATAACGTTTTATTACAACCAAAACATTATGTCAACATAACGTTTTATAACAACCATAACATAATGATAACATAACATGTTATAAGAACCATAACATAAAAACAACATAACGTGTTAGAACAACCATAACATAATGTCAACATAACGTGTTATAACAACCATAACATCATCTCAACATAACGTTTTAAAACAATTATAACATTATGACAACATAACGTTTTATAACAACCATAACATTATGTCAACATAACGTGTTATAACAACATAACATTATGGCAACATAACGTGTTCTAACAACCATAACATTATGTGAACATAACGTTTTATAACAACTTCAACATTATTTCAACATAACGTTTCATCAACAACATAACTTTATGTCAATTAAGTGTTATAACAGCCCTTACATATGTGGGGTGGTTGCAACATACCTTTATAAGAAACTAAAACATTTGACAACATAACGTTTTATAACAACATACATTATGTCAACATAACGGTTGATAGAAATAATAACATTATGCAACATAAACGTTTTATAACAAACACATAAACATTATAACAGCCATAAAGTGTTATAAGAACATAAATTATGGGCAACATAACGTGTTTATGACCATAACATTATGTAACATTACGTGTTATAACAACCAGGACATTATGTCAACATAACGTTTTATAACAACCATAACATTATGTCAACATAACGTTTTATAACAACCAGAACATTATGTCAACATAAATTTTAATAACAACCATAATATTTTTTCAATATAACGTTTTATAAAAACCATAACACCTTGTCATTATAACGTTTCATAACAGTCATAACATTATGTCAACATGACGTTTTATAACAACCATAACATTATGACAACATAACGTTTCATAACAACTATAACATTATGCCAACATAACGTTTCGTAACATCATAACATTATGTAGAGATAACGTTTTATAACAACCACAACATTATGTCAACTGAAGGTTTTATAACAACCGAAACATTATGTCAACATAACGTTTCATAACAACCAAAACATGATGTCATTATAACGTTTTATTATAACCATAACATTATGTCAACATAAAGTTTTATAACAACCATAACATTATTTTACCATTACGTTTTACAATAGCCATAACATTATGGCAACATAACGTTTTATAACAACCATAAAGTTATGTCAACATAACGTTTTATAACAACCATAACATTATGTCAACATAACGAATTAAAACAACCATAACATTTTGTCAACGTAACGTTTCATAATAACCATAACATTATGGCAACATAACGTTTCATAACAGCCATAACATTATGTCAACATAACGGTTTATAGCAACCATAACATTATGTCAACATAACGTTTTATTACAACCAAAACATTATGTCAACATAACGTTTTATAACAACCATAACATAATGATAACATAACATGTTATAAGAACCATAATAAAACAAACATAATCGTGTTAGAACAACCATAACATAATGTCAATCTAAGTGTTTTATAAACAACACATAACAATCATCTCAACATAACGTTTTATTTAAAACAATCTATAACATTATGACAACATAAAACGTTTATATCAACCATAAATTTTGTCAACATAACGGGTTATAACAACATAACATTATGGCACATCATTAACGTGTTCTCACAACCATAACATTATGTGAACATATCGTTTTATAACCACTTTCATCATTATTTCAATAACGTTTCATCTCAACATAACAGTATGTCAACATAAGTGTTATAAAACAGCCTAACAATATGATACATAACCTTTTATAAGAACTATAACATTATGACTAACATCACGTTTATAAAAAACCATAAACATTATGTCAACATAAAGCGTTTATAGCATAAAATTTCATTATGCCAACATCACGTTTTATATCAACATAACTTTATAACAGCATAAGTGTTATAGAACATAACATTATGGCAAAAATATACGTGGTTTATAGCAACCATAATTTATGTAAACATAACGTGTTATAACAACCAGGACATTATGTCAACATAACGTTTTATAACAACCATAACATTATGTCAACATAAACGTTTTTTATCAACACAGACATTATGTCAACATAAATTTTAATAACAATCCATAATATTTTTTCATTATAAACGTTTTATAAAACCTTCACCTTTGTCTTTATAACGTTTCATAACAGTCATACTTTATGTCAACATGACGTTGTATAACATCCATAACATTAAGACACATAACGTTTCATACAAACTATAAATTATGCCAACTTAACGTTTCGTAACTTCATAACAGTATGTAGTGATAACGTTTTTATACAAACAACAATTATGTCAACTGAGGTTTTTATTACACCGGAAACATTATGTCAACATAACGTTTCATAACAACCAAAACTGATGTCATTATAACGTTTTCTTATAACCATAACATTATGTCAAACATAAAGTTTATATAACAACCATAAAATTATTTTACCATTACGTTTTACAATAGCCATAACATTATGGCAACATAACGTTTTCTAACAACCATAAAGTTATGTCAACATAACGTTTTATAACAACCATAACATTATGTCAAAATAACGAATTAAAAACAACCAGAAATTATGTCAAATACGTTTCATAATAACATTAAAATTATGGAACCATAACGTTTCATAACAGCCATAACATTATGTCAACATAACGGTTTATAGCAACCATAACATTATGTCAACATAACCTTTTATTACAACCAAAACATTATGTCAACATAACGTTTTATAACAACCATAACATTATAACAACATAACATGTTATAAGAACCATAACATAAAAACAACATAACGTGTTAGAACAACCATAACATAATGTCAACATAACGTGTTATAACAACCATAACATCATCTCAACATAACGTTTTAAAACAATTATAACATTATGACAACATAACGTTTTATAACAACCATAAACATTTATTTCAACATACCGTGTTATAACAAACCATAGTATTTCTGTGAACTATAACGTTTTCTAAAAATATAACATTATGTCAACATAAAACGGTGTTATAACTACATAATCATTATGTCAACATAACGTTTTACAAAAATAGCATATCATGGCATAATAACGTGTTCTAACAACCATAACATTATGTGAACATAACGTGTATAACATCTTCAAACATTGTATTTATACATAACGTTTTCTTCACACATAAACATTAATGTCAAATAAGTGTTATAACAGACATAAAACATTATGTCAACATACGTTTTATAACAACTAACATTATGGCATATTTGTTTTATAACACAATAGATTTTTGTTCAACATAAACGATATAAAGAACCATAACATTAAGTCACATAACGATTTAGAACAAATATAAACATATGGCAACATAACGTGTAATAACAAACCTTAACATTATGTCGACATAACGTTTCATACACAGCATGTAAACATTATGTCAACATAATCGTTTTTTTTAAAAAACATATCATTATGTCAACAAAACGGTTTATAATAAAACTATAACATTATGTCAACATAACGTTTTATAAGGAACCATATCAATAGTCAACATAACGGTTATAAATGAACTATAACATTAGTCAACATAACGTTTTATAAGATCCATAGATTATGTCAACATATCGTTTACTAACAACATAACATTATGACAACATAAGTGTTATTTGAACATAACATTATGTTCAAATTACGCGTTATAAGAAACCACAACATCAATTTGAGGACATAACGTGTTGTTAACAAACCATACATCATTCAACTACGTTTTAAAACAATTCATACTTATGAGAACATAAACGTTTATAAAACCATAACATTATGTCAACTTAATGTTTCAGAATAGACATACCCATTATGGCAACATAACGGTTTTATAACAGCCATAAACTTTTGTCAAAATAACGATTTATAACAACCATATATTTTACTCAACATAAGTTTCTTAAAAATACCATAAGACCTTGTCACATGTTTACATAATGTTATGGTGGTTAATAAAACGTATGTGGTATAATGTTATAGTTGTTATAAAACGTTATGTTGACATAATGTTATGGTTGTTATAAATTGTTATGTTGACATAATGTTATGGTTACTATAAACCGTTATGTTGACATAATGTTATGGTTGTTATTAAACGTTATGTTGTCATAATGTTATAGTTGTTATAAAACGTTATGTTGACATAATGTTATGGCTGTTATATAACGTTTTGTTGACATAATGTTATGGCTGTTATGACACGTTATGTCGAGATAATGTTATGGTTGTTATTAAACGTTATGTTGACATAATGTTATGGTTGTTATAAATCGTTATGTTGACATAATGTTATGGTTGTTATAAATCGTTATGTTGACATAATGTTATGGTTGTTATAAAACGTTATGTTGACATAATGTTATGGTTGTTATAAAACGTTATGTTGACATGATGTTATGGTTGTTATAACTCGTTATGTTGACTTATGTTATGGTTGTTATAACACGTTATTGTGTTGACATTATTGTTATCGGTGTTATTAAACACGTTATATTGACAAAATGTTGGGTTTTTCGAAATTGTTATCTTGTAATGTTATTTTTTTTATAAAAGTTATTTTGACTATTTTGGTTGTTAAAAACGTTATTTTGAATAATTTTGTTTTAAAAAACATTTTTTAAAATTTTTGTTAAATATGTTATGTTTTTTAAAAAACGTTTTGCAAAAATGTTTTTTTTTTAAAAAATTTTATGTTCCATTTGTTATGTTTTTTATAAAACTTATGTGATAATGTTTGGTTTTAAAACGTTATGTTGACATAATGTTATGGTTGTTATTAAACGTTAGTTGAAATAATTTTATGGTTGTTATAAAACGTTTGTTGACTAATGTTATGTTGTTTAAAACGTTTGTGACATTGTGTATGTTTGTTAACAAGTTATTTTTCCGTTTTACAAATGTTATGGTTGTTAAAAACCCGGTTAATGTTGTATTTAAATGTTATATTGTTTAAAAGTTATTTTGCATATGTTATGTTGTTATAACACGTTATGTTGAATATGTTAGGTTTTTATAAATTTATTGCATAAGTTATGTTGTAAACGTTTTTGATGTTATGGTTTTATAAACGTTATGTTGAATAATGTTGGTTGTTTTTAAAACGTTCTGTTGACATATTTGTTTGGTTTTTATAAAACGTTATGTTGACATAATGTTATGGTTGTTTAAAAAGTTATGTTGACATAATGTTTTTGGTTATAAAACGTTATGTTGTCATAATGTTTGGTTTTTTATAAACGTTATGTTGACAAATGTTAGGGTTTGTTATAAAACGTTATGTTGACATAATGTTATGATTGTTATAAACCGTTTTGTGACATAAAAGTTATGTTGTTATGAAACGTTATGTTGAAAATGTTAGGGTTTGTTATAAAAGTATGTTGTACATAATGTTATGTTATTATAAAAGTTATGTTGAATAATGTTATGGTTTATAAAACTTTTATGTTGACATAATGTTAGTTGTTATAAAACGTATGTTATAATGTTTTTGGGGGGGGTGTATAAAACGTAATGTTAAATATGTTATGGTGTTATAAACGTTATGTTGACAAATGTTATGGTTGTTTAAAATGTATGTTGACATAATGTTATTGGTTGTTTAAAACGTTATTTGCAAATGTTAGGGTTTTTTATAAACGTTATGTTAAAAAATTTATGGTTTTTAAAACGTATGTTACAAATGTTATGTTGTTATAAACGTTATGTTGACATAATTTATGGTTGTTATAAAACGTTATTTGAATTAATGTTTGTTGTTTATAAAAGTTATTTGACATAATTTTTGGTGTTATTAAACGTTATGTTGACTTAATTTGTTATGGTTTTATAACACGTTATGTTGACATAATGTTATGGTTGTTATAAAACGTTATGTTCATAATGTTATTTTTTTCTATAAACTTTATGTTGACATAATTTATGTTTTTATAAAACGTTATGTTGATAATGGTTATGGTTGTTATAAAAGTTTTTTTGGACAAAATGTTGGGTTTTATAAAGTTATGTTGACTAATGTTATGGTTATAAAAACGTTATGTGATTAATGTTTGTTGTTATAAAAGTTATGTTGACATAATGTTATGGTTTTAAAAACGTTATGTTGACATAAGTTTGTTGTTATAAACGTTATGTTGACATATTTTTAGGGTTGTTATAACACGTTAGTTGACATAATGTTATGTTTGTTATAAACACTTTAAATTTGACATAATGTTATGGTTGTTTAAAACGTTTGTTGACATAAGTATTGTTATAAAAAATTTGTTAAATCAGTATGGTTTTTAAAACGTTATGTTGCATAATGTTTGGTTTATAAACGTTATGTTGACATAATGTTATGGTTTTATAAACGTTTTTTGACATAATGTTAGGGTTGTATAATAAAACGTTATGTTGACATAATGTTATGGTTTTTATAAACGTTATGTTGACATAATTTTTGGTTGTTATAAAACGTTATGTTGACATAATGTTATGGTTTTTTATAAAACTATTATGTTTGCTATGTTATGGTTTTATAAAACGTTATTTTGGGACATGATTTTTATGGTTGTTATACACGTTATGTTGACAATGTTATGGTTGTTATAAACGTTATTTGACATAATGTTATGTTGTTATAAAACGTTAGTGAATATGTTATGGTTGTTAAAAACGTTTGTGACATAAGTTAGGTTTTAAAAAACGTAGTTACATATGTATGGTGTTATAAAGGTTATGTTGGAATAATGTTATGGTTTTAAAATTCTTATTTGGGACATGATTTTTGGTTGTAATAACGTTTGTGACATATGTTATGGTGTTATACCGTTATGTCAAATGTATAGGTATTAAAATTTGTTGACAAAATGTAGAGTTATAAACGTTATTTGACATAATGTTATGGTTAAAAACGTTGTTACATAATGTATTGTTGTTAAACGTTAGGTTGATTAAGGGTTGTTGTTAAACCTTTATTGACATATGTTATTTGTTATAAACGTATTTTCTTTAATGTTTGGTTGTTAAAAGTTATTTGACATAATTGGGCCCTTTTTAAATGGTTGTTATAAAACTTATGTTGACAAATGTTAGGGTTTTTTATAAACGTTATGTTGCATAATGTTGGTTTTATAAACTTATGTTGACATAAGTTTTGGTGTTATAACACTTTATGTTGACATAATGTTATGGTTGTTTAAACACGTTATGTTGACATAATTTTATGGTTTTTCTATTAACAGTTAAGTTTGTTGAATAATGTTATGGTTGTTATAAAACGTTATGTTAAAAATGTTATGGTTTTATAAAACGTTATGTTGACTTTAGTTATGTTTTTATAAATCGTTGTTGACAAAATTGTTATGTTGTTATAAAAGTTATGTTGTCATAATGTTATGTTTTTATAAAACGTTATGTTGAATAATGTTATGGTTGTTTAAACGTTATGTTGACATCATGTTACTGTTGTTATAAAACGTTATGTCGACATGATGTTATGGTTGATATTAAACGTTATGTTGACATAATGTTATGGTAGTTATAAATCGTTATGTTGACATAATGTTATGGTTGTTATAAAACGTTATGTTGACATAATGTTATGGTTGTTTAAAACGTTACTTGTAAAATGTATATGGTTGTTATAACACGTTTGTTTTAAATCGATACAGATGTTATGTTGTTATAACACGTTTGTTGACATGATGTTATGGTTGTTATAAACGTTATGTTGAAAATGTTATGTTGTTAATAAAACGTTTATGTTGACTAATGTTATGGTTGTTATAACACGTTATGTTGACATATGTTATGGTGTTTAAATTATGTTGACATATGTTTGGTAAAACATGTTATATTATGGTTGTTATAAACGTTATGTTGACATGATGTTATGGTTGTATAAAACGTTTGTTGACATAATGTTTTTTATAACGTGATGAAATTAAATGTTTATAAAAGTTATGATGCATAATGTTTATGGTTGTTAAAACGTTATGTTGACATATGTTATGGTTGTTATTAAACGTTATGTTGACATATGTTATAGGTTTTTAAAACGTTTTGTTGACATAAGTTTTATGTTGTTAAAACGTTATGTTGACTTAATGTTATGGTTCTATAAACGTTATGTTGACATAATGTTATGGTTTATAAAACGTTATGTTGACATAATGTTATGGTTGTTAAAAAACGTTATGTTGAATAAGTTATGTTGTTATATAAAACGTTATGTTGACATAATGTTATGGTGTTATAAAAGTTATGTGACATAATGTTATGGTTGTTAAAAACGTTTGTTGCACATAATGTTATGTTGTTATAAACGTTATGTTGACATAATGTTATGTTGTTATAAACCGTTATGTTTAATAATGTTATGTTTTATAAAACGTTATGTTGACATATGTTATTGGTTGTTATAAAACGTATATGTTGCGTAATATGTTATGGTTGTTATAAAACGTTATGTTGACATTATGTTATGGTTGTTATAACACGTTATGTTGACTTGATGTTATGGTTCTTTTAACACGTTATGTTGACATAATTTTATGTTCTTATAACACGTTATGTTGACATGATGCTATTGTTGTTATAAAACGTTATGTTTACATAATGTTATGGTTGTTATAAAACGTTATGTTGACATAATGTTATGGTTGCTATAAACCGTTATGTTAGCATAATGTTATGAATGTTATAAAACGTTATGTTGTCATAATGCTATAGTTGTTATAAAACGTTATTTTGACAAAATGTTATGGTAGTTATAAATCGTTATGTTGACATTATGTTATGGTTGTTATAACACGTTATGTTGACTTGATGTTATGGATCTTTTAACACGTTATGTTGACATAATGTTATGTTCTTATAACACGTTATGTTGACATGATGCTATTGTTGTTATAAAACGTTATGTTGACATAATGTTATGGTTGTTATAAAACGTTATGTTGACATAATGTTATGGTTGCTATAAACCGTTATGTTAGCATAACATAGTTTTAAAACTTTTTGTTGACATAATGTTATGGTTGTTATAAATCGTTATGTTGACATAATGTTATGGTTGCTAAAAACCGTTATGTTGACATAATAGGTCGGTTGTTATAAAACGTTACGATGACATAATGCTATGGTTGTTATAAAACGTTATGTTGACATGATGCTACAGTTGTTATAACACGTTTTGTTGACATGGTGTTATTGTTGTTATAACAGGTTTTTTTGACATGATGGTATGGTTGTTATAACACGTTATATTGACAAAATGTTATTTTGTTACAAAACTGTTATGTTGTCATAATGTTATGGTTGTTACAAAACGTTATGTTGACATAATGTTCTGGTTTTTACAAAACGTTATGTTGACATTATAATATGGCTGTTATAAAACGTTATGTTGACATAATGTTATGGTTGTTATAAAACGTTATGTTGACATAATGTTATTTCTGTTATGAAACGTTATGTCGAGATAATGTAATGGTTGTTATTAAACGTTATGTTGACATAATGTTATTGTTGTTATAAATCGTTATGTTGATATAACGTTATGGTTGTTATAAAACCCTTATGTTGACATGATGTTTTGTTGTTATAACACGTTATGTTGACATGATGTTATGATTGTTATAACATGTTTTATTGACAAAATACTATGTTGTTATAAAATGTTATGTTTTAAAAACGTTATTGTGAATTATGTTATGGTTGTGTAAACGTTATGTTGAAAATTATTATTATGATTGTAATAACACGTTATGTTGACTTGTGTTATGGTTCTTATAACACGTTTATGTTTGAATAATGTTAGTTCTTATAACATTTTATGTTGCCATAATTTTATGGTTGTTTATTAAAAATGTTATATTTTGACATTAACGTTATGGATGTTATAAAACGTTATGTTGATTATAATCTTATGGTTGCTATAACCCGTTATGTGACATACTATCTATAGTTGCGGCTCGCTCAGAGGATATGTAGATTATACTGTTATATTTGTTATAAATCGTTATGTTGACATAATGTTATGGTTGTTTAAAAAACCGTTTATGGTGACATATGTTTATGGCTGTTATGGAAAAACGTTCTGTTGACGATGACTGTTTTATTTGTTCTAACACGTTTATGTGACTTGATGTTTGAATGTTATAACCGTTTTTTCATGACATGTGTGATATGGTTGTTATAACACGTGATATTGACTAAATGTTATGTTGTTATAAAATTTATTGTTGTCATATGGTTATGGTTGTTATAAACCGTTATGTCGCGCCTCACTCTGTTATGGATGGTATAAAACGTTTTTGTTGCATGATGTAAAGGTTGTGATAAAACGTTATGTTGACATGATGTTTTGCGTTTGTTATTCTAACACGAAATGTTGACTTCATGTTATGGTTCTTATAACACTTTTGCTGACATATGTTAGATCTTATAATACACGTTTATGTTGTCATAATGTTATGGTTGTTTTAAACGTTTTGTTGACATTGATGTTATGGTGTTTATAAACAGTTCTGTTGACATATGTTTATGGCTGTTATTTAACGTTATGTTGAGATAATGTTATGGCTGTTATATAACGTTATGTTGACATAATGTTATGGCTGTTATGACACGGTATGTCGAGATAATGTTATGGTTGTTATTAAACGTTATGTTGACATAATGTTATTGTTGTTATAAATCGTTATGTTGACATGATGTTATGGTTGTTATAAAACGTTATGTTGACATGATGTTCTATTTGTTCTAACACGTTATGTTGACATGATGTTATGATTGATATAACACGATTTGTTGACGTGATGTTATGGTTGTTATAACACGTGATATTAACAAAATGTTATGTTGTTATAAAATGGTATGTTGTTATAATGTTATAGTTGTTTTAAAACGTTATGTTGACATGATGTTATGGCTGTTATAAAACGTTATGTTGACATAATGTTATGGCTGTTATGAAACGTTATGTCGAGATAATGTTATGGTTGTTATTAAACGTTATGTTGACATAATGTTTTTGTTGTTATAAATCGTTATGTTGATATAATGTTATGGTTGTTATAAAACGTTATGTTGAAATTACGTTATGGTTGTTAAAAAACGTTATACTGACATGATGTTTATATTTGTTCTAAACGTTATAATTGACCTGATGTTAAGATTGTTTAACACGTTTGTTGAACATGAATGTAAAGGTCTGTTGATAGAAACGTTATATTGACATAATGTTATGGTTGTTATAACACGTTATGTTGACATGATGTTATGGTTATTATAACACAGTATGTTGACATGATGTAATCGTTGTTATTAATCTTAATGTTGACATAATGTTATTGTTGCTAAACACCGTTATGTTGACATGATGTTATGGTTGTTGTAACACGATATGTTGACTTGATGTTATGGTTATTATAACACGATATGTTGACGTAATGTTATGTTCTTATAACACGTTATGTTGTCATAATGTTATGGTTGTTATAAAACGTTATGTTGACATAATGTTTCTAGTTGTTATAAAAAAAAAAAAAAATAAAATACAAAAAAAAAAACGGGGTATGTGACTTAATGTATATGGTGGATAAAACGTTATGTTGACATGATGTTATGGTTGTGATAACTTTTTATTTTGACATTGTGTTATGGTTGTTATTAATCGTAATGTTGACATAGTGTTATGGTTGCTAAAAACCAATATGTTGACATAATGTTATGATTGTTATAAAACGTTATGTTGTAATAATGTTATAGTTGTTATAAAACGTTATGTTGACATAATGTTATGGCTGTTATAAAACGTTATGTTGACATAATGTTATGGCCGTTATGAAACATATGTCGCGATAATGTTATGGTTGTTATTAAACGTTATGTTGTTATAATGTTATTGTTATAAATCGTTATGTTGGTAGAATGTTATGGTTGTTATAAAACGTTATGTTGTCATACTGTTATGGTTGTTATAAAACGTTCTGTTGACATATAGTTATGGTTGTTATAACACGTTATGTTGACATGATGTTATTGTTGCTATAAACCATTATGTTGACATAATGTTATGGTTGTTATAAAACGTTATGTTGTCATAATGTTATAGTTGTTATAAAACGTTATGTTTACCTAATGTTACGGCTGTTATAACACGTTATGTTGACATGATGTTATGGTTGTGATTACATGTTATGTTGACATTATGTTATCGTTGTTATAAAACGTTCTGTTGACATATAGTTATGGTTGTTATAACACGTTATGTTGACATGATGTTATTGTTGCTATAAACCATTATGTCGACATAATGTTATGGTTGTTATAAAACGTTATGTTGTCATAATGTTATATTTGTTAAAAAACGTTATGTTGACATGATGTTATGGCTGTTATAAAACGTTATGTTGACATAATGTTATGGCTGTTATAAAACGTTATGTCGACATAATGTTATGGCTGTTATGAAACTTTATGTCGAGATAATGTTATGGCTGTTATTAAACGTTATGTTGACATAATGTTATTGCTGTTATGACACGTTATGTCGAGATAATGTTATGGTTGTTATTAAACGTTATGTTGACATAATGTTATGGTTGCTATAAATCGTTATGTTGACATAATGTTACGGTTGTTATAAATCGTTATGTTGACATAATGTTATGGTTGTTATAAAACGTTATGTTGACATTATGTTATGGCTGTTATGAAACGTTATGTCGAGATAATGTTATGATTGTAATAACATGTTTTGTTGACATGATGTTTTGGTTCTTATAACACGTTATGTTGACATACTGTTATGTTTTTATAGCACGTTATGTTGTCATAATGTTATGGCTGTTATAAAACGTTATGTTCACATAATGTTATAGCCGTTATGAATCATATGTCGTGATAATGTTATGGTTGTTATTAAACGTTATGTTGACATAATGTTATTGTTATAAATCGTTATTTTGGTATAATGTTATGGTTGTTATAAAACGTTATGTTGTCATAGTGTTATGGTTGTTATAAAACGTTCTGTTGACATATAGTTATGGTTGTTATAACACGTTATGTTGACATGATGTTATTGTTGCTATAAACCATATGTTGACATAATGTTATGGTTGTTATAAAAGTTATGTTGTCATAATGTTATAGTTGTTATAAAACGTTATGTTTACATAATGTTATGACTGTTATAACACGTTATGTTGACATGATGTTATTGTTGTGATTACACGTTATGTTGACATTATGTTATGGTTGTTATAACACGTTATGTTGACTTGATGTTATGCTTGCTATAAACCGTTATGTTGAAATATTGTTATGATTGTTATAAAACGTTATGTTCGCATAATATTATGTTCTTATAACACGTTATGTTGACATAATGTTATGGTTTTTATAAAACGTTATGTTGTCATAATGTTCTACTTGTTATAAAACGTTATGTTGACATAATGTTATGGTTGTCATTATTCGTAATGTTGACATAATGTTATGGTTGCTAAAAACCAATATGTTGACATAATGTTATGGTTGTTATAAAACGTTATGTTGTAATAATGTTATATTTGTTAAAAAACGTTATGTTGATATGATGTTATGGCTGTTATAAAACGTTATGTCGACATAATGTTATGGCTGTTATGAAACTTTATGTCGAGATAATGTTATGGTTGTTATTAAACGTTATGTTGACATAATGATTATTGCTGTTATGACACGTTATGTCGAGATAATGTTATGGTTGTTATTAAACGTTATGTTGACATAATGTTATGGTTGCTATAAATCGTTATGTTGACATAATGTTACGGTTGTTATAAATCGTTATGTTGACATAATGTTATGGTTGTTATAAAACGTTATGTTGACATTATGTTATGGCTGTTATGAAACGTTATGTCGAGATAATGTTATGATTGTTATAACATGTTTTGTTCACATGATGTTTTGGTTTTTCAACCGTTATGTTGACGTATTGTTATGATTGCTATAAAACGTTATGTTGTCATAATGTTATGTTGTTAGAACACGTTATGTTGAAATAATGTTATGGTTGTTATAAAACGTTATGTTGTAATAATGTTATGAGTGTTATTTAAAACGTTATGTTGACATGATCTTATGGTTGTGATAACACGTTATGTTGACATTATGTTATGATTGTTATAGCACGTTCTGTTGACTTGATGTTATGGTTCTTATAACACGTTATGTTGACATAATGTTATGTTCTTATATCACGTTATGTTGTCATAATGTTATGGTTGTTATAAAACGTTATGTTGACATAATGTTATGGGTGTTATAAAACGTTATGTTGACATAATGTTATGGCTGTTATGACACGTTATGTTGACATAATGTTATGGCTGTTATGACACGTTATGTCTTGATAATGTTATGGTTGTTTTTAAACGTTATGTTGACATAATGTTATTGTTGTTATAAACCGTTATGTTGACTTGATGTTATGGTTGTTATAAAACGTTATGCTGACATGATGTTCTATTTGTTCTAACACGTTATGTTGACATGATGTTATGATTGATATAACACGGTTTGTTGACATGATGTAAAGGTTGTTATAGAACGTTATGATGACATAATGTTATGGTTGTTATAATACGTTATGTTGACATGTTGTTATGGTTGTTATAACTCGTAATGTTGACATAATTTTATGGTTATTATAATCCGTTATGTTGACATAATGTTATGGTTTTTTATAAAATTGTTTTGTTGAAATAATGTTCTGGTTGTTATAAAAAGTTATGTTGACATAATGTTATGATTGTTATGATGCGCTATATTGCCATAATGTTCAGGTTGCTCTAAAACGTTATTCTGATATAATGTTATGGTTGTTATAAAACTTTATTTTGACATAATGTTATGGTTTTCATAAAACGTTATGTTGACATTATGTTATGGCTGTTATAAAACGTTATGTTGACATAATGTTATGGTTGTTATAACACGTTATGTTGACATGATCTTATGGTTGTTATAACACGTTATGTTGACATGATGTTATGGTTGTTATAACACGTTTTGTTGACATGATGTTATGGCTCTTATAACAAGTTATGTTGACAAATCGTAATGTTGTTATAAAATGTTATGTTGTCATAATGTCTATGGTTGTTATACAACGTTCTGTTGACATGATGATATGGTTGTTATAACATATTATGTGGACATAATGTTATGGTTGTTATAACACGTTTTGTTGACATGATGTTATGGTTGTTATAACACCTTATGTTGACATAATGTTATGGTTGCTATAAATCGTTATGTCGACATAATGTTATGGTTGTTATAAAACGTGATCTTGACATAATGTTATGGTTGTGATAAATCGTTATGTTGACATAATGTTATGGTTGCTATAAACCGTTATGTTGACGTATTGTTATGGTTGTAATAAAACGTTATGTTGACATAATGTTATGGTTGTTATAAAACGTTATGTTGACAGAATGTTATGGTTGCTATAATTCGTTATGTTGACATAGTGTTATGGTTGTTATAAAACGTGATGTTGACATAATGTTATGGTTGTTATAAATCGTTATGTTGACATAATGTTATGGTTGCTATAAACCGTTATGTTGACGTATTGTTATGATTGCTATAAAACGTTATGTTGTCATAATGTTATGTTGTTAGAACACGTTATGTTGAAATAATGTTATGGTTGTTATAAAACGTTATGTTGTAATAATGTTATGAGTGTTTTTTTAAAACGTTATGTTGACATGATGTTATGGTTGTGATAACACGTTATGTTGACTTGATGTTATGGTTCTTATAACACTTTATGTTGACATAATGTTATGTTCTTATATCACGTTATGTTGTCATAATGTTATGGTTGTTATAACACGTGATATTGACAAAATGTTATGTTGTTATAAAATGTTATGTTGTCATAATGTTATAGTTGTTATAAAACGTTATGTTGATATAAGGTTATGGCTGATATATAACGTTTTGTTGACATAATGTTATGGCTGTTATGAAACGTTATGTCGAGATAATGTTATTGTTGTTATTAAACGTTATGTTGACATAATGTTTTGTTGTTATCAATCGTTATGTTGATATAATGTAATGATTGTTATAAAACTTTATGTTGACATAATGTTATGGCTCTTATAAACCGTTATGTTGACATAATGTTATAGTTGTTATAAAACGTTATGTTGACATAATGTTATGGTTGCTATAAAAAGTTATGTTGACGTATTGTTATGATTGCTATAAAACGTTATGTTGTCATAATGTTATGTTGTTAGAACACGTTATGTTGAAATAATGTTATGGTTGTTATAAAACGTTATGTTGTAATAATGTTATGAGTGTTTTTTAAAACGTTATGAGGACATGATGTTATGGTTGTGATAACACGTTATGTTGACATAATGTTGTGGTTGTTATAAATCCTTATGTTGACATAATGTTATGGCTGCTATAAACCGTTATGTTGACATATTGTTATGGTTGTTATAAAACGTTATGTTGTCATAATGTTATAGTTGTGATAACACGTTATGTTACATTATGTTATTTTGTTAGAACACGTTATGTTGAAATAATGTTATGGTTCTTATAAAACGTTATGTTGTAATAATGTTGAGTGTTTTTTAAAACGTGATGTTGACATGATGTTATGGTTGTGATAACACGTTATGTAGACATTATGTTATGGTTGTTATAACACGATATAATGACTTGATGTTATGGTTCTTATAACACGTTATGTTGATATAATGTTATGTTCTTATAACACGTTATGTTGTCATAATGTTATGGTTCTTATAAAACGTTATGTTGACATAATGTCATGGCTTTTATATACCGTTATGTTGACATAATGTTATGGTTGTTATAAACCGTTATGTTGTCATAATGTTCTACTTGTTATAAAACGTTATGTTGACATGATGTTATGGTTGTTATTAACGCGCGCGCTCCCGCGCCGCGCGCTCCAAAGCACTGTTATGTTTGCTATTAAAAACCGTTCGCAGCCGTTGACATAATGTTGTGGTTGGTATTCAAAGTAGTTTTGTTCATAATGTGTATATTTGTTATAAACGGCCTTTGTTGACTAATGTTATGGATTTTATAAAACGTTTATTGCATGTTGACATAATGTCGCTCCGCGCGCACGCGCGGCTCCGCGTAACGTTATGTCGAGATTATGTTATTGTGTTATTTAAACGTTATGTTGACTCAATGTTATTGTTGGTATAACTCGCACGTTTCCCCTTATGTTGACATGATGTTATGGTTGTTATAAACACGTGATATTGGACATGATATTTTGAGTGTTATAACAGTTTTAATGACATGATGGTAGGTTGTTATAACACGATATGTTGACTTGATGTTATGGTTGTTATAACACGTTAGTTTGTCATAATGTATAATGTTGTTATGAAACGTGATGTTGCAAGAATGTTATGGGTTGTTATAAATCCTTAGGTTGACATATGTTATGTTTAGCTATAACGTTTTGTTGACATTTGTTATGCTTGTTATTAAAACGATATTGTTGTCTTACGGTATAATTGTTATAACACGTTATGATGAATTATGTTTTTTGTTATAGAACATGATATGTTTGAAATAATGTTATGGTTCTTATAAAAAACAATATGTTATAAACATGCTTCATGAGTGTCTTGTTAACGTGTTGTTGAACATGATGTTATGGTTGTGTCTAACACGTTATGTAGACATTTTGTTATGATTGTTTATAACACGATATATGACTGATGTTATGGATTCTTATGACACGTTATGTTGGGATAATGTTATGTTCTTATAACACGTTATGTTGTCATAATGTTATGGTTCTTATAAAACGTTATGTTGACATTATGTTATCGCTTTTATATACCGTTATGTTGACATAATGTTATGGTTGTTATAAAACGTTATGTTGTCATAATGTTCTACTTGTTATAAAACGTTATGTTGACATAATGTTATGGTTGTTATAAATCGTAATGTTGACATAATGTTATGGTTGCTAAAAACCGTTATGTTGACCTATGTTATAGGGTGTTAGAAAACATGATGTTGTCATTATATTATAGTTGTCTATAACACGATATGTTTGACATAATTTAATGTTGTAAGAACAGTTATGTGACAAATACTCTTCAAAGTTATGGTTGTTATAAAATCTTATGTTGACATAATGTTATGGTTGCTTTAAACCGTTATGTTGACAAAAGGTTATGGTTCTTATAAAACGTTATGTTGTCATAATGTTATGAGTGTTTTTTTAAAACGTTATGTTGACATGATGTTATGGTTGTGATTACACGTTATGTTGACATTATGTTATGGTTGTTATAACACGTTATGTTGACTTGATGTTATGGTTGTTATAACACGTTATGTTGTCATAATGTTATGGTTGTTATAAAACGTTATGTTGACATAATGTTATAGTTGTTATGAATCCTTATGTTGACATTATGTTATGGTTGCTATAAACCGTGATGTTGGCATATTGTTATCGTTGTTATAATACGTTATGTTGTCATAATGTTATTGTTGTTATAACACGTTATGTTGACATATGTTATTTTGTTAGAACACGTTATGTTGAAATAATGTTATGGTTCTTAAAAAACGTTATGTTGTAATAATGTTATGAGTGTTTTTTAAAACGTGATGTTGACATGATGTTATGGTTGTGATAACACGTCATGTTGACATTATGTTATGGATGTTATAACACAATATGTTGACTTGATGTTATGGTTCTTATAACACGTTATGTTGACATAATGTTATGTTCTTATAACACGTTATGTTGTCATAATGTTCTACTCGTTATAAAACATTATGTTGACATAATGTGATGGTTGTTATTAATCGTTATGTTGACATAATGTTATGGTTGCTAAAAACCGTTATGTTGACATAATGTTATGGTTGTTATAAAACGTAATGTTGGCATAATTTTATATTTGTTATGAAACGTTATGTTGACATAATGTTATGGCTGTTCTAATAAGCTATGTTGACATAATGTTATGGCTGTTATGAAACGTTATGTCGAGATAATGTTATTGTTGTTATTAAACGTTATGTTGACATAATGTTATTGTTGTTATAAATCGTTATGTTGACATGATGTTATGGTTGTTATAACACGTTATATTGACATGATATTTTGATTGTTATAACAGTTTTAATGACATGATGTTATGGTTGTTATAACACGTTATATTGACAAAATGTTATGTTTTTATAAATGTTATGTTGTCATAATGTTATGGTTGTTATAAAACGGTTTCTTGGCATAATGTTTTTGTTTTTATAAAACGTTATGTTGACATAATGTTATGGCTGTTATAAAACGTTATGTTGACATAATGTTATGGTTGTAATAAAACGTTATGTTGTCATAATGTTTTAGTGTTTAACACTTTAATGTTGACCAAATAATGTTATGTTGTAAGGGACCACGTTTATGTTGACTAAGGTTATGAGTTGTTATAAAACGTTAGTTGTCCTATGTTATGAGTGTTTTTAAAACGTTATGGTGACATGATGTTATGGTTTTGATTACACGTTATGTTGACATTATGTTATGGTTGTTTTAACACGTTATGTTGTCATAATGTTATGGTTGTTATAAAATGTGATGTTCCAAAATGTTATAGTTGATATAAATCCCTATGTTGACATAATGTTATGGTTGCTATAAACCGTTATGTTGACATATTGTTATGGTTGTTATAAAACGTTATGTTGTCATAACGTTATAGTTGTTATAACACGTTATGTTGACATTATGTTATTTTGTTAGAACACGTTATGTTTAAATAATGTTATGGTTCTTATAAAACGTTATGTTGTAAAAATGTTATGAGTGTTTTTTAAAACGTGATGTTGACATGATGTTATGGTTGTGATAAACGTTATGAGACATTACGTTATGGTGTTATAAAGATTTAATTGACTTTGATTGTTATGGTCCTTATAACACGTTATGTGGACATAATGTTATGGTTCTTATAACACGTTATGTTGTCATAATGTTCTACTTCTTATAAAACGTTATGTTGACATAATGTTATGGTTGTTATAAATCGTTATGTTGACAAAATGTTATGGTTGCTAAAAACCGTTATGTTGACATAATGTTATGGTTGTTATAAATCGTTATGTTGACAAAATGTTATGGCTGTTATAAAACGTTATGTTGACATAATAATATGGCTGTTATGAAACGTTATGTCGAGATAATGTTATTGTTGTTTCTAAACGTTATGTTGACATAATGTTATTGTTGTTATAAATCGTTATGTTGACATGATGTTATGGTTGTTATGAAACGTTATATTGACAAAATCTGTTTGTTGGCATAATGTTATGGTTTTTAGTAAAACGTTATGTTGACATTATGTTATGGCTGTTATAAAACATTATGTTGACATAATGTTATGGTTGTTATGAAACGTTATGTCGAGATAATGTTTTGGTTGTTATTAAACGTTATGTTAACATAATGTTATTGTTTTAAATCGTTATGTTGATATAATGTTATGGTTGTTATAAAACGTTATGTTGACATTTTTTTATGGTTGTTATAAAACGATATGTTGACCTGATGTTATGGTTGTTATAACACGTTATGTTGACATGATGTTATGGTTGTTATAACACGTTTTGTTGACATGATGTTATGGTTATTATAACATGTTATATTGACAAAATGTTATGTTGTTAAAAAAACCTGTTATGTTGTCATATTGTTATGGTTGTTACAAAACGTTATGTTGACATAATGTTATGGTTTTTATAAAACGTTGTGTTGAAATTAAGTTATGGCTTTTAGAAAAAGTTATGTTGACATAATGTTATGAGTGTTTTTTAAAACGTTATGTTGACATGATGTTATGGTTGTGATTACACGTTATGTTGACATTATGTTATGGTTGTTATAACACGTTATGTTGACTTGATGTTATGGTTGTTATAACACGTTATGTTGACATAATGTTATATTCTTATAACACGTTATGTTGTCATAATGTTATGGTTGTTATAAAACGTTATGTTGACATAATGTTTTGGTTGTTATAAAACGTTATGTTGAGATAATGTTATTGTTGCTATAAACCGTTATGTTGACATAATGTTATGGTGTTACAAAACGTTATGTTGACATATTGTTATGGTTGTTATAAAACGTTATATTGTCATAATGTTATAGTCGTTATAACACGTTATGTTGACATAATGCTATGCTGTTAGAAGACGTTATGTTGAAATAATGTTATGTTTTTTATAAAACGTTATATTGTAATAATGTTATGAGAGTTTTTTAAAACGTGATGTTGATATGATGTTATGGTGGTGTGTAACACGTTATGTTGGGACATTATGTTTGGTTGTTATAGACACGTTATGTTGACTTTGATGTTATGGTTGTTATAAACGTTATGTTGAAATAATGTTATGGTTCTTTTATATAACGATAGTTGTCATGAATTTTATGGTTGTTATAAATACGTTATGTTGATAACGTTAATGGGTTTGTTATAAAGTTATGTGGAGATGATGTTATGGTTGCTATAAACCGTTCTTCTGTTGATATAATTTATGGTTGTAATAAAGTGATGTTGTCATAATGTTAAGTGTTATTATAAACGTTATGTTGACATAATGTTAAGGTTGTTATAAATGGTTATGTTGACATAATGTTATGGTTGCTATAAACCGTTATGATAACATAATGTTATGGTTGTTATAAAACGGTTTGTTGGTATAATGTTATGGTATTTATAAAACGTTATGTTGACATATTGTTATGGTTGTTATAGAACGATAGGATGACATAATGTTATGGTTTTTATAACACGTTATGTTGACATGTTGTTATTGTTGTTATAACACGTTATGTTGACATAATGTCATGCTTATTATAATCCGTAATGTTGACATAATGTTATTGTTCACATAACACGATATGTTGACATAATGTTATGGTTGTTATAAACGTTATGTGAACATTAATGTTTATGTTGTTAGAAACGTTATGTGACATAACGATGTGTTTGTTTAAAAAACGTATGTTGTCATGATGTTATTTTGTTATAAAACGTTATGGTGACATGATGTTATGGTTGTGATAACACGTTATGTTGTCATAATGTTATAATTGTTAAAAAACGTTATGTTGACATAATGTTATGGCTGTTATAAAACGTTTTGTTGACATAATGTTATGGCTGTTATGACACGTTATGTCGAGATAATGTTATGGTTGTTATTAAAAGTTATGTTGACATAATGTTATTGTTCACATAACACGTTATGTTGTCATAATGTTAAGGTTGTTATAAAACGTTATGCTGACATAATGTTATGGTTGTTATAAAACGTTATGTTGACATAATGAATGGTTGCTATAAACCGTTTTGTTGTCATAATGTTATGGTTGTAATAAAACGTTATGTTGTCATAATGTTATGGTTGTTATAAATCAATAGATTGACATAATGTTTTGGTTCCTATAAACCGTTATGTTGACATAATGTTATGGTTGTTATAAAACGTGATGTTGTCATAATGTTATAGTTGTTATAAAACGTTATGTTGACATAATGTTATGGCTGTTATAAAACGTTATGTTGACATAATGTTATAACTGTTATGAAACGTTATTGTCGAGATAATGTATATGGTGTTATTAAACGTTTGTTGACATAATGTTATTGTGTTTATATCGTTATGTTGATATAACGTTTTTTTATGGTTGTTAATAAAAAACCCTTATGTTGGACATGATGTTTTGTTGTTATAACACGTTATGTTAACATGATGTTATGATTGTTATAACATGTTTTATTGACAAAATGTTATGTTGTTATAAAATGTTATTTTATCATAATGTTATGGTTGTTAAAAAACGGTATGTTGACATGATGTTATGGTTGTTATAAAACGTTATGGTGACATGATGTTATGGTTGTGATAACACGTTATGTTGACAGTATGTTATGGTTGTTATATTACGATATTTTGACTTGATGTTATGGTTGTTATAAAACGTTATGTTGACATAATGTTATTGCCGTTAAAACACGTTATGTTGACATTATGTTCTTGTTGTTATAGAACGCTATCTTGACATAATGTTATGGCTGTTATTAAACGTTATGTTGACATGATGTTATGGTTGTTATAGCACTTTATGTTGACATGATGTTATGGTTGTGATTACACGTTATGTTGACATTATGTTGTGGTTGTTATAGCACGTTATATTGACTGATGTTATGGTTGTTATATAATAACAACGATTATGTTGACTAATAATATATTGTTATAAAACGTTATGATGACATAATGATTATGGCTTGTTATAAAAACGTTTTGTTGAACATAATGTTATTTATGGTGTTTAACACGTTATGTCGATGATTTAATGTATATGGATGTTATAAAACCGTTATGTTGACATAATGTGATGGCTGTTATAAACCGTTATGTTAATATTGTATTGTGTTGTTATAAAAAGTAAATGGATTGTCTAATGTTTCTACTTGTTATAAAAACTTTTGTTGACAGATGTTATGGCTTGTTATTAATCGTTTATGTTGACAATATTATGGTTGCTAAAAACCGTTATGTTGACATAACAGTATGATTGTTATAAAACGTTACGTTGACATGATGTTATTGTTGTTATAAAACGTTATGTTCACATGATGTTATGATTGTTATAACACGTTATGTTGACATGGTGTTATGGTTGTTATAACACGTTTTTTTACATGATTTTTTGGTTGTATAACACGTTATATTGACAAAATATTATGTTGTTTAAAAACTGTTATGTTGTTATAATGTTATGGATGTTACAAAACGTTACGTTGACATAATGTTATGGTTGTTATAGAACGTTTTGATGACATAACGTTATGGTTGTTATAACACGTTATGTTGACATGTTAATATGGTTGTTATAACACGTTATGTTGACATAATATTATTGTTATTATGATCCGTTATCTTGACATAATGTTATGGTTTTTTATAAAATCGTTTTGTTGACAAAATGTTGACATTATGTTACGGTTGTTATAAATCGTTATGTTGACATAAGGTTATGGTTGTTATAAAACGTTATGTTGACATTATGTTTTGGTTGTTTTAAAACGTTATGTTGACATTATGTTTTGGTTGTTATAAAACGTTATGTTGACAGAATGTTATGGTTGTTATAACACGTTATGCTGACATGATCTTATGGTTGTTATAAAACGTTATGTTGACATGATGTTATGGTTGTTATAACACGTTTTGTTGACATGATGTTATGGCTGTTGTAACAAGTTATGTAGACAAATCGTAATATTGTTATAAAATGTTATGTTGTCATAATGTCTATGGTTGTTATACAACGTTCTGTTGACATGATGTTATAGTTGTTATAACACGTTATGTTGACATAATGTTATGGTTTTTATAAAACGTTATTTTGACATAATGTTATGGTTGTTATAAAACGTAATGTTGACATAATGTTATAGTTGTTATAACACGTTGTGTTGACATAATGTTATGGTTGTTATAAAACGTTATGTTTACATAATGTTATGGTTGTTATAACACGTTATGTTGACATGATGTTATGGTTGTGATAACACGTTATGTTGACATTATGTTATGGTTGTTATAACACGTTATGTTGACTTGATGTTATGGTTCTTTTAACACGTTATGTTGACATAATGTTATGTTGTTATAAACTTTATGTTACATAATGTTAGGGTTGTTATAAAACGTTATGTACATAGTTATGTTAAAAACGTTTTGTTGACATAATGTTAGGGTTGTTAAAAAACGTTATGTTGACATAATGTTATGTGTTTCTAAACGTTATTTGTAATGGTTATGGTGTTATAAAACAAGTTGGACATAATGTTATGGTTGGGTTATAAACGTTATTTTCAATGATGTAGGTTGTTATTAAACGTTATTTGACATAATGTTATGTTGTTTTAAAACGTTTTGTTTTATAATGTTATGGTTGTTATAAACGTTATGTTGACATATGATGATTGTTATAAACATGTTATGGAAATTTATGTTATGGTTTTAATAAACTTTTGTTGACATAATGTTTATTTTTTATAAAACGTATGTGTTGACATAATTTAATTGTTGTTTAAAACGTTATGTTGAAAGTTAGGGTTGTATAAACTTTTGTTGAATAGTTTTGCTGTATAACAGTGATTGGGACAAATTTTAAATGTTGTATAAAAGTAATTTTTTTCTTAATTTATTGGTTGTATAAAACTTTGTTGACATATTATTATGGTTTTTATAACTTATGTGGACATAATGTTTATGTTGTATAAACGTTTGTTGACATGATGTTATGGTTTTATAAAACAGTAGTTGACATAAGTTATGGTTCTATAAAACGTTATGTTGACATAATGTTATGTTTTAAAAAAAAGGGTTAGTTGCCCATAATTTAATGGGGGTTTAAAACGTTATTTTGACATAATTGTTATGGTGTTGTTGACATAATTTTATGGTGTTATAAAACGTTATGTTGACATAATGTTTTTGCTGTTATAAGGTTAGTCGAGATAATGTTATGGTTTGTTAATAAACGTTATGTGACATTATGTTTTGGCTGTTATAAAGGTTATGTAATGAACATATGTTATTGCTGTTTGAAACGTTATTTCGAATAATGTTAGGTTTGTTATAAATTTTATGTTGACATAATGTTAATATTGTTCTAAATCGTTATGTTTATATAATGTTGTGGTTGTTATAAAACGTTAATGTTGACATGATATAGTTGTTATAACGATCGGTTATGTTGACATGATGATATGGATTGTTATAACAACTTTAAATGACATGAATGTTATGGTGATATAACACGTTATATTGAACAACATGTTATGTTTTTCATAAAAATGTTATGTTGTCATAATGTATGGTTATTTTAAAACGGTATTGTGCATAAGTTTGTTTTTTTAAAAAAACTTTATGTTTGACATTATGTATGGCTGTTATTAAAGGTTATGTTGACATAATGTTATTGCTGTTGTGAAACGTTATTTCGAGATAATGTTATGGTTGTTAATAAACGTTATGTTGACATAATGTTATTGTTATAAATCGGTATGTTGATATAATGTTATGGTTGTTATAAAACGTTATTTTGACATGATGTTATGGTTGTTATAAAACGTTATGTTGATATGATGTTATGGTTGTTTTAACACGTTATGTTGACATGATGTTATGGTTGTTGTAACACGTTTAGGTGACATGATGTTATGGTTGATATAACACGTTATATTGACATAATGTTATGTTGTTAAAAAACTGTTATGTTGTCATAATGTTATGGTCGTTATAAAACGTTATGTTGACATAATGTTATGGTTGTTATAGAACGTTATCATGACATAATGTTATGGTTGTTATAACAAGTTATGTTGACATGTTGTTATGGTTGTTATAACACGTTATGTTAACATCATTTTATAGTTATTATAATCCGTTTATGTTGACATAATGTTATGGGTTTTTTTTATAAAAACGTTATTTTGAAATGATGTTCTGGTTGTTATAAAAAGTTATGTTGACATAATGTTATGGTTTTATATGATGCGCTATATTTCCATAATGTTCAGGTTGCTCTAAAACGTTATGCTGACATAATGTTATGGTTGTTATAAAACGTTATGTTGACATAATGTTATGGTTTTTATAAAACGTTATGTTGACATTATGTTATGTCTGTTATAAAACGTTATGTTGACATAATGTTATGGTTGCTATAAAACGTTATGTTGACATAATGTTATCGTTGTTTGAAAACGTTATGTTGACATGATTTTATGGTTGTTATAAAACGTTATGTTGACATGATGTTATGGTTGTGATATAACGGTCTGTTGACATGATGTTATGGTTATGATAACACGTTATGTTGACATTATGTTATTGTTGTTATAACACGATATGTTGACTTGATGTTGTGGTTCTTATAACACGTAATGTTGACATAATGTTATGTTTTTATAAAACGTTATGTTGACATAATGTTATGGTTGTTCTAGAACGTTATGTTGACATTATGTTTTGGCTGTTATTAAAGGTTATGTTGACATAATGTTATTGCTGTTGTGAAACGTTATTTCGAGATAATGTTATGGTTGTTAATAAACGTTATGTTGACATAATGTTATTGTTATAAATCGTTATGTTGATATAATGTTATGGTTGTTATCAAACGTTATTTGACATGATGTTATGGTTGTTATAAAACGTTAGTATGATATGATGTTATGGTAGTTTATAACAACGTTATGTTGACATGATGTTATGGTTGTTATAACACGTTTTGTTGACATGATGTTATGGTTGTTATAATACGTTATATTGACAAAATGTTATGTTGTTAAAGAACTGTTATGTTGTCATAGTTTTATGGTTGTTACAAAACGTTATGCTTACATAATGTTATAGTTATTATAAAACGTTATGTTGAAATAATGTTATGGTTGTTATAAATCGTTATGTTGACATAATGTTCTGGTTGCTATAAACCGTTATGTTGACATAATGTTATGGTTGTTATAAAACGTTATGTTGTCATAATGTTATAGTTGTTATAAAACGTTATGTTGACATAATGTTAAGGCTGTTATGAAACGTTATGTCGAGATAATGTTATGGTTGATATTAAACGTTATCTTGACATAATGTTATTGTTGTTATAAATCGTTATGTTGATATAATGTTATGGTTGTTATAAAACGTTATGTTAACATAATTTTCTACTTATCATAAAACGTTATGTTTATATAATGTTATGGTTGTTATAAAACGTTATGTTGACATGATTTCATGGTTGTTATAACACGTTATGTTGACATGATGTTATGGTTGTTACAACACGTTTTGTTGACATGATGTTATGGCTGTTATAACAAGTTTTGTTGACAAATCGTAATGTTGTTATAAAATGTAATGTTGTCATAATGTCTATGGTTGTTATACAACGTTCTGTTGACATGATGTTATGGTTGTTATAACACATTATGTGGACATAATGTTATGGTTGTTATAACACGTTATGTTGACATGATGTTATGGTTGTTATAAACACGTTTATGTTGACATATGTTTATGTTGTTATAAAACGTCATGTTGACATAATTTTAGGTTGTTATAAAACGTTTTATGTCGACGAAAATGTTATGGTTGTTATAAAACGTTATGTTGACAAAATGTTTTATGGTTGTTATAAAACGTTATGGTTGTCATAATGTTATACTTCTATAAAACTTATGTGACATATTGTTTATGGTTGTTATTTATTCGTAATATTGAACATAATAGTTATGGTTCTAAAAACCGTTAATGTTGACATAATGTTCTGGTAGTTATTAAAACTTATGTTGTCATAATGTTAACGATGTTATAAAAAAGTTATAATGTCATAATGTTATGGGCTGTTATAAAAACGTTATGTTGACATAATAATAATAATAATAATAATAATAATAATAATACTAATAATAATAATAATAATAATAACAAATAATAATAATAATAATATATAATAATAATAATAATAATAATAATATAATAATAATAATTAATAAATAATAATACTAAAAATAATAATAATAATAATAATACATGGAATTTTAACCAGCGCTAAATCTTGCAAAAAAAAACAAATCAAAGCGCTCTCATTCATCCTATTCTTTCCATGCAGCCCAGTTACGATTAATAGATTTTTTACAAATTCAAATGTAGACACACACACCGCACAATTAACAGTTTTTACAAATACAAATGTAAAACCCACACACGCGCGCGCGCGCCCCACACACACACACACACACACACGACACACACACACACGGACAAAAGTTGTACACTCGGCAGGCTAATGGTGGGGGGGGGGGGGGAGTTGGTTATTGAGGGCAGGGACAGAGATGAGATGAAACAAGAGGAGAGAATCTTAGGTTTGAAATAAATGCGTCTTTAGGCTGGATTTTAAAAGCATCATAAGTAGGCTTTTGACAAGGGAAGAATAGGGGAGGTCCCCCCGGTTCCAGATCCACTGACCATAAACAGAGAAAAGAGCGACGGCCAACAGTGGACTGGTTTAATCTAGGTATCTTAAGCACAAGGTATATGCCAGCAGAGCGGAGGAACGAGAAGGAGTTGAACAATGAAGACATTCACAGAGGTAGGAAGGTGCCGTTTTGTTGGATACTTTTGTAACAGAGGGTACAGATCTTATAGTTTATCCTCTGTGGCACAGGCACCAGTGGATAGATCCGCAAGAGAGGAGTAATGTGCTCAGATTTTTTCTTTCTGAAGGACTAGTAGTGCTGCAGAGTTTTGTATACGTTGAAGAGGGTGGATTAGATGATGCTTGGCAGACCAGCCAGAAGGGAATTGCAATAGTCCAGACGTGAGAGAATGAGAGATGTACTAGTTTGGGATGTTGCCATCAGTGGACAGATACTTTCGAACTGCACTATGCCCGTAATTGATATTACACGACTGGCAGGTTTGGGTGATGAATTTTTGGCATGGAGAAGCGTGTTATCGATTAGCTTACCCCTAGATATTTCACTACAGTGATAGAGGGACAGACGTATTGTCCGAATTCATATTGAAGCTGTTTGGTTATGGAAAGAGAGTTTGTGTTTGGTCGCAAATAAGCATGGCTTCCGGTTATTATCTGCATTTAGTTGTAACTTGTTCTCTATCATCCAGTTTTGAATATCTTGAAGGCGCAGGAAATTTTGGTCAAGAGGAAGGCAGTTTTCGGGAGTTTCACTGCCTAAGAATTCTGTAGTCTCTGGCATAAAAATGATGGCTGATTTGATGACGGTTTATTATATGTGAAAGAGGGTGGCAGTGTAAGAGAGTGAAAAAGACAGGGCCGGAACTGACACCCATGTGGACTCCACATTCCAGTTTGGCAGGATTCTGAATGAATCTTAATTACTGTAACTGTGTGGAATCGGTCTGTAAGGTATGAACTGAACCAGGTGAGGGCTGTGTCTTTTTAAATACCAAACGTGTTCTGGAGACGGTAGAGAAGAATTGATTGGTCTATAGTGACAAAGGCTGGCAGACAAGTCCGAGGAGAGTGAGAAGGGATATTTTTCCTGAGTCAGAAGCGTGCAAAAGCGTGTTGAATGTGTGGACCTAGGTGTCTCGTGCTGTGGTTGGCACGATAGGCAGACGAAAAGGGGGAAGGAGATTGTTGGAATGAAGATGGCTATTGAGTTTTTTCAGAACAACTTTTTCGAAGGACTTAAGAGATGAAAGGTAGGTTAGAAACAGGCCTGAAAAACTTCAGAATGTTAGGGTCGAGGTCGTGCTTTTTTGAGTAGAGGTGTAACTATAGCATTTTTTGAGATCTGATGAAAAATTCCTGAGAGAAGAGCTGAGTTTACTATTTTCGTGAAGTGGGTATGAGCTTTGGAATGCACTGAGTGAGAAGAAGAAGCATAAAGGATCGAGAATCACATGATTTTAATTGACATTCTTTCACAGATTGTCTTGATTTCATTCACACTTGTGGATGAAAGAAAATGAGAGGAATGCCAGGAATTGGGGATCAGAGGTGCGGGTAGTGAAATAAGTCCTGATCCAGTCCTGGAGCGAATGTTGCGGACTTTGTCAGAGAAGAATGAAGAAAATAAAGCAGGAAGTTCGGAAGGGCTGTGAACAGTGGGTAGAGGGCTTTCCTTTGCGATCCATAAGGAGTTGGGGTGAGGGAAAAGAGAGATTTCATGACGTAAGCATCAAGAACTTGAGCAGAGTAATACTTTTTCTTTGCTGAATGGATTAAGGTTTTGACTTAGTTGATTTGTTTTTCGAAGGAGTTGCTTATTTATTTCAGTTTTTGTTTTTATTACGGCCATTTGTCGCTGATCGAGTTGTCGGCGTTTGCGTTTGCGACCACGGATATCATGGTTGTACCTTGGGGCGCAGTCTATCAGGAAGAATGAGGTCGGTGGGAGGCGCATGCTCATCGAGCAGTTGGCCAAGAACAGTGTTGTAGTGTTTATGACGGGTGCAGTGTGTTCAGGGATTTGTGATAGCGTTCATCAGCTTGGGTAAGAAAGTTTGGATATCTATGGAATGGACTTGAAGATTGCGACGGTGAATGCACTTTTTTCTTTAATAGGCCTTGCAATGTTGAGAAAGAAAAGAAGGCAGAATGGGTCAGAAAGCAGTTCATCAGTGACGGATACAGATATGACCTGATGAGATCTATGAAACATCAGTTGATGAGCAAACTAAAATATACCCGATCTGTGTGTAGCCTTCATTTACCAGCTGGAACAAGAGTGGTTAGACCAATAAAAAAAGACCTTGACGTCAGGAGAAGATCTGTTGTCAAAGTGGAAGTTAAAGTCGCCAAAATGATAAGTTTCTGGGAAGAGAGTCTGTAAGTGATCAAGTAGAGATTGGAATTCTTGATGAAAAAGGGAAGATGTCAGATGTTTTTACCAGGGAGGTGGGCGGTAAAGGCAGCAGAAAGGTGACATAATTCCGGGTAGATTGAGGTTGGAGTTTCACAGACTTCGAAAGATTCCGGTGAGAAAAAGGGAGGTAGGGGCAGAAAGAAAGAGCCGGATGCAGCGTGTCCTTGTAACGACAGCGATGCCCACCTCCACGGGAGAGTCGGGGGAAAGGAAAGAGTCTTAGACCAGGTGGGTGTTTAGCTGTTTTATCATAGGTTCATGGCCTTGTTGTTTTAACCATGTTTCTTGAGAAAAGTTTAAATCTATGTTTTTTTTCAGAGATAAAAATCGAAAGGTAAAATCAGCAGGCACTTTCCATCTGGGCAAAACAGATTGTACATTGTGTCAGACAGATGTGAAGAATATTTAAGGAGACGGAGGGGTTTTGAAGGAGAAAGTGGTGAGTTAGACAAGGATCTGAGGAAGAAGATGAAGGCGATGGCAGATAAGTAGACATGGGAGAACAGACAGGAGTTTACATGATGAGTCAGGTGTGGAGGGTGGTAAAGGAACTGAGTCAGGCGGGGGATCTGAAACTTTGTACACAGCATGAAGCACTTTACAATCAAGAAAAGTCTTTTCACACATAGAAGATAAATCAATAACAGGGGGAAGCATGTCACGGGAGATGAGGCAGCGTGGTCAGTGGTTAGGGAAGTGACGTCAGAGGTGAGGGGGACACTGGAGGCCGGGCACACTGCGGGCGATGACTCTCCTGCACGGTTCCTCTTCTGGTTTTCTGCGATGAATACCAAGGTTTGAAATATGTTGTTTTTGAAAGCTTCATCAAGTCCGTTTTGTTTGGGGCCGATTCACACAATAGTTTCTCAGATTACAGTGGTGTGTGTCATTGGGGTGAAGTGAGGAAAGCTGGATGTTGGGGGTGTGGGGGTGGATTAAGTTCGTGAAGCACGTGCAGTTTGTCACGATCAGCAGGGTCAGGTAGAAAAGGGGGCAAAAATTAAATACAGCAAGTAAACACAAATCAGCATGTTGCCTTTTTTTCCAACAAAATATTTACAAGATGAAAATTTAGAATTGAAATGTTTTATAAAATAGGCAATTTCAAGAAAAACTGGTCTAACCGTTTGAATCCAGACAAAAACACAAACACAGTGATATAAAATTGTCTTCATACGATAACAGAAAACACTCAAAAATCACACACTTTCACAGAGCCACACACCAATGCTGCCACCAGGCGCAAAAGCTAATAGCTTCCCATAATGTTATGGTTGTTATAACACGTTATATTGACATAATGTTATGTTGTTAAAAAACTGTTATGTTGTCATATTGTGATGGTCGTTACAAAACGTTATGTTGACATAATGTTATGGTTTTTATAAAACGTTATGTTGACATTATGTTATGGCTGTTATAAAACGTTATGTTGACATAATGTTTTGGTTGTTATAGAACGTTATCATGACATAATGTTATGGTTCTTATAACACGTTATGTTGACATGTTGTTATGGTTGTTATAACACGTTATGTTAACATAATTTTATAGTTATTATAATCCGTTATGTTGACATAATATTATGTTTTTTTATAAAAACGTTATTTTGAAATGATGTTCTGGTTGTTATAAAAAGTTATGTTGACATAATGTTATGGTTTTATATGATGCGCTATATTGCCATGAATTTCAGGTTGCTCTAAAACGTTATGCTGACATAATGTTATGGTTGTTATAAAACGTTATGTTGACATAATGTTATGGTTTATATAAAACGTTATGTTGACATTATGTTATATCTGTTATAAAGCGTTATGTTTACAAAATGTTATGGTTGCTATAAAACGTTCCTTGACATAATGTTATGGTTGTTATAAAACGTTATGTTGACACAATGTTGCGGTTGTTATGAAATGTCATAGTGACATAATGTTATTGTTGTTATAAATCGTTATGTTGACATAATGTTATGGTTGTTATAAAACGTTATTTTGACATAATGTTATGGTTCTTATGAAACGTTATGTTGAAATAATGTTATTGCTGTTAAAAAACATTATGTTGACATGAGGTTATGGTTATTATAACACGTTATATTGACAAAATGTTATGTTGTTAAAAAACTGTTATGTTGTCATAATGTTATGATTGTTACAAAACGTTATGTTGACATAATGTTATGGTTGTTAGAAAACGTTATGTTGACATTATGTTATGGCTGTTGTAAAACGTTATGTTGACATAATGTTAAGGTTTTTATAGAACGTTATGATGACATAATGTTATGGTTGTTATAACACGTTATGTTGACATGTTAATATGGTTGTTATAACACGTTATGTTGACATAATATTATGGTTGTTACAAAACGTTATGTTGACATATTGTTATGGTTTTTATAAAACGTTATGTTGACATTATGTTATGGTTGTTATTACACGTTATGTTTACATGTTGTTATGGTTGTTATAACACGTTATGTTAACATAATTTTATAGTTATTATAATCCGTTATGTTGACATAATGTTATCGTTTTTTATAAAAACGTTATTTTAAAATGATGTTCTGGTTGTTATAAAAAGTTATGTTGACATAATGTTCTGGTTGTTATGATGCGCTATATAGCCATAATGTTCAGGTTGCTCTAAAACGTTATGCTGACATAATGTTATGGTTGTTATAAAACGTTATGTTGACATAATGTTATGGTTTTTATAAAACGTTATGTTGACATTATGTTATGGTTGCTATAAAACGTTATGTTGACACAATGTTACGGTTGTTATGAAACGTTATATTGACATAATGTTATGGTTGTTATAAATCGTTATGTTGACATAATGTTACGGTTGTTATAAATCGTTATGTTGACATAATTTTATGGTTGTTATAAAACGTTATGTTGACATAATGTTATGGTTGTTATAAAACGTAATGTTTACATAATGTTATTGCTGTTAAAAAACATTATGTTGACATGATGTTATGGTTATTATAACACGTTATATTGACAAAATGTTATGTTTTTAAAAAACTGTTATGTTGTCATAATGTTATGGTTGTTACAAAACGTAATGTTGACATAATGTCATCGTTTTTTTTTAAAAGTTATGTTGACATGTTAATATGGTTGATATAACACTTTATGTTGACATAATATTATGGTTATTATAATCCGTTATGTTGACATAATGTTATGGTTTTTTTATTATAAAATCGTTATGTTGACATAATGTTCTGGTTGTTATAAAAAGTTATGTTGACATAATGTTATGGTTGTTATGATGCGCTATGTTGCCATAATGTTCAGGTTGTTCTAAAACGTTATGCTGACATAATGTTATGGTTGTTATAAAACGTTATGTTGACATAATGTTATGGTTTTTATAAAACGTTATGCTGACATTATTTTATGGCTGTTATAAAACGTTATGTTGACATAATGTTATGGTTGTTATTAAACGTTATGTTGACATAATATTATGGTTGTTATAACAAGTTATGTTGACATAATGTTATGTTGTTAGAACACGTTATGTTGACATAATTTTATGGTTGTTATAAAACGTTATGTTGTCATAATGTTATGAGTGTTTTTTAAAACGTTATGTTGACTTGATGTTATTGTTCTTATAACACGTTATGTTTACATAATGTTATGTCCTGATAACACGTTATGTTGTCATAATGTTATGGTTGTTATAAAACGTTATGTTGACATAATGTTTTGGTTGCTATAAACCGTTATGTTGACATAATGTTTTGCTTGTTATAAAACGTTATGTTGTCATAATGTTATAGTTGTTATAAAACGTTATGTTGACATAATGTTATGGCTGTTATAAAACGTAAATTTGACATAATGTTTTTGCTGTTATGAAACGTTATGTCAAGATATTGTTATGGTTGTTATTAAACGTTATGTTGACATGATGTTATGGTTGTTATAACACGTTATGTTGTCATCATGGTATTATTGTTATAAAACATTACGTTGACACAATGTTATGGCTGTTATAAACCGTTATGTTGACATAATGTTTTGCTTGTTATAAAACGTAATGTTGACATAATGTTATAGTTGTTATAAATCGCTATAATGACATAATGTTATCTTCTTATAACACGTTATGTTGTCATCAAGTTATGGTTGTTATAAAACGTTATGTTGACATAATGTTATGGCTTTTATAAAACGTAATGTTGACATGATGTTATGTTGTCATAATGTTCTACTTGTTATAAAACGTTATGTTGACATAATGTTATGGTTGTTATAACACGTTATGTTGTCATCATATTATGGTTGTTATAACACGTTATGTTGACATACTGTTATGGCTTTTATAAACCGTTATGTTGACATAATGTTATGGTTTTTATTTAAAACTACTTGTTATAACACGTTATGTTGTCATCATGTTATGGTTATTATAAAACGTTATGTGGACATAATGTTATGGTTGTTATAAAACGTGATGTTGACACAATGTTATGGTTGCTATAAACCGTTATGTTGACATATTGTTATGATTGTTATAAAACGTTATGTTGACATAATGTTATTGTTGTTATAAATCGTTGTGTTGATATAATGTTATGGTTGTTATAAAACGTTATGTTGACATGACGTTATGGTTGTTATAAAACGTTATGTTGACATGATGTTATATTTGTTCTAACACGTTTTGTTGACATGATGTTATGGTTGTTATAACACGTGATATTGACAAAATGTTATGTTGTTATAAAATGTTATGTTGTCATAATGTTATGGTTGTTATAAAACGTTATGTTGACATGATGTTATGGTTGTTATAAAACGTTATGTTGTCACAATCTTATAGTTGTTATAAAACGTTATGTTGACATAATGTTATGACTGTTATATAACGTTTTGTTGACATAATGTTATGGCTGTTATGACACGTTATGTGGAGATAAAGTTATGGTTGCTATTAAACGTTATGTTGACATAATGTTACGGTTCTTATAAATTGTTATGTTGACATAATGTTACGTTTGTTTTAAAAAGTTACGTTGACATAATGATATGGTTGTTTTAACACGATATGTTGACTTCATGTTATGGTTCTTATAACACGTCATGTTGACATAATTTTATGTTCTTATAACACGTTATGTTGTCATAATGTTAAGGTTGATATAAAACGTTATGTTGACATAAAGTTATGGCTGTTATAAACCGTTATGTTGACATAATGTTATGGTTGTTATAACACGTTATGTTGTTATAATGTTATGGTTGTTATAAAACGTTATGTTGACATAATGTTATGGTTGTTTTTAATCGTAATGTTGACATAATGTTATGGTTTCTAAAAACCGTTAAGTTGACATAATGTTATGGTTGTTATAAAACGTTATGTTGACATAATGTTTTGGTTGTTATAAATCGTTTTGTTGACATAATGTTATGGTTGCTATAAACCGTTATGTTGACAAACTCTTATGATTGTTATAAAAGGTTATGTTGTCATAATGTTATGTTGTTAGAACACGTTATGTTGTCATAATGTTATGTGTGTTTTAAAAACGTTATGTTGACATGATGTTATGGTTGTGATAACACGTTATGTTGAAATTATGTTATGATTGTTATAACACGTTATGTTGACTTGATGTTATGGTTCTTATAACACGTTATGTTGACATAATGTTATGTTCTTATAACACGTTATGTTGACATAATGTTATGGTTGTTATAAAACGTTATGTTGACATAACGTTATGGTTGTTATAAAACGTTATATTGACATGATGTTATGGTTGCTATAAACCGTTATGTTGACATAATATTATAGTTGTTATAAAACGTTATGTTGTCATACTGTTATAGTTGTTTTAATACGTTATGTTGTCACAATGTTATAGTTGTTATAAAACGTTATGTTGACATAATGTTATTGCTATTATGAAACGTTATGTCAAGATAATGTTATGGTTGTTATTAAACGTTTTGTTGACATAATGTTATTGTTGTTATAAATCGTTATGTTGATATAATGTTATGGTTGTTATAACACGTTATGTTAACATGATGTTATATTTTTTATAACACGTTATGTTGACATGATTGTATGATTGTTATAACACGTTTTGTTGACATGATGTTATGGTTGTTATAACACGTTATATTGACAAAATGTTATGTTGTTAAAAAATGTTATTTTGTCATAATGTTATGGTTGTTAAAACCGTTATGTTAAAAATTTTATGGATA